>VZRV01002222.1:1632900-1801791 GCA_013398115.1 Falcunculus frontatus
CGTGACGGGCCTGGGCCGGCGGCGGCCAAGGCGGGCGCGGCGGCCCGCGGGCCCGGCCGAAAGCGGCGGTGGAGGCCCGTCCTGCTGCGCAGCGTTGTCGGCAGCGTCCAGGAGGGTGAGTGGGGGCCGTCGGCGGGCCTGAGGTGGCGCCGAAGGAGGCCCGACTCCTTGGCCCAGCTTTGAGCTGGCTCGACCCGGGGGTCCCGGCTGGGGCCAGCCCTGCCAGGCTCAGCGAGGGGTTTCGGCTGGCGGAGCCCGCAGCCCCGTCTCGCCCGCGGCCCGAGGGGTGTTCGCGGCCGTGGGCTCGGGGCTGGGGGCTGCAGGGCTGGCTGGGGGCGGACTGTGTGAGCCTGAGCTCCTGGGGCTCGGCGTTGCAGCCCCTGGGCCGGGTAGCGATGGTTCTAGGCTTTAGGACTCGCTTTTAATTTTCTGTATGGAAAGCTGTATGTTTGAAAAGGAAGCATGTTTGGAAAAAGGTTCAGATTATTGATAGGTAGTTATGCAGATGTAGAAATTCATAGAAAAAAGCGTTGGCTTCAGCAGCACTTTGCTGAAGTTGCAGCTTTGGAGAAAGAATAAAAGAAAAAGTTGGAACTAATTTGATTTCTCTTGCGAAACTGTTTTGTTAGTGAATATTATGAAAGCCAGTAGATCTTAAGATTAATGCAACGAAAAATATTAGAAAAAAAGCATGTTTGGCTTCTTAAGTTTTCTCTAATGGTCAAGACTGAAACGGCCAATATCTGTGCTCTGCTTTAAGCAGAAATGATTCTATGATGCAGCTGTAGAAAAGCTCTTCCTGGACATGTGTAGAAAGAAAATAGTAGCAATAAAATACTATTTAAGTGAAAAGATGTAATGGATTATTAATGTAGAGGGATACAGTGATTTAGTGACTTTTTTCCCTGTGTCACAGCAGCTGCAGGCTGCTGCTGCCAGTATTATTACCAGTGTCTTCTTGAGACCACCTTTAGGAGCTTATTTTGGAATCTATTTTGATGTTGCTTACAAAGTTGTCAAAAGTAGGAGTGAAATGAAATGTTGATACATCTTTTCACTGGATTCGAAATACATTGGCAAAGGTGTGTAGTGTTGAGTGGGCATTAAGTAGCAATGTTTGCAATGCTCTCTCAGGGGCTTAGGCAGTAATTTTCAGTAAATCTGTACAAGCTGCAATGCTTCGGTAGGAAACAGACTAATAATTGTGGTTTTTGACTTGAACTTATGATCGGTTGTTATTAAAATTGCCACACGTGGTGGCTTTCTTCAGTTTGGAAAGAAAACTGATTGAAAGAGTCCTGACAATTGAATGGTTTGGTACTATTTTAGTGCAGGTGTATTTAACTCCCTTCTTCTTATGCTTTCAGGACGAGGATTTGCATTTCGGAGGAAACAAAAGATTGAACGACAGTACAGGAAATTACTGAAAAAGAGAAGACAAGTGCATTCACAACAGGATAATCAATTTACTGATACATATCCAGAGCACTTGAAACATCTTTACCTTGCAGAGGAAGAAAAGCTTAAGAAGCGGCGCAGGACTCCAGATGATTCGGTGTCATCAGAAGAAAAGCTTAATAAAGCAGCAGAGTAAGTTTTCAAAATATGTCTTTAAATAAAAATAATTCTTTCCATTACTAAAGAAATACTTTAGATCTTAACAGTTCACATGGACTTTAGGGTGGTGATTTGCTTTACTAAAAATGCCATTACGCCTTAAATATTTTTTCATGGTTGTTAGAAAAATAAATGACAGTATAACTAGTTTTGTACTTGAGACAATGGGGCGTCATTGCACAGTATTGCCACCAGATGGAGATGAGAATAAAACAAAAATTTTTCATTTTTTCTCCATAAGAGAGTGGTATTTCTAAATGAATATTCTTGTCAGTCTGCAGTTGCTTCCATGTATTGGAACTAGAAAGTGAGAATGCAGCTCTAAGCTAGTTCATTCAGGTTTTCTAGCTCTGAGGAGCTGGCATGATGGGGAAAACTCTTTTAGGCAGTCTTTAAGCTTCAGGAAACATCATCCATGTGAAGATACAGTAGATAAGATGTATGTAGTACTAAAAGTTGTGTGCAGTCTGATCCTTGGCACATTTGGCATTGAAGGAGTTTAGTTTGTTGTGTTTTCATGCTGACTGCTCATTCATGGCCTGGAATGGTGTTGGGTATCATGTAAAAGTGGTGCAAACAATCCATTCAGTGTAGAAGGATGAGTCTTCTGAAATCTGTATTTGTAGCTAACTTCCCTGAATATGGAAAAAGCACTGGAAGGCTATGCTGTGATTCTGCAGTGGCTGTCATGTCTATGGTTATGTCTGCTTGAGGATAACCAGTGTCTCAAAAACATGTACTTTTTCTTCCAGGCCAATTGTGACTCAAGAGAAGTTTAAAAATAAAACGTCCAATCAGAAGGCCAAAGAAGAGTATGAGAAAATAAAGGCGGAGCGTGCTAGAAAGAAGGAGGTAAATCTTAAACAGAGTTCTTTCTTGATTTTAAACAAAATCTAGATTAATACCTTTCCTACCTCTCAGTCTTGCATCTGAACCCAGAGAAGACCGTAGGAGGTGTTGGGACTCTTTCAGTCTTTTTCAACTTGACAGTAGTATTCAGGCACACAGGCGTTCAAAGGATCATTCTCTTTGTTCTTACTATTTTTGTCTTGCAGTTGCCGTTAGCAGGATTTTATTATGTCGATTGGTACATCAAGGAAAGCTTAGAGCTTGATCTGCATACCCCAGTGGATTATATTAGACCTCTTAAATATTGTAGAAGGGGAAGTAATAACAATACCATCATGAAAAATGAAATACCCATCCTATTTCTTATGGCATTATCATAGTGCAGTCTTCATTTTACCTTTTTATGTACTTTGACCAACAGTGAAACAATTAAACGTAATAGTATCCACAGCCAAAATCTTTAGTAATTCCCTTCATTTGAATTTAATTTGAATTATTTTTACAGGACATATTTTAATATCATCATTGTCAAATAGTTCACTTGAGTTAATAATTTGAGAGATCTTTATTTAACTAGTTTTTTTCTCTCCCAGGATGTTCTTTGTTGCACTCTAAAATGGCACAATGCGTAACATTGTAGAAGTTGTGTAACTTCCTGCTGACATACTAAATTTCAGTAGCTACTGTAAAAATATTACATAAATATATGGCTGGATAAAACACACTATATCTTCAGTTTGGCTGTATTTACTTTTATGCAAGCTGGTCCGTGATTCTGGGTGAGTTACATGGTTATTCAGCTGATGGTTGCTTTCCTGCATATTAGCTACAGATGGTGTCAAAAGAAATTAGTGTTATGACCAGCTTATTTAGAGAAAATGGGAACAAGCAAAACCCCAGCAAAACTGCAGGGAGTTTTCTCTGAGCAGCACATAAGAGTTGCCTCAGTGGAGGTGTTGGCATTTTTAGTTTTGTTAAAGATAATTAGCCAAAACAGTAACTAAGTGCCCCAATAACAGTAATCATTTAAGTGGAGTACTTAAGTGGAGCATGATGAAAAAGTAAAGTACTTTGCCCTCATGTGTTAGCAAACATTAGATTTGCTGTTACTTACCTTGGGCAGATAAATAGGCCTAAAGACACAATTTTGGCCTCCTCAGAGGCCTTTTTTGGCATAAAAAAGCTAGGATTTAGTAAAGGTAGATGTTCTTGCTTTGAAGTAAGCATTTGGTTCGTAGCTTAACTGGATGTTGTTTTCGAGAGTGTGCTGAACAGCAGAAAAATTATTAGATTACAGGTAAGTTAGAGCTGATGCTACTCTGTTTTTTTAAAAAAGGGGGAATAAATTATATTAGTCATGGTAAAATAAGTCAAGGATTCTGAATGGAGAGAGGTTATCTGTGCATATTTTTGCAAATGCTTGCTTATTTGTTTGGGGTTTTTTTCCTGAAGCCTCTTAGATTTCTGTTTAGAAATCTTTTCTTGAATTATATCTAGTTAATTTTATATGTCAGAGAGCAAATTCTTACTAATTTTTGTATATCGCTAAAGCTGTCTATGCTGTGGAAAACAAAAATATGATTGATAAATTTTAATCTGTTCAGACATTCTGCGGAAATGCTTGCTTATGTGGTCAGCATGGCACTGCATTTCAAAGAATAAACTTTATGAGAAGAAATTATCCAAATGAACTCAAGCAGTCTTTCAGTCTGATTTGTGATGTCTTGCATATTTTGGTAGGCCATGATATAAGTAAAGTAAGCTGGTTATCTTGCTTGTTGTGGATTTTTGCCCAAATTATTGAGTAGAATTACAACACTAGAGAAGGGGGTGTGAGATGTTGGATAAAATCTGAACATAATATTGTGGTGATTATCTATATAGTGTTGACATTCCATCCATATGTAGTTAACACTCCGTTAGTGGTTCGGTTCCATGTGTGCTTTGTGGAAGGTTTTACAGGTGAAAATTTGATTAGGGTTTGTGGTTTTTTCCCTCTCTTTTAAAGGTAAAGACAGCAGTCTGTGTTGCTTCAAAGAGCACAGGTCACTAGTAGTTTGGTCTGGATTAATTTTCCCTAGATAATGCTGTCTTAGTATCACAAACCTGCCCGACTCATGGTCCAGATATATCCCATATCCTATCTGCCTATCCCATGCAGAGGTGTCCAATATCCTAGCACTTGCCAATATCTGGATTGGCAAGGTATTTACATGGGAGCTGCTGGATAACCTTTTTCTTTCTTGAACTCAGGAGAAGAAAGTGGGGAATTTTTTCCACTTAGTCATTTAAGGAGAACAGTCAAGGAGCACATTTCACAAAAAGGAAGTAGTATACATTGCAGCAACAAACCTTATTGTAGGATGTTCTACTGAAGAAGACTTGGCTCTTCTCTTGAAGCTTGAGGCTGTATAATGTGTTGTTATTGCAGTATGTGCTGAAAGAGCATCCTGATTCAGCTTTAGAGAAATGGTGTTTCTAATGGCAGTACCTATGCAAAAATAAACTATGTTGCTTATAGATAGCTTCACAGTCATAGTAGGTTTGTAATTGTTTCATAATTTTACATATTTATTTAATTTCAGGAAGCAGAAAAAAGAAAACAACAAAGAGAAGAAGCTCAACGTTTGTACAAGCAAAAGAAAATGGAAGCTTATAAAATACTGAGTAAGAAGACAAAGAAAGGACAGCCAAATCTAAATTTACAAGTAGAATTTCTTCTTCAGAAAATACAGCAAAATACATAACCCCTGCATATATTTGAGTTAGTTGTGGACATTTTATTAAATTACTTTTAATAAATTATGTCTTTTTGCTTCTATATTACTCTTGTTATTGCCTTGATTTATTTCATTAGTTCAGTAATGATATATTCATCCTGAAAATATGTATTCTATACTGAGAGTGAAAGGGATCTGGTACCTTGAAAATAAATGGTCTGCATTTCTAAACTTAAATTCTATTGACTGTGTAACATCCTGAATTCAAAATAATAGGCCAGTTCATCTGAACATGAATCTAATACATCCTGCATTTGTGTCTACTAAAATTGCACTTTCTTGGGAGGACTAAAACGATGCATGTGGCATATTTGATATCTCATGAACTACCTGTTCTAGGAACATGTTTTGTGTGCTCTTGGATAGGTTTGGCACATGAAAACAAAGCACTGTGGACTGTACTTGGATGGCTATTATTTATTGTTCGTCACAAAGAATAAAACTTACTGAAGGTCCAAAAGTGGTTTGAATATAAAGATCTTGGTAAAATAATTGTTGGTCCATTTATAAAGCTGCTTTGTAACTCGACCTACAACGTGTGAATTGCTCTACCTTTTGTGTATAGCTTTGTCATGAAATTTGTTTTCTTCTCTGTAGCTTTTAATTAATAGCAATTTGAGTCAATACTTTCAAGTCTGGATTTATGTATTTTTCCCAATTTATGAGGTTATCCCCACATTTGTTTCTATTTTTTTAGTATCTTGCCATCAACCAAGTTGACAAAACACAACATTTGTCTGTTGAGAAACTATTTGAGGATCCCACTTTGTGGATTAAAGAGGAAAAAAAAAATTATAAACTAAGCTAATAATGTTTTAGAAATTTGTTGAATCCACACTTGCCCACTGAAAAATGTGTGTGCTGGTTTTGACTGGGGTAGAGTTAATTGTCTTCACAGTGGCTGGTATGGGGCTGTCTTTTGGGTTTGTGCTGAACACAGGGTTGGTAATAGAAGTTTTTGTTATTGCTGAGCAGGACTTCTCCCTAAGATTTGTTTTTTCTTTTTTTTAGTTCAACAGTAATTATTTACTACAACATAGGTTATTTTTTTATTTTTTCCTTTTTTTGCTCTTTTGCTCTCTTGTTTTTTTCCTTTTTTCTTTCTTCTTTTTCCTTCTGCAATATAATGAAGTATGAGGGCTTAAACTGCCAATGGCAGATGGAAAGTACATGATGCACAGTTGCTAACGTCACTTGAATTTAAAAGTCAAATGTTGGCATAAAACTAGAAGTAATTCTCATATTCAGAGCTTTAAAAAATTAAAACTATTGTATTACATTATATGTTTTCAGTCAGTGCTCAACAAAAATCAGTTACACGTTGCTTAGATTGCTTTAAGAACACTTGGGCGATGAAACATATGGGAGAATGATAATGCTAGATTATGGAAAGGATTTTCTATCATTCAGTTGTTAATATTTACATTCAATTTTTTTTATTGTCCAGTTAAGTTAGATCAAATACAATGTGAAATAAATAAATACACTTCTTTTCAAAATAGAATCCCAAATTACATACTTTACGATGAATTTTTAAATTTGTTCTCAGTTTCAAGGACCACTTGTAGATTTGTTTATAAAAGTATCCATGAGAATAGTCAGGCTGCTGCTGCTAAGTGCTTGTTTCCCCAAGAGTTCCATATGCTAATTGAGTGTTTCTATTAAACAGTCTTCAGACTGATATATTTCATGCTTCCTACCTACAGCAGTTTTGGGCTGCTCACTGGTGGCAGGACTGCTGTATTTAGTTGAGGATTTTCCAGGGAGGAGTGGAAGAAGCTGCCCTCCACAGATGGCCATGTCGTTGGCTGGAAATTCATCTGGTCTCAGTGTGTAGGATTTGCTGTGCGCATATGAACTCTGCATTCGGTATGCACACAGTATGTCTGCTCTGGCCCAGACTCATCAGATTTATGGCAGGAGGCTTTGCAGCTGATCTGCACAGATACTGAGCATTTGAAGCTTCTAGAAATTTTACAACATGTTTACACACATGGCACAAAATTAGCTTTCTCAGCATCCCTGAGTGTTGGCAGCACAACATCCAAGTCTGGATCCACGCTACTGGGTATTCAACAGTTATGTGAAAACATTTGGTCATCAAGCTTCATCAGACAATGTTATTGGATACAAAAAGTCCACTAACACCAAATATTTAATAACCTTATTTGTTAATAAATTAAAGCCAATCTTATTTTTTATAAATGTATTTCCCTTTGCTTTAGCGTCCCTTTTCAGTTTGCATCTTATTTCCTGATAATAATTAAAAATCCCCCAGCATTCTGCACTCTAGAATCAAGGAGCATGTATCTGCTGGAGGCAGTGTCTCCTCAGACTGTAAAGATGTAATATGTGATATTTTGTATTCCACTGTAATCATTGATGTGAAATTTTGTCATCTCAGAGAAATATGTTAAAATATTTGCTTGTAAATACAGCATATACATTTAATTCTCCAAAGACCATGCAGTTAAAGCTTTTTTTAATGCTTTTTGATTTCTTCAAATGGTCCATTCTGTAGAAATTATAGATATAAAAACCATGAATTAATTCTGTCAAAATTTTTACTGATATTCATGATTTTTTTCTCCTACTTATTTAATTTATATTTTTATATAAATTTTATATATTTATATTTTATTGCTTACAGATAATATAAATAAAGCTGTTATCTTCAGTGGAAAATGGTGTTTGAGTTTAATGAGGTAGACAAGGTTCCTTTTAAAGTAATCTGGTATGCATTAAAATACATTTAGTGGTTGATAAACCAATACACATTAAAATATCAACTTATTTGAGGTGTATTTTTGCAATTATTGTATATGTGTCAATATGTTGAATTGCACTACAGGTCAGAAACAGAACCAGTTAATATGCACTGTACTCGAGATTAAAACAAAAGGGGATATAATATCTACACACAGGTACCTGTAAACACTGGTCTGATTTTCAGGCAATTTCTTAAGATAGTCGCTTTTTATTTTAAAACAATGTCTTGTTGTCCAGGTGGTAGTGATTACTGTTGTCAATGTTATTTTAAAACCAAATACATATATATATAATTTTGTGGTAATTTCAGTTTCTGAATGTGCAAGTTCAGAGCTGCTGCTCCTTGATCCTTGCATTACTCCGCTCCGAAGGCAGTGGAGGTATGCTGATAAATTGCCTTTGCACTAGCAGCAATAAATCATGCCAAAACTTAAAACCGTTTTGTATTTAACAAATATTTTCTTTGGGAGTGCAGAAAGGGGACAAAACACAGTTACAACATACACAGGAACACCTTCCACTTCTGCATCATACTTTGTATTATGGCAAGTTATCCAATTTTCAGCTGCATGAGTGGGGGCAGGGCAGCTCTGCCAGCCCGTGTCCTCACTTCCTCCGTTCAGAAGAAGCACACCTGGGAATGGGCTGCAGCTTCAGTCAGTGGGGCTTAAGCACATTCTTGGTGTTAATCATATAAAGTAAGAGGAACAAAAAGGAAAGATAAAAAGCTACCTCATCATTCCTCTGACCTCGTTTGGTTGGATTTTTTCCTTAAGTTGCAACCTAAGTCTTACTGATTTCTGGCAGAGTAGTTCTGATTTTTGGTTTTTTTTTTTTTTTACAAGAAGAACCAGAAGAGGATCTGGGGAACTACAGGTCTGTCAGTTTGACCTCAATGCCAGGGAAGGTCATGGAGCAGATCACCTTGACTGTCATCACACATCAGGTGCAGGACAACCAGGAAACAAGGCCCAGGCAGCATGGGAGTCATGAGAGGCAGGTGCTGCTTGACCAACCCTAATCTCACTGTACGTAAAGGTGATGTGCTTAGTGGATAAGGGAAAAAATGTGGGTGTTACCTACCTCAGCTTTAGCAAAGCTTTGGCACTGTCTGCCTGTAGCTTGGGTGGGCGCACTCTTCACTGGGTTAAGAACTGGCTGGATGGCCAAGGCCCAGAGAGTGGTGGTGAATGGAGTTCCATCCAGCTGGCGGCTGGCCACTTGTGGTATTTCCCAGGGCTTTAGTGTTGGGGCCAGTCCTGTTTAATATCTCCATCAACAACCTGAATGAGGGGATCGAGGGCATCCCCAGCAAGTTTGCAGATGACATGTAATTGGGCAGGAGTGTTGATCTGTTGGAGGGCAGGAAGGGTCTGCTGAGGGATCTGGGCACTCTGGATCGCTGGGCTGAGGCAAGTGGTATGAGGTTTAAATAAAGCAAAGTGCCAGGTTCTATACTTGGGTCACAACACACCAATGAAACACTTCAGCCTGTGGGAAGAGTGGTTGGAAATGAGCCCGGAGGAAAAGGACCTGGGGGTGCTGGTCAACAGTGACTGAACATGAGTCAGCTGGGCCTATGTGGCTGAGAAGGCCAATGGCATCCTGGGCTGTATCAGCAATAGTGTGGCCAGCGGGACCAGGGAAGTGATTGTCCCCCTGTACTTGGCACCAATGAGGTCACACCTCAAGTGCTGTGTCCAGTTCTGGGCCCCTCACTGCAAGAAAGACATTGAGGGGCTGGAGAATGCCCAGAGAAGGGCAGTGGAGCTGATGGAGGGTCTGGAGGACAAGACATATGAAGAGCGGCTTAGGGAGCTGGGTATGTTTAGGAAAGGAGAAAAGGCTCAGGGGAGACCCTATCACTCTCTACAACCTCCTGAAAGGAAGCTGTAGCCAGGTGAGGGTCGGCCTCTTCTCCCAAGTAACAAGTGACAGCACAAGAGGAAATGGTCTCAAGCTTCACCAGGTAAGGTTTAGACTGGATATTAGGAAAAAATTCTACACCAAAAGAAATTTTTCATGGAAGTTTTAAATTCCAAGTAAATTCTGAATATCGTTTATACCTTCAGCATTCACAACTGAAGAAATCCTAAGGATTTTGATTAGAAGATGGACCTACATTTACTACTCTCTGTATAATGCAAATAAATATTGTTTGCCAAAATCTTTGATTCTGGAAGGTACAGGTATTCTACAAAAGTGATATATAGTCACAACTTTGACAGTAAGACACTTATTTTTTTAATATTCTTAACTTTCTTGGGTTGTATTGTAAACTCTAAAATGCGCGATTACCTTCCTTGGATTTGGATTCAAAAACCAAAAATATTGGTATAGAGAAGTTTGGATATTTACTATTTAAGGAAAAACCTGTAGCTGAAAAACAAAACAAAGGGGAAAAAACGGATCAGAAGTGAGCTTAACCTGAAACTGTAATGTGTAGGTTGGACTCTTTTTCATTTCCCTAGAATGTCATTTGGCAAATGTGAAATTAAGCTATCTCAGACCTTTAGCAGCCGTAAAAAGCCACAACACTATGAAACAAAAAAAACCACACCCCCTCCTCCAAAAAGCAGGAATAGCTAGAATCATCTCCGTCTGTCAATTTGTATTAGATATCTCTCAAAACAGTGCAGTCTCCTAGAAAATTATGGACTTGATATAGAAATGATTCTTTGACCTGTGGTATAAGAGATGTAAGAACAGAAGATTAGTGCATGACTTGTTTGCAGTTTGAATTATTATCTAATATGTTTGGGCTATTATTCCTACTCCACCAAAATCTAATTTGTACTGAAGACTGCAGACTTTTGCATCTGTTAACAGCTGCAGATTAATTACAGGCTGAAAAGCTTTTCATTATCCTTTAATTTCATTGTCTTTCAGTTTCAGTTTTATGGTAGTATTAATAAATCGTAAACAGATCTTTGCAGAGAGCAGCAGAGCTATTGTATGTGAAAGAGGTTTATTCTGCAGTGGTTTTGGTATTAGATGTAAGGAAGACGTCATCATTAAAGTGGTGGGGAATCAGAAAAGTGTATTTTTTATTTCTCAGTCTGGAGTGGAGGAATGGATCTTGTTTTTCTTCCTGGTTTGGCACAAAAGTGTTTCCCTAAACTGTATTTTATTCTTTGATATATTGAATGTGCACTTCCTCATAAGCTTATATTTTTTAATATATAGTGACACACCACCGTTTACTTGGGGGCCTGACAGAAAAGAAAGGAATGGAAAGCAGAGACAGTTGGAGAACTGGTAAAAACCCTGTGTTTCTTAATGTAAACAATATTCAGCATAGATGAACCACTGTTTTACAAAACCGGTGTGTGTATCTGAAATACCTTATGTAATTTAACAGAGAAGTTGACACCTACAGAACTTATTTTGTTATAAGCTCTTTAGGGTATATATCCAGGATAGTTCTTTCAGTTTAAGGCTGGGATGGCATTGCAAGTCAATAAATAATCTCGGTTGGAAAGAAAAAAGGTAGAAAATACTTTTCCTTAGTTTAAGTATGGAGAATGAGTACTACAAATTAAAGGGTTATTTATAATCACACATCAGGTTGTAATCTGTTTCACATTTATTTTAAAAATTAAAACTCATTTCAGATTTTTAGATTAAAAAAACCCCACTCTGAAATTTAAGTTTTTGTCTGATTCCAAGTGGTTTTGGATGTTTCTCAATTACTGTTTCTATAGCAACAGCAAGCATATTATGGAAACAATGTTACAACATTTTTTAAGATCTCACATTTGTGGTTATCTAGCTGCAGAAGGTAATATCAAATACCTGCCTACATTTTGGCTGAGCCACTCCACAGAAAAGATGGAAAGAAATAATTCGCAACACCAGTGCTTCCACTGGTACTGTGTGTGTGCATGCACATTTTAGGGGCTCTTTTTGTTCTTGGTTAAGAAAAGCCCGCTGGGTGGAAGCATGGAGCTAAATTTCACCAGGAGACAGTAAATTGTAAATTGATGTGGAAACGGGAAAGGACATGAAGAACAAAACCCAGCAGCCCTGTCTAATGAAGTCTTTAAGACTTGCTAGCTATTTGAAGTTGTGCACATCTTCCTTAAAACCTCCCGATTAAAATTTAGAATTATTTCTGCATTAGAGAATCAATGGCAAACTTTTGTGAATTGCTCAACTGTATCCCTTACTTTGAATTTTGTGCTGTTCAATTACAGTTTTGGTCATATCCTGCCAGTTACACAAACAATATTGTAACAGTTGCATATGCATTTATCCTTCCTAAGATACTTAGAGGGAGGCCTGAAGTCTTGCAGTATAGAATCTGCTTCAGTAATTTTTTGACTCTTCTGAGAGTTAATTGCCAGTTTATCAACATTTTTCCCTTAATAGGGGCACGAAAGCTGAGCAAGGCTAGCTGTTCTACAAGCCATTGTGCATTGCACAGCACCTTGTTTTCTACTGCATTATACTCATTATACCCAATGCTAAGTAAGAGTCTTGGCCACAACCCCTCATTTCTCACTTGCTGCCCTGGTAATAGCATCAGCGAACAACCCTTCTTGCAACAGAAACTAATCACAATTCCATAGCTTCCCCAGGCTCAGCTTTCACCTGCAGGTGCTGACAGCTGTGGCTGAGTATTCTGGTGGCCCCAGAGTCACAGGCAGCTTAAATACTTTTAGCTATGTGAGCCCTTGCTTCAGGGGGCCAATCTGAAATGCTGCAGGGGATGTGCCTGCATCCCCCTGCAGTGGTTCTGCTGGAGGAGTTGCTTCAGCAGGGCCTGTGACCTTGCAGACAGAACTAGGAGTGAAGGGCCAAAAGCAGATTATTGACATCCATTACATACATATATAGGGATTGTTAATGGAGCACTGTGAGGGGCTAGGATTTGAAAATCTCTGCCTAATTTGCTTTTCTGGGCCTTGGACACAGTTTCAGACCAGGACCTCTATCCGCCAGCTGTAATAGTGGTGGCATCCATCATTGACTGTTCTTCTGTTGATGTATCTCAAAGCAACTTTGTATAAAGTCTTTTCTGCAGAACTGTGTGGGAAGAAAAAACAAAGTGAAATGAGACCTAATTAGACCACTAACTAGAACTGACTATCCACATAGTCAGTTCTAGTTAGTGGAGGCACAAGTACCACAAGGTCAGGCTTTGTAATTTTGTCTATAGATGCCTATTCTGTGCTCCTTATTCCTGGGAAAAGCTTGTAGAGAGTCTCCAGAGGAATTGCAATTACTAAGTGGACTCTTGGCAAATATTGACCCATCTGTGATCCCAGTCAATGCCCCAAGGTTAACCCATGTGGCCGCTGTGCTGCTGCAATGCTGTTCTACTCAGTTTTGGGCTGGTTCACTCAGCCATTTTCAGCCAGGCATAAAGACAGCCTGAAGTCAGGTGCACCTTTAAATACAAAAGCAAAAATTTATTTTATAACATAAAAGAAATAGACAGGAGTTAATGAGCTGTTAGTCTAAACAACAGTGTGCCCACCACATCTGGTGTGAAAAACCTTGGCAGAGAGGCTGGAATCAGTCAGAAGGAGGAAGGGTTGGTCACTACCACGTACCCTCACTGCTTCAATGAGCTGTCTGCCACCAGCAGCATCAACACTGACAACTCTGCCAGTTTGACCTAATGCTTCAGAGCTGGTTCCAAGCTGAACACACCATCCCAACTAACCTCCTGCTGTTCTCCAATTAGGCCTTTTTATATTCCCTTGCTGGTATCTTCTCTCTTGTATCTTTGAGCTACTAATGATACTGTCTCAATAATACTACCCCTTTTGTTTTTTTCTGTCACTTCACAGACCTTCTCATGGCACTTTCATGGCAGTCTGAGCCCTGGTTACTTTACTGTGGCACATGAGACCCGAGTCTTGGATGACCAGTCCACTGGGGGGAGTGAGGGCAGCGTTCAGGTGGGGTTACAGAAGGAGAGTTTCGGCCTGTGCACTGACCCAAGGATAGGTAGGCAGGAGTTCCTTCCTTTGGAGAACTGAATTCTGGCCAGTATTACTGGCTCTGTTGCTCTTCACAATCCAGTGTAAAATACAAAAAGAATGGATCATGGAAGCAGTGTTTTCACCCAGGTCAGGGTGCCCTCAAGTTCAGGGGTGGATCGTATGATGTGGCGCCAGTTTCTTTTAACCCAGGTCCAGGACTCCCATTTGTCCTTGCCCTATTTTCCTGTTCCTCTGGCCTGCCTGGGTCTGAATCTAAGTCCTGCATTTGAGCATGGAAATTGGTACCCCCAGTTTTGTGCCCAGGTCACTAATAAATATAGCAGACGTGACAGGACAGACCCTTGTGTTATTCCACTTGTCACTGGCTCCAAGTAGCATCCCATGACCCTGTGAGTGCAGTCATCCAGCAACTTCTTACCCATCTCCCAACCTGTTAAATAGTATTTTTCTTTGAATGGTAAATACGCAATGTGTATCTCATTTTCCTTTTTCCCCAGGTAGCAAGTAGAAATATTTATTGAAAATTTAGGCCATTTATGGTTCTTTTTTAATCAGCTTTTTACTGAAATAGAATTGATAGGATTCCTTCTGTC
Organism: Falcunculus frontatus; assembly: GCA_013398115.1. Classification (NCBI taxonomy): domain Eukaryota; kingdom Metazoa; phylum Chordata; class Aves; order Passeriformes; genus Falcunculus; species Falcunculus frontatus. The sequence continues at coordinate 1,647,463 of VZRV01002222.1, forward strand.
CTAAATAGAGCTTAAATTAGTTTTATTTTCCTTACTGTCAGCTATAGAGTTTCCTTGTTATCCTTTAATTTCCTCTATCGATTTTCTACAATTTCTTATTGATATTCATTTTGCCATCCTTCTTTGTTTCTGCTCTCTTGAACATAAAAAGGATTTTTTTCATTAATCTGAGCAACTCTGTGATGTATATATGTAATAAAAATGAAAATGTAGAAGTACTAATTTATGTGCATAAATTCAGCTCATTTAGTAGTATTGAAAAAATGAGCATCATAAAAGAGGCAGTGATACTCCACATAAAAATAGCAATAGCTGTTATACTTGTAATGCCTAAGAATCCTGAAGTACAAGAATATTTTCACAAGTATTTTATCCTGTTTTCTAAAATAATCTATATTATCTTGTATGTATAGCATCTAAGAGGAAAAAAAGAAGCCTTTCCACTGAAGATTTTAAAGCCAATGTTATCAGCTGTACCAAGATTATTCTAAAAGTCTTATATAATTATTTTGAAAATAACTTAATTCAGCTTGGTAATATTTGGTCTTATCCTTCCCCCTGACAGATGATAAGTTATCTCACAGAATTATTGCAGCTCAGTTCCAGTGACCATGTCTCAATTATATTTTGACTATACTTGTTATGTGCAAATTACATACTGGGGAGTAATACTTGAAAAAAATACAGACCCCGGCATATACTTCCAATGCAGGCATCTCTTCATTCTAGCAAATAGTACAGAGTTACCACAATATAAGGTTGTAAAACAGCTAGACAGCTTCTTTATGACTTCAGATACTTTTGTCTTGTCAATTTATGATGAACTAAGCCAATCCAGAAATTTACAAGAGAAAGTGCCCTTGTGCATTTTTGCAGATTTTATCCTGACTGTTATGCTCCTGAGACTAAAGGTGTAGTATATATAAGTTGTGGCAACCTATAAATTTGATTTTTCTTATGAGTTTTATGGGTAAATTGATGTTTTCCAAGTGAAATAATCATCGAGAGCTTGTTTATATAATATGATTGACAAACACCTCAGTGCAATTACTCACACACCATGAAAAAATTCCTGGGGAAAAGCATAACTGAAGGGATTACTTTGTTTGCTGGAGCTCTAGCAGTATTCTAACAACAACAATGTATGTACAACAGGGAATGTTTTATGTAATGATGAGTGTTTGTTAAATGTTAGGTTTTGTTCCAGATGGCTTTTGGAAACACAGTCCTGGTAGACCATTGAATTTGAATTCTACACATTGAGATTTCTTTGATACCCGCTCGGGATAATTGTGCTGGGTAATAATTGTGGTCGGAATCTGTAGGCTAGAGCCATACCTGAGGAGGTAAAGCAGCAATTCATGCCGAGCTGGGATGAAGCAGGGTGAGGAGGGCACATCCGGCCAGACAGACAGTGTAGGGTCTGTCCCGTGAGGCTTCAAGGGTCGTGTCAGTTAGAACAGGGGACTGGGTAGGGTTGAGTTGCCTCAACTAGCTGAGTTGCCATCTCAGCTCCTTTCTGTAAATCCCTCCCTGCTAATCACCTACTAATATTAAGGTGTGAATTTAACAGATAGGAATGATGCTGACTTGGCACTGCTCTCTACTGCATGGTGCAGAGAATCCTTTTTTCTTTGAACAGTATTCAGCAGAACCAGTCCTCTAGTGGGCAGCAGGAGCCAGTGGGGCAGATAAGTGATTCTCCTGTTTAATACCATTTATTTATCACTGTTTACCCAGTGCTTGATGGAAACACAATTCAGCCTGCACATTATGCACATCCTCTTCCACATGTGGTGCAATAGAATCTGATATGATACATTTACATTCTGATTGTTGTACCAAAACATTTTAAATAGTAGAATGATTGATAAGTAGTAGGAAACAATTTTTTTACTCTTCATTCTGTACCTTCATAAAAAGAATATTAATATTTTAGTATCATCTGTAACATTATCTGTTCCACCGTCTTCAACACCTCTGCAGTTTTGACCTGCAGAGAGAGACCAATAAAGACAATGTTTCTGTGTGTCCATGCCCACACTCATACATGTGTACATGCGTGCACGTATGTGTACATGTTTAAAATGTCAAGATGTTACATACTCAGCATTGCTGCATACTTTCCACATTCTGGTTTTTACCTTGGATCCATAAAACAATTTAAGAGTGATCAGTTTCAGGGAACTAATCACAGTCTTTACACAAAGGCTGTGTACACAGTTTTACACAGTTTTAAAACAGTTATTAAGAAACCATGGTACAATTGGAGCCATACCTCTGAAGTACATTATATCCTTCTTTGCTTATCTGTTTTGAAGGCTGTTGTTATTTTTCTTGCAGTATTTAATGCTAATAATATTTAGATACCTTTCCTCTGCACTGGTTATATTATTTCAGTACCTGAAAACTGGAGTAAGATTTCTTCACTGGGATTTGTCAGAGCCTGCAACCGTTCTGCTGGAAATCTGGAAAACTGATATTTTAGTCTGAAGATGTTACTTTTTTACACTCACCATCATATGAGGAACTTTTCTTAGCCTGTCTCAGAGCAAAAGTAACTGTCAAATGAAGTCTAGCCCCTGGGGAATAGAAAATGAATAATCTTATGGGAAGTTTCTGGTAGCTGGTCAGCTTTCTGGAGTGAACGGAGCATACATTCCAAGTCAATACCTTGATTATGCTTCTTGTTTTGGGGTTTTACTGTCTTCCAAAGTAAAAGAGAATGAACATGAACATATTTTCCACACTTTTCTTATTAATAGCCTTTTCTCACAGAGCTTCGCAACAGTATTTTCTCCAGAGAGCCTTAAAACAATGCATCTTTTCCAGATTGTACAGCTTTCTTTTTGGTTCCTCTTCAAGTCAGCAAAGCCTGCTTTCTTGGCCTCTGCCTTTTTTCAATGTAGAATAAATTAATGAAGCAGACACATTTGAAGTTCATACCTATTGCAGTTTTAGGTCTGCAATTTACTGGTGTGCAGCCTGAGCCCTGAAAAAAGCCCAAACCAACCAACCAACCAACCAACCAAAGATCAAAAAACAAAACACAAAACCCCTCCAGCTCCTTGGATTCAATCTCTACTGCTGGATCTTCTGCCAGAGTTCCTCCTTGTAGTTACATGAATCAAGAGAAGAGTCTGTAAGGCAAATCTCAATGTAGGATGAGGTCCATTACTCTTAATGGGTAGATTTCAAACAGAGTGAAAGTCATACTGGGTAGCAACGCCCTGTGGAGTTACCATCTTGTTTATCACATTGTATGTTATCATAGTATAGCAATTATATCTCCCAGAAAATAAAGTAACAACAAATAATTCTATTGTTTTTAAACTTACTAGAACTATTCTAATGATAAAACATTGGATATTTTTAAAGTTTGTTTCACTAAAATAAAATTAAATTTCTGTCATAAAACCACAGTAGCAGTAACAGTACTAGTAAAATTATCCAGATATTTTAATATCTAAAATGTAGGCAGGCATTTAGGTATGATGATTAGTCATAAATGAAGCATCTTGTATTAACTTCTTTTTATTTGTTTCTTGAAGTACAATTTGGATCTGTTGAAGGCAATCAGATTTCCATCTTGTGTTTTCAACATGCCAGATTTTCCCCCCTCTGTTTCTTTTGTTAACCTTTTTGGCTCCCATTCTAGTCTTTCATTTCTGGAAATGATAGAGTTCAAAGATCTGATTGCAACACTTGATAAATCTTGTGGACCATAGCCCTTTGTTTGATGTGTCAGTATTTTTAAGCCGCAAAAGCAAGCTTTCTAGTCCTCCAGATGAACATATTTTATTTCTTTCTGCTAGCAGATGAAGATGGTAACATAAACACAGTGCCTCAAGACCTGGCTGTCCCTGTAACAGGGAACACACAGATTTTTATGAATTCAAAGAAAAATGCAGTTAATTAATGTTGAACTGTTGATTTCTGATTACACCCCTCCTTTTAAAATAGCTACAGCTAGAGACTTCTTCAGGTTGAAAATGCCACGTATCAGTGCATAGTGAGTATTTCACCCTGTAACAAGCATAAGTCACCTTCCCTCTGGTGTTGAGAAACAAATGCATCACCTCAGATGTGCACCCAGGGTCATGTCTTTGAGAGGCAAAACTGTTTGGTGATGTGACAATGGCTCAGAAAAACATTCTGTGGAACCTGCAGCCTTCCTGAGGCACAGAGAGGGCATTTCAGGGCATTTCAGAAAGAATGTATATTCCAGTAACTCCTAGTTTTGATGCCCTCAGTTCACTTTAAAGGCAGATGAATGAAACTTTCTTGTATCTTTTACAAAAGAAAATGAACAACCTTAACAGAAATCATATCGTTCCAGGTTTCCATTGCGCATCCCAAACAACATTTTCTTGAGAGAAAGCCAAAATGTCATTTCAAGGCACTGTTAACAAATGTGTAGTCTGAATAAACATGTGTTTCTTCATTCAACCACTAGGTCAATAAAACATTTACAAAACGCAGTTCTAAAAACAAACTGCACAGTTCTACAAAGGAAGCTCAGTCCTTATGGAGATACTAATCTTACTACTTCATGGATTTAAATTCACAGGTGGATTTCATGCTAGTGTAAAATGAAGTGTAAGTTCAGTCAAAAATAATAATATGTCTAGATTATTTATACTCTATAATATCATCAGTTTTTATTGCTCACAATCCTGCTACAGCATACAGTTGAATTATGCTGGAGTGTGAGGTGTATGTCACTGTGTCCAGTTGCGGACTACAAGAAACTTTCCAGTAATGGCATTGAACACTTTAGAAAAAAGATCCCAAAACAGGCAAACAGATTGTTGCATGACAATATATTGCCCTTGGGTTTCTTGAGAAATATTTTGTTTGTTCACCACACATGGTGAACAGTTCATGGACCCTTACGAACGTGTGGATCACAAGCTATAAAGCCTTCTTAACTGCTGGAAAATCCTATTTATGACTGGGGTCTGAATGCTGAAGTCAAGCCAGAACAGTTGAACATTGAAAAATAGCATCTACAAATCATATTCAGAAACAAGGGGAAACAGAGCAGTATATCAGATCTTTAGTCACATCTTTTGAGTATAAGTCTTTCTCCCAGATGGATCCCTTTTAAATCAGTCTTTTCTTAATGTAGTGATTTCATAAAAGCAGAGCTGGAGTCCTTCACCACATCAAAAATAAGCTGGGAAGTTAGGGATTGCTTGCAAGTAAACATTATATTTTTTGGGGTTTTTTTGGGGGAAGGGTGAGTCAGTTCCCTCACTCACTCCTTAGCTGCTGCTTTACTTACAACCCTTCTGCCATTTGCATGCACCATTTCTATTCAGTAAATTTTTGGAGGTTTTTTTTTTTTGTTTTGTTGGTTTGATTTGGTTTGGTTGTTGTTGAAAGACCTTGATGTGCCGCTATATGATACTTGAGACACCTTCTCTGTGGTGAAGCATTTGATTTCTTTTTTCTGTTGTCTAGTTAAAACTCCTGGACTCCAAGGACCTCATATAGTATCAGGAACCACAAGTTGTGGATGAAAACAGATTTAAGAGATCTGAACTTCTATGCAGCTAATCTGGTTTTATGCTAAACTAGAAAATGCAGGCAACATTGCAAGCAATGCGTTTACTGCTTAACAACAGTGTCTGGCTTTCAGCATTTCTAAAGTTGTCACAATAAACCTACCTTCATGCCATAGAAGACTGTTCAGTAACAATATGCTAAGACTGTGAAGAAAATAACAATTTCCTACAAGATCTGATTCCATCAGGACCACTAGTGTGACCTTCTAAAACCCGTGGAAGAATTTGGAACCAAATCCTGAAACTAGATATTCATGTATTATGGTATTGTATTTTAAATGGGGATAATAGCAAGGAATGCTTCTTCTTAAAGGATTTTCTGCTTACATTTCCTGATTCAAATGTTCATGTTGATTTATATTTCCTCTTCCCTTGCCTGCATGTGGAACATTTAGACAACTAGTGAAAAATATGTATACCACATTCTTCATTACACCAATATCCTTTCTAAAAGGATTTTTTTCCAGTGATAAAGCCAGGTCATTGATGAAGAAACATTTTTATACTGTCTGTACATTTATAACAAGACTGATTTGTGCCTTCTTCAGCATTTTGCTTTTCTATATGTGGATTCCTCAAATGTAACATATAAAAATAAACAAGTCTTAAAAACAATTCTTAGAAAAACTTGGGATCTTGCTTAGTTGCATTTTCAAGAGGTATTTCCTAACATAACGAGAGTTCATACATGGCTGAGATCAACAGTGCTTTCGTTCACTTACTGGGAAACTGCAGAGTTCTGGAGGCTGTGCTTTAGGGGAAAAAAAAGGAAAACAGTATCTCCCTCACCTTACAAGTATTTCCTTCTTAGAGAGTGTTCAAATTATTCCAGATTTTGTCACAGCAAACCAAGAGGAGAAATGTTGGTAACACTCATCAAAGGCATCAACAAAGTGAGTTGGAAGTGGAGGAAGAACCAATATAAGTCTCAGTAAGTGTTCTTCACAAAATATACCACGTACTGAAAGAGAGCATTAAGCTTCATTCAATTACTTTTTCCTTCAGATTTCATCCACTGAATTATGAATTTCATACAAGAGACCTTAAAAAAAAAAGTGTCTCACTTCTCCAGAGAAAACAGCGGTCTAGCTCAAATAATGAGCTGCTGGATTTGTGGAATTGCCTCCTTTGTTGTCAAGGAAACCAAAGTTATGAAAAATTGAATGAAAGAAACTGACGATGCTTCCTGTAATTTTTCTATAACTCCTGTAGTTGTTAATGTTCCTTAACACAGGTAATTATTTGTAAATACTTTGAAACAAGTGATGGAAGAGTATGGAGTTTTATTCAAGAGCATCTGAATATTTATGGTCTTTGCTGCAGCGTGCTAATGCTTGTTAATAGTATATGGATAAATATTAAAAAGTCATGACACCAGTAAAGTTGGGCCAACTTTACCAGTAACAGCAGCAGGAACAGAATTTGGTCCAAGTGATCAGGAATTATTGTTCTACGTTCTTGGGAATTTCCACCATTGGGAAGTAATATCTTTCTAAAGGTTATTGACAGGTATTCTAGGACTACAGTATTCTTTGACTGTTATTTCCACAAGGTTAGTGTACGAGAATCTTTAAAAAAAAACCAACAAAAAAATGAAGAAAAACCCAAAAACCCAAACCCAAAAATGCACTGTCTCCTACAGCAAGAATTACCCGAACAAAATCAAGCAAGCGTTTTCTTTAAAAGAACTGTCTTGTGGGATCAGTCCTGTAAAAGCCTCTGGGTCAATTGATTTAGCCAGTTTATATCTGTAGTCCTCACTATATTTATAACTGGCTTCTGAGAAAAATCCTGGACCTCAAGGTTCATGGGCATGCTACTTCAGTAGTCAACTAGATCAACTTCTATTAAGAAGTTAATATCTTATATCATCAGGAAAACAGCCAAATCAGAGCTACTTTGTGCCTGAAATGTTGAGCAGCAACTCAAATCCTAGCTCTGGTTTATCTTTTCTTATTGATTTTGCAAGTAATTATTGTGTTTTGTTGGCGACAGGAAATTTTTTAAACAAATATTGAACATCCCAGATCTGCTTCCCCTAAATCATGCCTTTTAAAGTCTCCTCATTTAATCACATTGCTTTTCCAGAACCATCTCCTGGATTTCGGTAGGGAAGTAAGAGTTTCAGATGCAAGTTTTCTGTTTGTCTTCTCTATTAAGCATGCTGTCTTTATAGAAGTAGATAAAAACTAGAAAATATGACTTTAAAAGCCCATAAGGGCACACATTCCAGAAAACAAGTAAAAATAATGTCACAGGGTTCTTTTCATAGCTGTTTTTGTAACCTAGTGTCTTTGAGGTTATATCTTCAGTGATATAGGATCAAATTCCAAGACACAAGTAGCAAAAAATGACATTTTTCATGACAGATATAATTTTGCTTCAGTGAAAGGAAACAAAAAAATCCTCGTCTTGCATATGGATGTAGGTTTTTTTCATTATAAAAGCAAGGAAACAAGGTTTGTTTTAACCTCAAGAAGAATGAAGACTGAGAAGTGCTAACTTAGGTTACATCCTTTATATAATTTGCATTTTTCAGACTATTTATGAAGGTAGCAAATTTTAAAAGATATTCTTTTACCTTAGGCAATCTGTTTATCCACAAACCAAAATGTGTTTGATGTATGACCAGCTATAGTTATTTTTAACAGGATACTTATAAGTATAATAATACTTATAATAATTTAATAACCAAATAATAATAATTTAATATTAATAATTTAATAACCAAAAGTTGGATGGCATAGAAATCTTATATTTTTTAGAGATAAAAAGAGCAAGGAGGCTTTTAAACCTTAACATGTTTGTTAGGACAATTTTATGTACAACATTAAAATATAATCCCCACAAGGCTAGGCTTCTTCTACTCTCCTGAGTTTCTTCTTTCATTGACATAACTGTTTCCACTATTCTGGAATGAAATTAAATTAAACATATATACATAAATATATTTTGGCAATCTCAGCGTATCTCAGATATGATAAGGAAGCTACATTTAACCATTGGAACATTTTACAAAATCTTGTTCTCCACCGAAGTAAGGATCCCTTAAAGAATTCTTAGCCCCATATCTAATATATTTTTTAATAGCTGTGATTCTGATTAGTCGCTAATTAACATTTTGAATTTAAGGTTAGGTTTTTTCTAAAACGTATGCTCTCGTCCCAGTACTAGTATGAGATAGGTAGGAAAAAATAATTAAATCCTGTGGACAGTTGGTACCATTCCGAAAATTCGACAGGATTAATCCCATCCAACTTTGAATTTCTTAAGTTTAGGCATTTTTCCTAAGTTAATTGTTTAGGATCCATCTATATCCCATGAAGAAAATCAGTAGTGCTAAAGAGGCAGTCATCCTGCTTTAAGACAGGTGTCTAAGGCAGGGCAGACAGTGTGGTGATACCTCGATGAGAAGCATTAAGCAGATAATGCCTACATTTTTATTAGTAAAATGAAGGACAGTAAAACTCATTTTGCGATGAAGTTCTCGTCACCATAGTTTTTCAACACCAGGAAATTCAGATTCTTGTCTGTCTCTTCCTGTCCTGCATCCCAGGACTATAACATCAGTGCTTTACCAAGCTCCATAGCTCCTGTCTGCTGGTGCTGCTCCCAGCTCCGCCTTTGGGGTGGCTTGTGGGGCCATGCCTGCCTCTGCCTGGTGCCAAGACTCAGTGCCTCAAAGGAGCAACTTACAGGGAGGGATAACACAAATTCAGCCTCTAAGCAGATAATTGTAGCCCCAAAGAGGAGAGGAGAAATTATGGAAAGGCCAAGAGAAAACTTGAAGAACAAAAAGACTGAAGGGGAGTAAAGAAACAGAAGAAGGATAAGTGTAGGAGAAGAAACAGAATGTGAGACTTATTCGTGCATGCATAAAACCAAGGTGATATATAAAGAACCACAAAGGAAGAAGGTGTTGAACAAATGAAGAATATAACTTAGATTTTATGATGGACTTGAGTCGTCTTTGAACAGCCTGGCTCATGAATAGTTAAACTGAATCTCTTGAATAACCTATAGAGTGACATTTGTTTCCATAAATTATTCACTGAATACCTACAAATAACAAACTCATTTGTTGTAACTGGCTTTCAAGCAAAAAAAGGGTGAATTTTTCAGTACATTATTCAAACAGCTGGAGTTCAGATATGTTTTTATGTATGCCAGCCGCAAATACACTTGAGGTGTTATTTAGATGGCAAGTGTGATAAACTGGGCATTTCCTTTGCATCAAATGCTATTGATTGTGAGCTCAGAGAGCCATTGTCTGCTGGAAACGTGGAGTATTTGAGCTTCTGCCAGTTTCTTGTTGCTGAGCAACGGCATTTGTCCCTTCCAGTTTCTTGCGTGTATATAGCTTGTACATATGGATTAAATGGAATGTGGAACAAAAACTATCTTAACTATTTAACGACTTTATAAAATATCTCCTCTGTTTTGAAAGACCTGCCAAGCAGTGAGTTTTCCTGGTTTTCCTATGCAGTTTGGGTTAGAGAGAGGACACAGCTGCTGGGGAGCAGCCAGAGCAGGTGCCGGGAGCGGGGAGCCCCAGGGCTCCAGGTGCTGGATGGGCAGGGCCCGGAGACAGGGCTCAGCCCCACACCGAGGGAGGGAGCGGGGCGGGCCGAGGGGGCTCTGCCGGGCTCAGCTGTGGGCCCAGCTCACGGTGACAGGGCGCGTCCCAGGGTCAGCCACGACATCAGGCCCACAGAGCTGCAGGAGGCTGCGCAAGGCCGTGGGGGCGGCAGCGGGCTGAGGGCAGGCTGGACGTGGGCCCGGCGGCAAGCCCAGGCTGTGCGAGGCTGCAGGGGGACCCCATGTGCTGAGGGATAACTGCGGGACGGGATGATGGCACCGGGAGGGCTGCCATGGGGTCCTGGAACTGCAGGCAGCGTGGGGGAAACCCAGGGGAGGGGTCTGATATTGGATCCTGGGCCGTGGGCAGGTTGTGGGGAGCTGACAGCAGGCTGACATGAGGCCCTTCACCATGGGCAGCTTGGGGGAGCCCTGGTCCCCCCAGGACCCTGACAGTGGTGTTGGATAACACCTCTGGTCAGTCACATGTTCCCACTGCTGTGTCTGGATTATTTCATAATATTTAATTTCTGGGGGAAAAAAGAGTAAAGACCTTTTACTACATTTTATGCAATGTCTGCATTTTTTTCCATTCCATTATAATTGCAAACAAACAAACAAAAAGGAGTATTCATTAGCAAAGAGCATGTTCTCCAAAGCTTGTACTGTCAGCAGCATCTCACCATCATGGAAAATGAGAGCATCTTTGTGAGATCCAGAGATGGGTAAAAATGGGATTCACATAACAGTGCTAAAGATTATGTTGACCTTTTCATCAGTCACTTTGAAATGTCAGATATTTTCAACTGACTCCACAGAACACCTTTAGCTCCATTAAGCACCTGTTTTCTATCTGATATTTTAAATTTTAATAATGAGTTCAAATAGCTGCATGTTAATTAACACAACAAAAAGTGATTTCCACTGCATTTCCAAATAGAAAATGTATAGGTAAGGTCAAGTTCATTTCTTTTCAAGTATGAAGTTGTCATTGAACCCAGTTTCCAAATCTTTTCACTCCTAGGAGGTCAATGGTTACCTAATTAGAGCATTTTTTGGACTCTCTGATAATGACCAACAGCAACTGTTAAGTGTGGTAAGAAACAGTAATGCAGGTTTGAGATACTCGTATCTGAAGGTGTTTTGGTCCAACTCTCTTACCTTTTTTCTAACAGTTCTAACTGGAGTTTTGTCTCCTGTCAGCTATGTAACTTTTGCCTGCCAGCTGAAAAAGTAAGAGAAGAAATTTAGTCATCTGCAAAGTTTTCTATGAAAATGCCTTTTCAGGATCAGAACAAGAAATTGCAAAGGATATGTGAAAAATCATGTTTAAACAAATGAAATACACTTATTTTTTAATTTCAGGAAACCTGCAAATTTTCTGTTCTTCCACACTGCCTTACTGAGTAAATAAAAGAGATATGAAAGAGTTTTTCATATGCGGCTCATGCATGAAAATTATTTCTATATAAAAGGTCACAAAAATTTATAATAAATAATTATTCATTTTGTATGTCTGAATTGCTCAGCCTCTCTCTGGACACAAATATATTTTATTTGGCTATATCAGAGCACCTCAAATATTTGAACTGTTTCAGACTTTCATCACTTATTGTAAAACTTCCTTCCCACTCTTCTAGCCCAGTGCCAAGATTTAGGTCTGCATCTGTTATAATTTTCTCCGAGATGAAGAAAGCACAACCAGAGTATCTTCTCAATGAGGCTGGGAATTGAAAGTAGAGATTCCAGGTGTATTGTGAAACAGATTAGGAAATTAAGCTTTGGCTTTTAATCTTATTTGCAGATGTATTCAATCATGAATTTACCTATTGTGTTCGATCAAGGTTTCATATAGTTGAATTTGGATTTACCAAAAAAATTAATGGGATGTACATCTTCCCTCTAGTCCCTCACAGTCATAATTTTTGATTAAATTGCATATATTTCCTGGTCATATGGCATAGAAGCTCCTCTAAAGCCCCACAAGATCTGCATTAAAGGTGGTGTTTAACTTGTAAGGGCATCATCAGTTATGCAAGAAAAGCTGCAGTGCCACTTACCTGACACAGTCCATACTTAGAACCAAAGTCATTTTAGTTTGCCTCAGCTGCTCCCCAGAATCTGTGCTAGAAAAATAGATTATGAGATGTTCAAAGCTGTATGTTCAGAAAGGCATCCATTTAATGGTCTTATGAAACTAATATTCGTATGGCTTTGCAAAGCCAACTGTTTTGTGGCAGTATAAATGGGAGTAATGATCAGTGGTGAATATTGTGGTACAGAGCAGGCATCATTTTACTTAGGTTTTGGAGACAATATAATCAAATTCTCTTCATAAACAGAGAAGACTCCAAATTTGAAAATCCTGAAGCTGTATAACCCAAATTACAGCTGTAGGAAGGCTATTTTGCAACTGTACTTCTGCTGAAAGGCCATCTAAATTCCAACCAAAATTTATTCATGGCCAGTTTTCTTCCTCTTGTTTTTATGCCAGCATCATTCCTTAGATTAAATGGTTCTTATTTCTCTCCCTTGTTTATCCTCAAAGTGTTTATAGAGAGTGACTATATCTCTCTCAGCTTTTGTTTTGCTAGGCTAAACAAGGCAAGCTCTGTTGACAGATGGTTGGCCAGAACCCAGCCAGGCGAAGCTAACACACCAGCTTCAGAAAGCCAGGAGCAATCACTCTTTGGAGGTTACCTCCAGACTCCAATGCAGCTCATCAGAGATCTGAGAGCAAATAAACATTCTCTTGGGCTGTAGCAGGGTCATTTCTTTCCATTCCTCTACTACTAATACTCCGTGAACTAATTTCTTTCTTTTTAATAATTGTCAGTCAGGAGCTCAAATATTTTTATAGACATGGGAATTGTAATTGTAGCCTGAGTTGACATAAATGGATTGCTTTTGATCTAATTAATTTGTACACTAAAAGAAATGAAAGATGAGGAATCTGAAGATAGAACAATAAAAAGCCATCATGGATCTCGAGTCCTTATTTCACAATTTGAGATATGGTAAAGTCCTTGCTATCAGTGTTCTTGCTTCCTCTATTCAGAATTTTCCCTATATATACATGTGTGGCATTCGTACTGATGGCTGTTCTGTGTACACATTTTTCCCTAATCCTAAAAAAGAGCTCTCTGAATTCTTGTGGAAAACCATAAGTGTTAAAATTATTGATAAGTCCAGGATATTTTCCCCCCTCATTTCTTTAATATGGAGCTGGCAAAAGCAGTTAGTTTCTCCTTTCAAGCCACAAATGTAGTGGATAAAATTCAAACTAAGGTATCTACCTTCTGCCAATATAGGAGAGGAATTGCTTCTTTCAGATTTATTCTCTTTCACCATCTTAAAAATATTTTGCAGTCATGTAGTGGCTTCTTACCACCTATGCTGGCTGCATGTCAACATGGGTGAGGTAATCCCTACATATAGTGCTCAATCTTAGGTACTGGCTAATCTCCAAACTGTAAAAATGAATATGTTGGGCTGCTGAAATAGGCTTTGAAATCCTGTTCCGGTAAATCTTGTACAGGATAAATATGAACTCTGCCACCTATGGATAGTTTTACGATAAAAAAAATCTGGTCAGGGGAGTTGCCCCATGTACATGTTTTGCTTTTAAAGAAGACAAACCAAAAAGCAGTATTTATCAGGACCAATGATCCATAAGTTGCTGTTTCCCTCCCTCCCTGTTGTCACTTCCTGCCTCGCCTCACCTCGCGCCGCCCCACCCCACCCCTCCAGTAGCACATTTTCTTGATTTATTAGGATATATATAATCTGATTATTTTATGCTAAAGTGTTCTGAGTTTTATCAAACTTGTAATTTTTCAACATATTTTTCCCTTACTTCCTAATTCTTCCTATTTTTCTTTGTTTTCTTGTTCAAACTGTGTTTAAAGGAATTTGAAAATTATGAGAATTGAGCAAATACATTCCATTTGACAGTTCTGACTCTTTGCTTATATGTTACGTCATTTTCCCGTATTTCATCCTTCCTGTGGGTGAGCGTGATTAAATCCTTCAGCAGGAGCTGAAGCTTTATGGGCTGTGGATGGAATTTTGGCTTTTGGATACAAATAAATACAAATAATGGATTTATTAATTACACTTCTTTCAACAGAGAATGCTGCTGCACAGGAAAAGAACTTTTACCTTCCGCAGGGGCCTGCTAACTGGGATTTTTCAGCTGTATGATGTTCCATTTCCATAAGGATAGCTGCAAGGACGGTACATATCACATATTATATCCAATATCTCAGTAACCAGTCTTAATACTGTCAGTTTAAATGCTGCAGTTTTCATCAATAAAATTCATACTCATGGTATTGAAACTGCAGTCTTTGTTAGTGGAGATTTCGATATTTGCAGATGTAATATTAAAATAAACCCCAATTTTATTTGTACAGTGACTGAGTAGAGAAGACCTGCAAAATATCTAGCCAATTCACTTTGAAAGACAAAATTCTTTAAAGTATAACATTACATATATCTAGAGTTATCACATGCAGAAGGCATTCATTAAATGTCTGCTTGAAATGCTTCAAATCTTTAGTGCGTATATGAGTGTAGGGGTAGGGACTGGCTAAAGAGTATTGCAGGAAAGGCAGCTGTTACCAGTGGAAAAGGAGAGAGGAAAGGGAAAAAATAGGATAGGAGAAAAGGAAGACAAAATATCCTCGTCAAACAACTTTCCATCAGTGACTCCAGAGCAGTGATATTGAATGGCCTGAGGTGAGTACCACAAGAAACTGGGACTTGACAGATGTACAAAAAAAAAAAAAAATCCATTAAATATAAGAGCAGTGCTAAAATACCTGTGTACTTTTTGGCATGGACAGCAAGGGACCCAGAATGATTCCTTACATACAAGTATTCACAGTGCCACCATACACTTATTATTCCCTCCTTAGTGTTTCTCTTTGCCTGACTGGATTTCCATATGTTGTACTCCACCTTACTGCCATATGCTGTAATGAAATGTAATAGCTTCTACATAAAGTTATAATCAAAGCATTCCATAACAGCTGAAGGATCACATTGCAGTCTTTTCACTGGAAGTAGTCCTGTCAGTTTCCAGATGATCATCTCATGTGATTTTTATTCCATTTACCTTGGTAGCAAACATGTATTGCATGCTGATACTGTTTTCTTTACATTTGCATTTTGAGTGGTTCCTTGAAAATATTTAGCTCTCAAAAGGATTCTTCTGCTTTGATTTTCTTTCTTGGCCATTGATGCTGGTGACTGTTTTATAGTTAGTAGAACTTTTTAATGTTCATTCTTCACAATAAAAAGGTTAACAGTATACTAAAGTATTTCAGCATTTAATATTGTCCAGCAAAGATTTTTTAGAATTTTAGTGACTGATTCTTGATTATTAGTTTTTGCACAACCATGTTTTTCTCAAAATGAATGAAACTCCAGGGAAATAATGACTAAGTGACTGATGAAATGGAACAATCTATATGTTTTGAGGGGGGTTTGTATTTTTCTTGCTTTAAAACTTGCTCACAGCTCTGTACACTTTTACGACATATTTTATGATGTATATATGTGCTAGCACTATAACTTCCTCAAATGGGATGATGAGACGCGCTGAGCCTGGAATGTACATGCCATACAGGCAGGGGTAGATTGCAGCCATTCTTGAACAGATAACTGCCATGCTTTCCAGGGGCTACCTGAAGGTGATGTAAACCTGTTTAATAATGGGTTAAGTGTTTCTTTACGCGGGAATACAAGGCCCTATTCTTGTGCACTAAGCTGACTCTTGAATCTGGCCACAGACAAAACCGACTCATTGACAGAAAGACCTCACTTTCAACTTAATTCTGTTTTGATAGTTAAAAGCCTAGATATACATTCATTGCATTCGTTTCTTTATATATTAATTCAAGCAGCAGATATCACAGCAAAACAATTAGCTCCCTATGTCACATGCAAGCTTATGTAACCACTTTAATAACTGTAGATGACTGAAAGGTTCAAAATTCTGAAATGTTTATTGTAAATGCGAAACACAAACTAGTGTATTTTCCTGTCTGTAATGAGTTTTCAGCATGTGGAGAGAAGTGTTTATGTGAATTTGAAAAACAATTACAAACAAATCTGTCTTTTAATAGCAATCACTCTGAAATCAGAACTCTTTTGCTCCAATAAATGTGTGTACTACAGAAAACTCCCTGGAGGAAACTGGAATTAAGCAACTGGTAAACAGGAGAAAGGGACTGAGTTCTGAGGAGTAAATCTATACTGGATATTCAAGAAATGAGATACCAGCTATGTTTAAGGAAGATGAAAGGTTAACTTCCACTACTGTAACTGTGTTGAGGGATGCTCAATATGAAAAAAAACCCGAGTCAAGGAACCAGATTAGTTTAATTCCATTCTTGGGGGATATATATTTTTTGTTCTTTGGTTTTAAATATGATTTTCCATATTTTACAAATTAAAGACATTTTCTAAGTACTAAAGACTTTCCACCAAGTTGTTAATACTTGGACATTCAATGTTGTATTTAGCAGTACAAGAACTTTTAAGAAATGCGCTTATCTGTATTTGCTAAAATACGTACTTGCAAATAATAGAGAATTTACATTCCTCCATTTCTCCATACCATCTCCATATGTGAGCCAGAGTATTGTACAAAATGCCTGCCTGTTGCCTGTTTGCAACATGATATTTTCAACTGTTTATTTTGGGTATAACACTGATTGTGGAGATGTTGGATTCATTTCCCAGAAGTGGACAAATCTATCTTGAGGAAGAGAGGAAAAATATGAAGACAGCTTTGCAGCATATTCCTTAGTGGATGTTGCTATGTGGTAGACATTGGTCCACAGGGAAAGCCACAGAAATTTGTGCAGCTAAACAATGCTTTATGAGAGACAGAAGCATTCCTGCTGAAAGACAGATACAATCCAAATTACATAGTCTATGTGGAAAACTGGTTCTCACAGATAAATATATAATTAACAAGAAATAAAAGATTGTACTGATGCCTTAACTTGAGAATATATTGCTCCAGAAATCAAAAATCAACATGTTCTCTGAGACACAAAGCCTTGGTTACGTTGATACTAAGCATACATTCTGTGGAAGGAGCTGGCTGTTCTAATTATTGCATCTGGCATTTGGTTTAAAGCCTTACATGCTTTTTGAATTATCTTGTTCTTAAAGTACACACATTGGCTCTTAAAAGTTATACTAGCAAAGAGAGAAGCTGATGAACCTCTTGAAGTACTTAACTCTGATAATATTTGCTAAAACATCCTAACTGGAGAACTTGAAGTGCAGATACTAAAATATTTTAGTGGCAGATGTAAAAGGGAAAGAAAGGACTTAGATTATTTTAGCTGTTTTCAAATAGGCAATTTTTGTCTGTGCATCCAAGCTGCAATGTTTCAGAATTCCCAATTAATTCTGAAAGTAGTAGTCTCATTGAAACTTCACAAAGAAAGTGCATTAAACATGTTTTAATATTTGCTGCATTATGATTTTTTATCACTAATTCTTTGATATCCATAATTTGCCTTGGCAGTCACAATCAATTTAGTTGAGTTAATATTTCTTTAGTTTAATAGTGAAAGAACCAGAAATTCCTGGGACCTTTTGCTGAGCAGTCTCTTGTAGACAATAGCTACGTTTAACATAGAACTTCATGTGGAAGTACCTTGAAGGAAGGAGAGACCTAATTGTCTTGAGAGCTTTGGTTTTTATATTTCTAAACTCAGAAGGTACAAAATTAACTTATGTATATGGAAGCTGAAGAAATTGAAAAGCTACGTTTGTATAAATTAAAAGTTCAAAATCATAAGCTTGAGGTTGAAGATTAATGTTTTTTATAATTCTTTTAAATCTAAAGCAAAAGCTGAAATGAAAATTGGCTTCTCAGTAATGATTTATATTCTATGGAATAGGTTTTTTTTTGCTACAGCACTTAATATTCTTCTTATTTTTTTCCCTTTATTATTGCTGTAAAATGTCTTTTGCTATGAACATTACGTACAGCTAGTAGATGTGGCTCCTTCTGGTTTTGAGTGCTGAGCACAGGCCTCAATTGATGCCTTATGTTTTGACATCTGATTTAGCCCTTGGAACCTGATTTTGGTAGCTCCTTATCACAAATCCACCTGGGATCCTTCTAGCCAGTTTCACCTCTGAAGAGAGGTCATAATGTTCTCTTCTTCCTAATGTAGCATGCTAAGTAAGCCACTAAGACCATTACATTGGAACACAGTCCTACAAATTTATACCCCCAGGACTCAAAAAAAAAATTTACAGCTCATGAACAGCAGCTTCAATGTGTTATTTTCATTCTGCTTGGATGTGTTCAATTCCCTGATTTAGTGTTTTAAGAGTTCTGTTTACTTTGCACTCTCCACTGCTCAGACACTTAATGCTATTAATTAGCAATAATGCATATAACCAGGCACGTTAAAGCCAGATAAATGCCTCGTACCATTTTAATGAGACACAAAGGAAAGACAGACCTATTTATTTAACAGTTGAAAGAGAAAACATTTGTCTGATGGCCATATATCAGTTTTGTATCATTGCTAATAATAACAAATTACATAGTTAAAATAGGCTGTCAAAACCAGAGGCATATAGTGAGATTTTTTTGTACTAAAAATTAAATGAAATATTTTTATTTATTTCAGTTTAGTTCATTAGCCACAAAGATTTTTCTCTTATATATGCAGCACGTTCAATTTTTCTTAAGTAGTTTGCTTTACAATGCTTCTATCAGAATACAAGGAGGAACATTTAGATAAATTTTTTTCTTTGTCAAATATTTCATAACTAAATGGAATGTAGCCTATTTATCTCATCATTAAATCCCAGTTGCCCAGGCTTAAACCAAACTTTCACTATGGGTTTGTTAAATTCCATAATATAATACCTGCCACAGTAAAGCTCAATACTAATTTAACTAAGGATTTTGCTTAAAATAACCCTTTGCTTCTGGATGATATATGAGCTATATATATTATAGGTGTTATTTTAACTACTGCTTGTAAACATTAACCATTCCTCAACTGACTTTTGAACTTTTTCTGTCTAAATTTGTGCCATAACTTGGCTTTCATTCTGCTGCTTAAGAACATGCTCAGGGGAAGAAGAGGATTGAAAGGTGGAGAGGATTTGGGACACATACAGTCCTAAACACATATTTACCCATATCTGAGCAGAGCAAGTGGAGTTGTGGGTAAGCTGATTGCTGTCTGTCTTTGAGACACTGTCATGTTGTTGCTGTTTGAGAGACAGGAAAGCATCAACGCCATATCTTGGGAATAGAATGGTTTGTTGGAAGGCTGAACTGACTCAGCTCTCGTACATTGTAGAGATACCACTCAACATGCACTGCTTCTAGGAACCGAGTAAATTTAGATCACACTCAGTAAGGGTTTGATTCTACCACAAACCTGATGGTGGTCACGCTTATGCCACCAACGCATGGCATCACACATACAAGATGGAAATTTGTCAAAGAATGAGCACGCTTCTCTGCCTGAAGGCACTAGTGTAGTTGTACTGCTCAACAACTAAGCTGCTTAACCAATAGAAAATTAATGAAAGCTAAGTGGAAGCTATTGCTCTGTCTGGGTTACAGTCAATGGTAATGAACTTGCACAGAAAAAAAAAAGGTAAAAACCCAGCACACTCATGATAACTTGACCATTTTTGCTGGGAAAAGTTCCATCTCTTAAGGCTGTTATTCAAACCAGGATGCTTCTCAATGGTCAAAACCAGTTTTCTCACATCCTCTGAAATTGAAATAATTTCTGTTTCATCAAGTGGTGAGCAGGGAGGGGAGGGAGGAATGGCTGGCAGGAAAAGGGAGGGTTTAGTGCATAGCTAGCAAAGCATAATCATACAGATAATCCTGAGATACCCAACAGGATCACACAACAGAGACAAGTGGGGCTTGTGCCAGTAGACAGTGGGGCAGGGACCCACATCTCTGGAACAACTTGTGGAGCTCAGAATGGGCTGAGAGTCTACCCCTACCAGTGGTTAAAAAAAGAGAGTAAGATGTGCAAGGTAAAACATGGACAAGGCATCCAAGAAAGGTGGTGAGGCACCACAGCAGAAGTGTCAGAGAGAACCCAAGATGGCATGAAGCCCGGTGCTGGAAGAGACAGCTGTGCAAAGGGCAGCCAGCCAAACAAGGAACTATGCTGAACCAGTCCCCCACACCTTACCTCCCTCACCTTATCCCTTTGATTCCAACCAGGCCATGCTTCCCTGCAATACTTAATGATTACTTAACTACAGAAACCAGTAGACATAGTAGATGCTTTCCCAGGTGAAGAGGAGCATAAATTGTTGTATAGCTATCTTTCAGGAGTTATAACTCTGCTTATCTACTTGTTAAGAGTTATCCCTGCAATAAAAAGATGAACATACTTAGGTTATTCTGTATAGTAAAATCATAGAATCATAGACTATGCTGACTTGAAAGAGACTCATCAGAATCACTGAGTCCAACTCCTGGCCCTGTGCAGGATACCCCAAAAATCACACCGTGTGCCAGAGAACATTGTCCAAATGCTTCTTGAACTCAGGCAGGCTTGATGTTGAGAACACTTCCCTGGGAAGCTTGTTCCGGTGCTCCACCACCCTTTGGGTGAAAAACCTTTTGCTGGTATCCAACCTAAACCTCCCCCGACTCAGCTTCATGCCATATCCTCAAGCCTTGTCACTAGTCATGAGAGAGAAGAGATCAGCGCCTGCCCCGCTGCTTCCCCTCATGAGGATGTTGAAGACTGCAGTGAGATCTGCCCTCAGTCTCCTCCAGGCTGAACAGACCAGGTGACCTCAGCCACTCCTCATATGGCTTCCGCTCCAGACCCTTCAACATCCTTGTGGCCCTTCTTTGAGTGCTTTCTAAGAGCTTAATGTCTTTCTTATGTTGTGGCACCCAAAGCTGCCCCCAGCACTCGAGGTGAGGCCACCCCAGTGCAGAGCAGAGCAGGACAATCCCCTCCCTTGCCCAGCTGGTGATGCTATGCCTGATGCCCCCCAGGACAGGGTTGGCCCTCCTGGCCACCAAGGCACTGCTGACTCATATTCAACTTTCCATCAGTCAGAACTTCAATAAAGATCTTTCCGGGTGGTAGACAGCCACGAAAAATAGCCATGTTTTAAATAAGATCTCACTGTGATCACTGTGATTTCACACTGAAGCTCTACCTGCAAACAGCAGTTCAGGTTTTACCCTGGTGCTTCACATATATGCTAATAGTATTTCATGCTGTTGACTGTTGTTTATGGGACTGTCTAAATATAGATCATGTCTACTTTTAATAAAACCCTGTGGACTCTGTTCTGCCATGGAGTTTTGCCATCAAGTTGTCTGTGAGCAGAAATGGCTGCAGATGGATCTCTGCTCCCTCATGAATCTCTGGGCTGCACATGGAGGCACATCCTGCCTCACCACGGTCTGCACCATGGGCTACAGCGGAATCTCTGGTCCGGCACCTGGAGCGTCTCCTGTCCCTCCTTCTGCCCTGACCGCACTGTCAGCCTTGCTGTTCCTCTTACATATTCTCACTCTTCTCTCCTGGTGGCTGCAGCAGTATTTTCCCTTCTTAAATCTGTTATCCCAGGGGTGCCACCAGCATTGCTGATGGCTTGGCCTTGGTCAGCAGTGAGTCCATCCTGGAGCCATCTGGAATTGGCTCTGTGGGACATGGCAGAAACTTCTGGCAGCTTCTCACAGAAGCCACCTGTTACCCTCGTATAGCAAAGCCTTGCCACACAAATCCAATACTCACTTAAAAATACAACATGGTTTACTAATGAAATTCTGCATTTTTTAAAAACTAGATGCTGTTTTTCAGCTATGTTTTTCTAAATGTCTCCTTTTTTTATGTAACAGGTACTGAAGTTGTCCTTAAAAAAGAAAATATCATCTATAGTTAAGTAAACCAATGCAATTTGAAGTGTGAATTGTCATGTGATGTTTAATATGCTGGGTTACAGAAGACGCGAGAATAAGAAATTCATGGACTGATGTTTTCATGACAAATTCTCATGTTACATACACCAAGGTGCTGTTATCAGTGCAGCTGGTCATTTTAAATTGCAACAGATTAGGCAAAAATCAGGCTATTAAGTAGGCTAGACAATAATTCTAGCCCTATACTATTGTTAAAAGCTAAGCAGAACAGTTAGCTCAAAAGTTATTTATGCTTACCTTGAAAATATTTGTTGCACTATTAAAAACAGATGAAAACTACACTGAAACTGTATAGTTAGTCATTTTCTCTTTACTTGTTCGTGAATAGATAAAAAATTATTTTAGCAAACAGTATATTAGTTTCAGAGGGATAATGCAATTCTGTAAGCACTGGGGATTTGTGATTTTCTTACAAATCAACAGTATTTTTTTGTATAGAAAAGTTGCTGCTGTCAGCTGCCAAAAATTGCTATAACCCATCAAAGTCAGTGGAAACATGGTCATATACACTAGCTGACAGCAGGATCAGAAGATTCAGCTTCAAAACCGTTTGAAAGAATCAGAACTGCCTGCATGAAATAGCTACCAAAATAGAGTACAGTGTAAACAATACTTTGGCATGAGATGTAACAACCTCAGAAAAAAAATACATCGAGATGTGTGGCTATAATTAGAATCCTTTGAAAAATATAAAGAAAGTCAGTGAGAAATACAGTAATTGAACCAAAATAGAATTTAAAGGCAAAAGTAAATTCTGGGTTAATATAGTAACAACCAAAGAGCAAATGTGACAAGCAGCAAATAGGTCTGCACCATGAAGGCTCCAACACTCAGAACAGTGACTAAGGCATGGGAGTCTCCTTCCTTTCACACAGTCACCAAATAATTTGCTCTGTCTTAACCATGTTCATTTTTACTCCTTATGTATTGCTCTCCGAGAAAACTAAACTAATAACTCTTATTTGAAACATTTGTATTTTCCAATTCTAATTTCTTAAATTAATCAATATATTACTTGCAATGGATATTTTTATTTTTCTTCTTCAGTCTTCACGTATTTTCTCTTGCAGGCCTTCTCAACACTTGGAAACTAACTCATCTTTTCCAGTTTTCCATTACCTGTGGAATTGTACTTTTGTGTGATATTCAATGTTAATCTCTTAAAAAAACCCCTTCTCTTCTGCTTGCATAATTTTAAGCTGCAGGAAATATTGTCTTCTGGTTTTTATATATAACAAATCCAGCTAGTTAAACTAATTTTACTTTTGAGCTAGCAGGAGAAGGTCCAGGTTAAGTAACTGAGAGATTGCATTAATTCCAGCTGAGTTAATGAAACTGGTTCACTAGTCAACAGAAAATTACTATTAATTATTAAGGGTCAGCTTCTGAAAAGGAGAAAGAGATTACCTAAAAGGAAAACCAGTTCAAAGGTAGAATGGTTTTAGTACTAATAAACCAGCATTGAACTCCGAGACAGGCATCCAAACCCTCATTTTCTGGTTTCACGTATTTTGACAGATCAAAAGTCTGGATCAAGTCCACTGAATCTGCAAACGTAAAGTTTTACTTGATCCAATGCCATTTAATTCTGAAGTATTGCAGGCTTAAATGACATTGGATGAAATAATTCCTATTTCAATGGATTCCTGAGCCTGTGCTGAACGTTATGGAATGAATGTCTGGGATTTTTTTCTTTCAAATCCCCTGCTGTGTAGGTACTTTTCACAGCTGCAAGTGCATTAGCTTCAGTACACTTTAAATTTATATCTTTGAACAGAAGAGAAAGAGGACCACGTGTAATTTCAGCCATTTGAAAGTTAGGGTTTCAGCCCAAGTTGCCTATCTATGTTTTTTCTATTTCAAGTAAGACAAAAGTGCACCATCAACTGATAACCATCAGTTAGTTTTAAGGAACATGTCTTAGGATCTGGTGAATCTTAAGAATAAATTTGGTTTGCCTAAATTGTTTTTTTTGTGGGGGTTTTTTTTTTAATGTGATAGATGCTCTTGCCTGTAGACGTGATATACAGCCACAGTAAACTCCACCAGTGTAAGAGACATTATTATTTCTAGACCAGAAAAGGCAGAATTCTCTCATCTTCAAAAAGGAAAAAAGTAGCTGAAATATATTTAGTTGCAAGTACAGAAGAGTAAGGTAATATTTAGCGATTAATAACTTAAAATTCAGATATTGTTAGGTAAAAAAAAAATTAAAAAATCCGTCTCTGTGGAGGAAGGTCCTTCACTAAGAGGGTGGTTGGGCACTGGAACAGGCTCCCCAGGGAAGTGGTCATAGCACCAACCTGACAGAGTTCAAGAAGCATTTGGACAATGCTCTTGGGCACACAGTGTGATTCTTGAGGATGTCCTGTGCAGGGCCAGGAGTGGACTCGATGTTCCTGATGGGTGTCTTCCAGCTCAGGATATTCCATTCCATTCCATTCCATTCCATTCCATTCCATTCCATTCCATTCCATTCCATTCCATTCCATTCCATTCCATTCCATTCCATTCCTACACCTACTAGAGATGAAAGCTAAGGAAATACAGTGACAAACACCCTGAACCAGTTTAGCCCTTTTGGGTGAGCAGGTGCAGGTGAAACTAAAAATTCAAATTTTGCTCTTTGTCTTCTCCACAAAGAGCAAGGGAGAAGAAAGTACCACAGATAAGAAACCTTTTCAGACTAGCCTGTCTGAAATGCTAATAAAACTTATGTGGATATTCAAATTGCTACTTATACTTCTTGTTATTTCTGATTTTAATTGCTTTTGGGCCTTAGAAGAACTGCAAGGGTACAAAATACACAGCAGATAAAGGAGTCTATCAAGTTAAAAGGCTAATGTTATCAATTGTACTGATTGAAAAGAGGAAACAATGAGAGGAAGTCTGCATTGATTGAATTTTACAAAGACACACTGCTGGCTCCTGCTAATGGAGTTATTTAGGAAACTTTGAGTTCTACTCCCAAAAGTAACTTCTCATAATTAATTTATTGTATTGTATTGTTTCTGCAACCCATTAAGCAAGAAGGTTGTCACATGGAAACCTACAGTGTTGTCTCTTAAATGATGCCTACAATGCAATTCCTAGCCACAAAGGAATTTGTTTGGAAATTGTATGAGATAGGAACAAGAATAAATATAAAATAATGTTGTAGAAACAATTTTAATACAAAAGTAGAGAGACAGAAAAATGCCGTTGAAAAGCTTTTCTGTCTTTTTGGCCAAACAAGACATAATAGTTTTTGGGGGCAATCATGGAAATTTTTTATATCCATACATGACTGAATGTTTTAAACTGGACATGTAAAGGAGTTTGTACATATATTATACACTGACATATATGACTACTGTGTATCAGATCACATGCTAAACCAAACAGTGAGGCTGGAGGAAAGGACATCCATTCAAAGACTAGCACAAGGTACATTAAAATATTCAAAAAAAGGAATTTTAAAAATAATCTTTTTATTCCATGTGCTGTATTACATTCTCAAATTCTGCTGAGTCAGAATTTCTCTATCCAGTTAAATCAACCATTTTTCCTTAAATATCTCATGGCCCAGAATTCAAGATTTCAAGACCTATATCTGGCTTCTCACAACATTTGAAATTAATATGTAGATTAGTCTGTGGATTAAAAATTCTGAAAGGGCTTCAAACTCAAAAACTTCATCAGTTCAGAAATCACTTGAAGCACAGAGTTCTAGAAGATTAGGAAGATGATTTTAATAGAACTGGATAAAGTATAACACATAATGGACTGTTTAGTGTAGCACAATGAACAGAAATAGTTTCCAAAATAGTATCAGCAGATAATTAACACAGTTTATATTATATGGATGCTGATGAATTTGCTCTTAATTTTTTTAAAAAGAGAAACTTAAGTAATTCAAAGTTGTCAAATAGAAGAAGGAATTGTTTCACTTCAGGCATTCATTTTTGACATCAGTAATGGACGACCACACAGAAATACATTTAATGATTAAACATTCTTGTCTAAACATAGGAGCCAGAATAATTTTTCTGCATAACAGTACAGTGCCTTTTCGATGTAGTTCAATTACTTATGTCAGTCATCTGAGAACAAGCTTTATTTCACACAGATTTATATTCCTCCACAGAACACAGGTGAAATCGTATGGTTGCGATGATGGCGGATTCCTTTCTCTCAATCCTGTGGCACTTTGCAACTCATTGTGGCTCAAGCAGGCTTGTCTGTCCCATACCTTATGGAAGACTGCTGGGATCTCCAGTTCTCCAGGAGCCATGCCTATCCATGAGGAGCAGACCAATAGACTGACACTTCACTGAGTCCTGTCATGGTGTTCTCTTGAGACTGTGGACCACTTCTGCTCCAGTCCAGTCCCAGAGCAGGGTCAAACAATGCTCACTGGGCTGCACCAAAGGCTTGGAGAGGTGGTAGGGAATCTGGAGACAGTCCCTGCTCATCACAGGGATATGAGGAAGTCGTGCACATCTGTAATTGGTTACCCAGGGGCTGACATCCTCTGTAATGACAGAGCAGCTGATGGAGGATGATGGCTGGAATCACCAAGCCAGAAGTGTCTTGACAGGTTGGACACCGTGTAAATGCCAGTGGGGCATGGGGGACACATAACAGAGAACTGTGGAGCAGGCATTCCTCAAAAATTCCTGTCCCAGAAACCTTCACATTGCATGGGAAACGGCCAAAATGAACACTGTAGATACAGGATGATCAGATTCTTCCCCAGCGTGTCCTCCAAGGTGGGCATGACACAATGGGCATGACCACAATCTCACCTCAACAGGTTCAAGTACAGATTCACAGCTTTATGTCTAACATGAAAAGCCAAGCAGAACTTGGGTTTTTCTTTCCTTTGTTGACCATGCTAAACTACAAAATGTGAGACTTTCTAAGTAAATTTCAAACTGATCAAGATACTGTAAGACCCCCTGATGTGTTTTTTCTTTACATTCCAGATATTATGTTTAATATATTCAGTGCAAATAGCATTTTAATAATTTTGTGCATCAGTAAATATATCCACATTGAAAGGATTAATGTGAAGCAGTGTATTTCAAGCTTATTGCAAATAAGACTGAGAGAAGGGGTTTGTAGCAGAAATAGAGATATATCTTTATATTGGCAATTTTTATTTTCATTGTAACCACTGAACACTAGGGAATATTTGATAATTGTGTTATAATTTTAACAATGACAAATTTACATTACAAGTCTAATATATGCCAGCTTCTATGGGACAAAGGCTGTCTCCATAATATGAGAGAAGAACTTCAAGCTAGCCATCAAAGTCGAACTTTGTCAGGAAATGCAGCCCTGATCTAAAACCATCTGAAATAGACAGGAGATGTCTGACTACTTACTGGTTACACCAAGACTAAAATTCTTGAGTGGGGAGCTTAAATCTTACATAATTAAATTACCAAAAGAAGGCAGATTTTGTAAAGGTATTTAATAACCTGAAAATGTCAGTGGATACCTAGTGGCACTTTGCAAAGGTTTGCCTCTGATTGCCCAAATGTCCCTAAGGGTAGGTTCTTAGCTGTGCATGTCAGCTTTCAAGTACAGTAATGTAGTCCACATGCAATTTTTCAGTGACAGTGCTGTCTAAAATAATTTCAGTTCTCCCCCTCCTTTCCAATAACTCATTTCCGAGGCCAAAATACAACCAAGGGAAATTAGGATTATTCTTTCTATAAACTATAAAGTTTATAAATCATCTGGTTGGGATTTAAAGTTGAGCCTGACTTGGTTGAGAGCCCAGCTCTTGAAACACCTGTGCTGGGGGCTCTGAGGGAACAGCATCCTAAAACAGACGTGGCAGGCAGGAAGGATCAACAATGCCTTTAATCTATTGCAGCACATGAACTTTTGTCTTTAGGCCTTATTCACTTTGGTGCTTTCAAAAATGTCTCTCTAAGTTCTTCTGGTTGGTGCATAAAAGCTCTCTGTTCATCTTGGGACATGGGAGTGTCTCTATGTTTATGTGGAAAGAAAAATTTAGGAGTGAGTAAGGACACTCAGAGTTTTTAAATTCAAGGTAGAGGTTGGTTGTTTTTTTTTTTTTAAACTACATACTGCATTTTCTTTTTCAGTGCAGTGCTTCATGGCAGCATGGCTGTCTACGTTTTCTAATATACATAGAAGTATGGATATTCAGTGTACATGGAGAGATGTATGTCAAACACATAACACAAAGCACTTTTTTTTTCACTGAATCATGTCATTCTGTAAATCATTGTAGTATAGTCAGTGCAATTCTCATTTAAGCTTGGAAAGATATACTTTTATAACACTAGGACTGAATGAGATTTGCTAAAAACCATTGCGAAATCTAGAATGTATGAAATAACTCATCATTAAGGAGAGATAATCAATGATTGTTTAAGCTATTATCATTGATACTAAGTAGGTAATTCAACAGAAGTTATTTTCTTGCTATTTAGAATAAGAAATTTTGATTAAAGCAGTAGATTAAATAATTAGAACAATTATATTGCTTCTTACAACCACTTCTGTTTACATCCTCAGTAAATTGGGGTGATGTCTGCAGTAGTTTTGTGTTTAGGCTTCCCAGGCTTACTAGTCATTGCCCTGATAACTCTACCTGGTCACATCTGTCAGTTTGTGCAAGGACATAAGTGGGTGTGGTGCATCACACAGAGGTAAAATGTCAGACTTCAGAGAATGAAAAATAACCCTGAGGGACTCCCAGACACGATTTCAGAGAAACTACATCCTGAAAAGAAAATAAAAGAAAAATTTTAGGGCATATGATGAATCTGGTTTGTCCTTAGAGTACAATGGAGAGGACAGGGGAATATTTTTTTCAGCTACAGCCTGTACCAAATTTTTGAAAGCAAGTGTAGCGACATGTTAGATTCCAATCACTCTTACATCTTTTGATGTGCAAGGAAATCAGTGTGTGCTTGGAATGAAGAAAAAGGTTGATACTTTATATAGGAATTTAGTATTTTATGGTGACTCATGCGCAAGGTCATTGAGCTAGTTTGTTTTTAAACAGACTTTAAAACAATGCAGTCCCCAGCTCAGACACTTTAAAAAAGTTACGCTGCATAATTCTAAGCACATAATTTTGCCCCCAAGCAGGATAGTCAAAATAACGCAATGTGACTATCCACTAAATCTTTAGATTTAGTTTACATTGATTTATAAAATCTTTTGTGTAGCTGTGATGAAAGCAAGGAGGACTATATGTCTTTGTGTATATTGTTATAGTTAATCCAAGGTGCACTGTGTATATTATGATACTGAAATACGATGAGTAGGCAGCATGGTAAGGATTAGAAGAGATGCAGAATAAGTATAAACACAATTGTTGGCAAATAGATGATGCTACTTCCTCCCCATAGTATACTTAGACGGTAAGGCTTGGTCTACCTGAATGCATATTTGTAACCAAAACTCCTACATTCTATTTACTTTCCAGCATCAGATGTAGTGGTTTTGTCATCAGACTGGAAATACTCATCCTTCACACTCCATCAGAAGCTCACAAAATAAATTGTCAATAAATATACTCTTTCCTTAGTAGCTTTACAGCTCAACCAGTATTACTGTGCTATCAATAAAATTCATATGCAATTGCAGATACATCTGAATTCAGATATACCTGAAGGCTTATCTTTGGCATATTTTTAGCTGAATATATATCTCACTGCATAAATGTTTTAAAGCTTAAGAGCTAGACAATTTAAGAAGCGATTTTCAAAAGAAAATGATTTTTTACCTGTAGAGAAATTGACTTCAAAAAAAGCCCATAGTTATAAAATACTAAACTATTTTTATTTTATAGAACCTGAAAACAGTTTTTCATTATAATATTACATATGTTTTTCTATTCATCATATATATCAGAATTCCAGAAATCTTAATGTAAGGAACAACTACATATTCTGGGAAAAACAGTGATCTCAGGTTTTTAACGGGACATAAAATCCATTAGGAGGCTCTCAGCATGGAGAGCAGATGATAAAAATATTGTGACAGAGATCTTGTTATTCTCTGGTCTTCGTTGTAAAAGTTAATTGTTTTAAAAGACAACTTCCTGTCTGCTCTGGGGAGCAATTATCTTTAACATACTGACAGCATTCCCCTGAATCTGAAGTCTTCTACATGGAACAAAACTGAAATGCTAAAATGTTAATTTTATCCATCAGTTTCTTGAGGTTTCCACTTCTCAGTGGCACTGTGAAACTTCACACTTATATTTCCTATCACTTCTGCTATAAAGCTACCCAGGGTCTACCTGGAAATTTTGAGAAGAGTAAAGAACCCTATTATGCCTCTCTGAATTTTGGCACTAACCAAAGAAATCACTTCCTGACACCTCAAATATTTAATAATTTCTTTTTCATGCTGGTTCATATTTCAGAATACTTTATTTTACTTTATTTTACTGAACATGTTTAATATGAAATTAATAATTAAACTATAATCCCATGTCAAATTGTATAGCCTTTACACACATACAGACATACATACACCATGTATAGTATAAAAATTGTATGTATCCGTATTGAAAAAAATTAATAACTGCATTGTTTTAGAAGTTAAATAAAAAAGTATTAATGAGATTGTACTAGGAATGTAGCTCCATATTACTCTGTCTAATATGTCAGTACTTACTGGAGTGTTGTTGGGTTACTACGAAGAAGGAGTGGCTGGAACTTGTGAAGGTTTTATCTGCTCATGACTTCTAGATAGCTTCATTACCCTTTCAGACAATATTCCCCTGACATAGAAATAAGGTTCTGACTGTTTCACCAGTGTTGATTAAAGCTAAATCTTTACCTGAAATTGTCAATGACTAATGAACTTACATGTAAATTACTTCAGATCTTTAAAGATTAGAGAACTTTCATAATTTCCATCGGTATTTATTTCAGCTGTGTTGGAGTGGTCCCTTCAGCTATTTCTGCAGGCTTGGTAAGAAAATTTCTTCATGCATAGGACTTACACTTCATTGAAATGAAATAACAGCTGTATCAGAAGCTGTTAGACATGGTTTTCATTTCTGTCAAAGTTTCTGGGCTTTTTTAATTGTATAGACTTAAAATAAATGCCCACCACTGTTGTCATTTTTGTTGTAACATCAGAAAAGTTTGCAGCAGGAAGATTTCTTTTTTTTTTTTTTTTTTTTTATTTTTAACATAAGTTGGGGGAAAAATTTTTTTCTGTGTAGNTTAATCTTGACATAAGCTGTGGGAAAAATATCTTTCTGTGTAGACAAACATAGCCAAATAAGAGTTCATGGGACCCATGAATTGCAGTCTGGTGCTCTCCCCTCCCACCCCCCCCGCCCAAAAAAAAAAGATGGGTAGTCCTTAAAGATGAATTTGAGGGAAATCCACACATTAACAGGAACATACAACCCTATTCACACTGCTGGCAAGGTTTTTGCTCTATTTTTTAAAGTACTGTGGGGAAAGAACTTACGTTGGAAATATTATTTCAGAGTTGCTAATGCCATGATTCCTATGTTTTTAGACCTTTCTCTTGGTCTGTTAAGAAGGTAAATTTCCGGTCATTTAACATTAGACAAGTCATCCCATCACCAGAAGACTATTTGCATTACTGACTCTTCC
This sequence comes from Falcunculus frontatus, assembly GCA_013398115.1. Lineage (NCBI taxonomy): Eukaryota > Metazoa > Chordata > Aves > Passeriformes > Falcunculus > Falcunculus frontatus. The sequence goes on from VZRV01002222.1 coordinate 1,679,205, forward strand.
ACTTTCACTCATGTGCCCATAGGCACATAGATTCCTGAATTATGATTAGCTAAATGCATTCTCCATTGGACCACCTTCATTAGAGTGATGAATCTTTCATTTTGTATGATAATGTGACATACAGCAAAATGCAATCATTTCAAGAATATTCTTCTGTGTCATAGTCTCAAAGACATCACCAATGGATCTCTCAATATGATTTCAAATTCCATTGCATTTAATACAAATAATAGGTATATGATTATTAAAACAGAATACAAAATAGAATTTCAAAACATGTTGTAGGATGCTCGTGCTTCACCAAGCCAAAACTGATTCCAATTACTTTTTCAGTAGTTTGAAAAATAGGAAAAAATGTTGCAGTGAAGCAGAAAGACATAGGGTAACGTCTTACATATCTTAGGGCAGGATGAATTGTTCCTCAGAAGTGCTTATTCCTCTCCATTTACTACATAGGAGACTGGAAAACCTAGATATACCATGGTTTTTAATAATTACGTTTTCAGATTATTATCATTAGGGAAGATGAATTCCATTTCAGCATTTTATAAAGAAATTTAGAAGCCCATTAAAGTTAGATGGGAACAAATTTAATCCAAAATTCAATTCTTACTCAAAAAGTTATGACATTAAGTTATAGTCAATATTGATTTTGCGTTTTGTTCTGCATCTGCAGTAGTTGTATTAGGGTACCGGACTGACACAAAACACTGTCAGCATTTGTTTTAAGTGACTGGATAACTTTTGCTTTTTTTGATTTCCCTAGATATGTATTTTAAAAATTCTAAAAAATTAAAGATTATACCATTAGTTTCACTCTTTTAATCACCAGACTAATCTTAGACTTTGAACCACAAAGCTCAGGGATAGGGGCTTTTTTCACCCAGGACTTCAAGGATTTTGTTTTTTAGGCAGATTTGCTGACAGGCTGCTAAATGAGCAGGTATATCAAATGGCAACAGCTCAGGACAGGCTAAGAAATGTGTGTAGCAGATACACTTCTTCGGGTCTAGATTGTGTCTGACCAAAAGCCTTCGCTCAGCTGTCATCATCATGTCTTCCAAAATGCCAACTGACACATCTTAGAAAAACTGGTCATGAGCAATTTGTTAAAGACAGTTATAGTTCAAAATCCTAGGGTAAGCTCTTCATGAAAAAACAGTACCTCTTCTGAGAGGTAGAAGTGATATTTTGAATTAAGATCTACAAACATCTTAATGAAATGGAAATACATTTTCTGTCGCTATAGCAAAATATATTTGCAAAAAAGGGTGTCATTATTTTTCCCTCCAGACTGAAAACTTACAGAATTTTGTCTTATTTAATCATAGCTATTCTGGTCTCAGCCTTTACCTCAATGTGTTTGATTAAACCCTTTTTACTTAAAACATACTTCAAACTTCTGGCAGCTATAAGGAATTATTAGTCATTCATTTTGATCAGAATCTTGTCAATTCATACTTCAGTTTTGGAAGCAAAAACTACAAACATGGTTTCAAATAATTTATAAAATGACTTTTTTTCCTCTGCTTTCAAGTATAGATTGGGGGTGGAGGAGCTGGGCTACTTCTCAAGCACTTCTTATTAACATAATGAGTAATTAGTAACCAAAATCAGAAGTTGCCCCGTGTTTACATTAAATCTATTTTTATGATTTGCAAAAAGTACAAGCAAGCTTTGGATAATTGCTCAGTATGGTTCACAGGGATTAAATACATCAGCTTCTCACATTAAAAGATCACAGAATTGAACGTATTATAGGATTAATGTTTTGAGTCACTTTTAGATATTTAAAATATTTAACTAATATGAGGCAATATTATATTCACACTTCAAAGATATTTTTAAATTAGTTACCCATCCAGGACTAATCCAGTTAAAAAGAGAAATGGAGTAAAGAAAAGATTTTTTAACATCAAACTAATAGTGGTGTGAAATTTTTATTAGTATCAAGAGTCCATGTTTTCCTATCTTCCAGAAAGGGATAATGCAAGTTGAACGATTTGTAAACAGAGGATAGATTATTAAATGCTCCAGTGCCTGTTCTTGTTTTAATAATAAAAAAAGTAAAATCCAGCTTGAAGTAATAACATCCCATCTTAAAACATCCTTAACAGAAAACCTGGAGTAGGGCCAATTTGCTTTAGAAAGGAATCTAAAAGGGAATCTGGCTGAACTAAAGGCAGGTAAGCAAAATGCAGATGCAGTACAACTAGGCAGAAAATGAAAGGTCTGCTTATTCCCGTGTGATGCTCTTTGTTTGACAGGTTGCTTGCACTTGGCACAGCATTTGTGTAAAGCAAATGCTGGAATACATTCAGAAGAACAGAGCCTTGACAAGAATCTCATGTTGAATTTAGCATTTTCTGTAAGATAACAATGAATATTGACCTTGGAAAAAGCATAATGGGATATTTTTAAGCTCTTAGCTGCACTTCAGTGCAATGAATTCCTCTTCAGAATGTTTTTCCGATCATGTTTACATGTAAAATACAGAAGTGGTCCTAGTCGTGGTGGAAAACCTATTCCTCTCTCTGACAGAAGCTAAACATTTGTCAAATTCAAGATCCTGAATTCTGTAAGGTATGTCTTGTAGATAAATGACAAGCATTAGTCTTCATGCTGCTTGCCTAAATTCTTCCTTATTTCTATAGTACTGTAGAAATGTCTCGTGATGCAGATTTTACAATAAAATGCCTTTCAGGGCTGTAGCCATTTCAGATATTCTGTGATGAGAGATTCTGTCAAAAATGGGTCAACCATGAACTGAAGGTTGGTTCAAGGGAAGACAAAGGACGTTATCATTCAGAAAATGAGTGATTCCTTTCACATTGGGGTTGTTTCACTGTAGTAACAGTTTTCACCTTCTTCCACAGATATATGGGGGATTTTTGCCATTGAAAGGGTTCTGTATAGTTAAACGAAAGAATGTGAAATAATAACAAGTTTATTATATCACTAAATCCACTACTTTAGGTTCTAGAATGACAGTTATATTTTTGCATGAATAGTACATGAACCTTATAACTCACAGAAAGAGAGAATGTATGCGTGTACATATATACATACATATTTATATATTTGCATCTATGAATATATATGCATGATCATAATCCGTATACTTGTATTCATGTTCATTTCTATGTGGCATAATTCTCATTCCACTTTGTTTTCTGCCTTTTTTCTGCACATATCAAATCTTCTAGTCAGTGGTTGAGTGTTTAAGGTTTGTGGGGACTTTCCTCCAAGATTATTCATTTTCCTGATATTTTCCTTCATATAGTCTTGGTGACTATGTGAAAATTACTATTAGATCTATGGCAGAATTAAAAAGTTGGAAAGCTATAAATAATACAAGACAGATTTATGAAGGGAGCCTTGTGACAGCTGCACACAAGTACTTTTTTAAAGAAAACAATCACCTAGGTCCCTAATTTAGAAATCTAATAGCATTAGTACGTATGAGTGCTAAGGATGCCACGAATGCTCCTCGCATTAACAAGTTAATAACCTGTGCTTATACCTTCATATGTGCTTGACAGTTTAAATATCAAACTACACATACAATAATATCAGTTTATTTCTCTCCCTAAAAGCCTGTATTCTTGAATTACTGGGTTGTGGTTTGTAACCAATATGGTGTTACAATATATCATATTTAGAACAACAGACTGAGAACTCACAACTTGTAATGGTGTACACTTCATGGTACTGTAAAACAAGATCTGTATATATGCTTTTTCACAATTGTTCTTTTTATACTAAATGAGGCATATACTGTTTAAAACACGTTATGGACTTTCTGAGTAAGTGGAAAATAATAAGGAAGGCATAAAGGTAGCGTTTGGAAGATGTCACAGAATCACAGAATATCCTGAGTTGCAAGAGACTCACAAGAATCATCTTTAACTCCTAAGATAAATTTGTATAAACCAATAAGGTTCAGAACTAAGATCTAGTCTAAAGAATTTTACCAAAAATGATATGTATGATATTTTATTCACTTTTCTTTTCCAAAATCGAGTAGCTCAATCTTTGTCATTTTCCAAATCAGGACACTTTAGATATTGATGCTTCTGCTAATTGTACGTGACAAATTTCCCACGTCCCAAGGAGACGTGCCTCTCCCTAGACTCAACAGAAGAAAGTGTAAGTATAGTAACGCAGCTGTGGTCACAAAAATATCCTGATATTAATGGAGTAGGAGGGAGGAGGGTGCTGAGCTTGCTTTCCTCCCTTTCCTTCCCTCCCCAGTTCTCACTGGGCACATAGCTGGAGGCAGCATTCTTGCTGGGTGCAAGGTGGGCACTCGCCTGGTGGGGGTCTTATGTGCCTTTCCCATCCCCCCACTTCCCCTGCTACATTTTGGCCCCCATTTTCATCTCCAGAGCCCTTGTGCAGCTTTTCTCTGGCTCTGTTAATCTGGTAAATAAGGCCTGAGAGTCAGAGCAAAACTGCAGTTCTACAAATATGAGTAGCATATGAGTCTCGTGGGAAGGACTAGCAAACAGGCTCATCTCGTTCTTTTTACTCCTTGTCTATAATTACTGTGCTCTAGAGGCTGCGGCAACATGCACTAGTAGGAAGTTCAGATTTTATAACCTTTAAGCTTCAGGAATTTGGATCCATATTTTCCACTTCTGATTAAGTGCCATAACCAGCAAGTGAATCAGGCAGGGTAAGGTTGTTTGAGCCTCCTCATGCAAAGCCTCAGATCAAAAGAAAAAAGCTTTGTTAAGCCGGAAGAAGAAGAGGAAGCATGACTCCTTCAATCCAAATGGGAGAGGAAGGTGGGTTTGGCACCCAGGGCTACCTGCCCTTTTCACATTAATGAGCTGCTGGCCACAACTCCCTACAGAGCACTGGGAGAAGCGTAGATAAACTCAATCTGGAGGGTTTAAAGCTGATTACATAAAGCAGATTATAAAACTCATATAAAAAACAAACTTTGAAAGGAAACAATGAGTCGGACGAATATTTATGTTAGTATTCTACATACATGTTTTTAGTTAAAAGGCACAATTTTTCTCTTTGAGGACAGATGAGGGTCTTGTCAGTGATGCCAAGTTGTGTTCTGGTATGTGGAAATAAAAATCCCAGTCGTTCTTGTCAGTGTCCGCTGTACTGAGCTGAGAGAATTTTGCCCTTCATGTTTTTAATTCAATATTTAAGCATCAGTCAGTTAAAGGTCAAAACATACAGGTACACTTTAAATGGAAAAAATACATTTATCCAACCACTTCAAATGCTTGTATCTCAAGAGAGCTTTCCATTCTGCAGATTCTCAGGAAATTCTTTTTTATTTGTTAACTGGCAAGTGAAATTATCATATCAGTAAGATGTAGACAGAGGATATGCAATCAACCATACAGAGAATTTGTAAATTAAATTTTATTTTTTCTGATTTAAAAATAAATTTACATCACCTAAATGGTTGATGATATACAAGAATTATATTCTTATTTATTTTATGCATATTTAATTTTTTTTCAGGATCTCTCTTTAAGGGTTGCTTGTTTGTAAAGGTGGTGGAATGATTTTGAGAAAATGAATTTCATAGTTTTTTCTACTTCTAAATATTTGAAGGACATGAAATTTTCTATGGATCATGGTACCTTTTCCACTGGTGTTTTTCTGTCAATTTACTTCAACTGCTGCATGTTTCATTGTATACCACACTTATTCTATTCCTACGATTTTGACAGTTTAGGATCTTAAGTATTCTTGCAATGATTTCATGAAGAATTCCCACATACTCTTTCATCCAGGGCTTAGTCAAGCCCAGGTCCATCTTCACTCTGAAGATGAAATGTTAATGGTTTTACTCCTCCATGGATTATCCCATACATAAAACAAGTTTTGAACATTTTGTTAAAGAAATATAGTCAAGTGACTGAATTTTAAGATGGCATTTGACTCTCAGCAGAGTATTTGGGTACCCTGCATATCTTTAGACTGTAATGAAGTTTGAAATTAATCAGCAGTCAGGTAATAAAGGCAATTCAGATATACCAACTGTTGTGTAACCACAGAAAGAGCATAGAGGTTTTGGAAAGATGCCACTTTCCAGCTCATAGAGCTAAAATACTGGTTTTATCCTTATTTCTTGCTGGTTTGTGTCCTAAGTTAACACTGCAAGGGCAGGTAACCAGAACAATCCAATGTGACTAACACCATTTCAGATCAAACACTTAGACACACAATTATTTTAAAGCTTGTAAGACAAAACTTACATAAATGGCAGTACAGTACGAGATACCAAAGTGATCTGAAGGAAAGGAGTGTCCATGCAGCTCATCTGGGTTTGTTGCTGTCATGTTATTTAGTTGACTTAAGGCTACAACAGTTGCAGTAGGTGTCCTGAGCCTGAATTTATACTTCTAGGAACAATGTCCTCTACATCATATAAATAGGTGCCAGAAAACTCAGTTCCTGTAGTATATGAAAATATAAATAAAAACCCCTTTACCACTTTCTTCATGTACGTTTTCACTCTGGTTTAAATAGTAGAATCATTTTTACCCTTGCATCCAGAATTTCTCCATTACTGTTGTTATTTTTCCTTTATTTTTAATTTCAGTGATTATTATTTCCGAGTTACAGTGACCAGAATTGAACTGAATTATAAAAATCAAAGGGTTTTTTTTTTTTCCAATGCAATCAAGGAACTGCTATTTTGTCTGGGATTCCACAGATTTGCTGATTGGTTGAGGTTGGGAAAAACCCTCTGGAATGCATCTGGTCCAATCCCCCTGCTTAGTTAGGGCCAACTAGGACCAGTTGCCCAGGACCATGTTCAGATGGCTTTTGAATATCTCCAAGGATAAAGACTCCACAGCTTCTCTGGGCAGCGGGTGCCAGTTCTCGGTCACCCTCACAGTAAAAAGTGTTTCCCGATGTTTAGAGGGTACCTCTCATGTTTCAGTTTGTGCCCATGGCCTTTGGTTCTGGCACTGGACACCACTTTCTACTGTCTGTATTCAGTTAAAAGTTCTTAATCAATATATTTCTAAACCTAAAACCAAAATTTATGCAAGTAAGAAATTGTATCAATGCTTGATAAAACATCTGAGTTCCATAAATATTCCATGTAATGACAGCGTATAACATCTTTAATCAATTATTTACATCTGTTGTAGATAGAGTATGAAATAGATTAAATTAATTTAATGAAACAATGGAGTTTAGAAATATTTTCCCCATGCTGATGTTAATCCATGTCAGAGTAAGTAACAACTGTGCACTTAAGAGTAATTTTACTTTTGAGATTTGGGGTTTTTTAATGCTACCTTTCACGTAGTTACAACATATCTGTCATATTCTTTAACCTATTAATTACAAAAATATACTTTCATTCTTAATTTAGTTTTAACAGAGAGTATTCCCTGTGGTACACCATATAATTTTTTGGTTTGTCTTTAAAAAATTTAAAGTGACAGACCCAAAAAGATGTTCTTAAAGAACAGGCAGACTCCAGTTTAAAGACTTTAGGTCTATGGAAAAAAGATTTGCTTTTATTTAAGCTAACATTTATAAACTGCATTATAGAAAACAACTTAACAGTTTTTCTGCCAAAGCCCCTTGGGTTTTTAGGAGCTCAAGGTAGCAATGCTACAGGGTGACATCCCAGTGCAGATGTCCCTGTAAATATGCAACTGTAAAAATTTTCAGGAGCACTCAGTGATAGAAGCAAAGACTTCATGCTTTAATATTACATTCTTTTGCAACCCTACAGAATTATCGCTGTACAGTAGTACTATAGTGGCTCCCCAAACTGCTAACGTGAATTCCTGCTGATGTATCTATTACATGTGGAACCCTATCTTAAAAGAAGGTAATTAAGAGCAGAGAATAAAAAACTTAAAAGTTACAAAATGCCAGAGACATTTTGCAAAGGGGCAAAGCCATACCTATTATTAGCTTAAACAACTGGAATAAACAGGCAAGGTTTTATGCACATTAACCAGTGACTGAAAGACTAGCAGACAACTTCAAAGTAAATAAACTAAGAATGTGTGCAAGAAAGAAGGGTTAGCACAGTGTCGGGATAAAAACAAATGAGGATATACCACACAACTTCCATGTCCCCTTAATTCATGGTGTTACATAGGCTTTGTTTTCCAGTCCTACCTTTTGAAACAAATCAGTAAAATTGAAAATTTCTTTTAATTGAATAGTATGTTCTTGTGTTTGTCTTGTTTGTATGTCTTGTTCATAATTATTTAGAAGTAAAATGTAGAAGAAATCAAAGAAATTTCATGGTCCATTCAAAACATGGAGACAGATTCTGTTTTCTCTAAAAGACTTTAAGATAGGAAAAGCTCAACTCATATGAATGTATGGAAGTAAACATAATCAGCATGGGATGGAAATTTAGTAAATTAGACACAAGGACCTGCGGATAACAGATTTTTAATAAACTCCTTGGATTTGATTCCTGAGCCACCCTATTCTATTCAATATTTTGTCTGGTTTTTTCACTTGACAATATGAAAAATGCTTCAGGATATTGTATGGGTTTTGTTTAATGTAGGTTTTACAAACCTATTCTGAATCTCACCAGAATATCCATTTAAAAAAAATCTTAAAAACTGTACTTTTATGTGAAGTTTGCCTTAATATTTCTGCTGGAGGAGAAATACTCGTGGTGTTAACGAAAAGCCTTACTTCCCATTGAATTTTATTTTCCATTTTGTCTTCTTTGCCTCAAGCCCATGCTTTTCTCAGCTGTCAGGAAGCAAGAATTTTCCTTGTTCCTAATCCATCCGTTTCATTTATCTGGTTACCTTTTTCTTTTCATTTTGTGTGTTTGGAGTAATGTCATGTAAGCCAGCTGTTCATCCTACAGTGGATTTTTTAGAGCTTGCATCTGTTTCCAATGTTACTGGCTTGACAGATGTCTATGGTTCGCATTAAGATTAAATTAGCTTCCTGAGGCAGTCTATACCTCATACAACTGTTTTGGATTTTGCCACACTTTGCTGTACCACTGCTAGGCTGCTTTTTACTAAAGAGCAATGCAATTTTCCAATTTCACATGTGTTAGTTTTACGTTTTTAACATACTGGCATCCATCCCACTCCCCTTAGTTTCGAACAGGAAAAAATTGCAACAATGCAGCATATTTTGCTCAGATAGCAAATCAGCTTCAGTAAAGTCTTGCCCACATGTTAACAAGACCGTAGTCCTGCCTGGGTGCTGAATATTGGTCCTGAGCCTGCTACTGATAGTCTTTTATGGATCTTTCTTTTGTCCCCATCAGGTCCTAATAATCAGTGTTTCACTTACCGTACTGTGGGATTACAGTAGGCAAGAGACAGAGCTCGTTTTTTTACTTATTTGCGCTCCTTCCATTAAGTGATATTTATTCTATTAAAGGAGACTTGTAACAGTCTGAATTCCCTTCAGCAAGACCAGCTGTACTCTTTTGCAGATGTCTATAATAATGCCAGACAGCTGACTAATTTTGTGGAGAAGCAGCATAATCCTAGCATTGTTTCCCAAGAGATGTGGCATATTTACCCCATTACAGACCTGAAGAAGCTGGTTTTGGAAATCATGCTGACAGTTTACGCTACTCCCTCGCCAAACTGAAGGTGAAAAAAAAGACCCCTTTTTAAGAGCATGGTAAATGTAGTGAAACATCTAGAAAAAGCCACTCTACTGCAATTGGTTTCATTTTTACAGAACTTGGTTTCTGTATATTTAAATTTTTTTTAGACATTTTAGCATCTGAGTATTTCTTGAGCTTCAAATTCTGGTATGTTCTTTATGAATCTGCTTAGTTACTTATAGACAGACTTCCAGTTCCGTGGAGAACCAAGAAAAACATGCAATTTCCTTTTAGGACAGATTGAGCTAGTGATACGTTTATCTCTACATTCAGCTCTTAGCTGTGTCTTTTTCCAGTTTATATATTTAACAGAAAGCATATTACAGGAAAAATAGCTTTAAGAGTCACTAGCAGGACTGGAAAGAAACTTTTTTTGCTCCCACTCTCCACTTCCATCCTCTAAATGAGGTAACTGGGATTCATTCTGCTGAATATGCAGTGCAATTTTTCTTCCCAACGTGCCTTTTGCAAATCCCATATTAAGGGCCATGCCATAGTTTAGGAAGTGCTTACAAAAGGAGCTGCAAAACTATGTCTGAGAGACCTGTCCACCACTGGATGGCCTCTCAGTGCTATCCTATGGATGCCTGAGGTCAGGCATAACCATAATAACTCCTAGGCTCTTGACTTTGGAAGGGATCATGCCAACATCCAAAACAGTCAGGGGCTAAGGTCATTACTGAAAACTGATATAAATCATTCTCAATCTTCTGAGTGAGATCTGTGATGTGTTACTACACAGGGCAACATGGGGCTCTACCTTGTCCTTGCTGCTGGGGTTTGTGCCAGCTGTACAGCCACTTGTCCACCTTTCTATGAGTGGAACTGAAAAAGAATTTACACAGCTCTGACTGACAAATCTCTCACTGATTTTTCTTGATTGATTTCTACTGAAGGAGGTCTTTAGTGATTATATGTAATTTCATGTCTTTCGATAAATTGTGGGCAATTTATGACTCTTGCAAGAAACTTGCCCTCTGTGTGTGACTGTGGTTCTTATGGACATGCTTTAGTGTGGACCTGGCAAGGCTGTGTTAATGGTCGGACTCGATAATCTTAGTGGTCTTTTCCAACGCTAGTGATTCTATGATTCTGCGACTCCAAGCTCTGTGTGGAACACTGAGAGCTTGAAAGCAATTTTTTTCCCATCTCAGAACTTTTCTGGAAGAGTCTTTTTTCTATCATGAAAATGTTGGTATATACATATGTATATATACACACGGATATATAAACATGGAGACCTTTGGTCTGTGTGGAGTTATAACTAGTGGAAGAAAAACTCTACAGGATTCTTCAGTGGCTGCATGTTTATAATACATCTGGCTCAGACATTATATGACAGATGTTCAAAGCACACTTATTTGATCAACAAAGAATTTCGCGTGTTGCAACTTGTGTGTTTTACCTCTCATCTTACTGCTGTTCTAACTTGAGAAGAATTTCACTCTGTCTCCTTTTCACCCTACCATTAAGCAGCAGAAGACACCAGTGAGGTCCCCTTTACCCTTCTCTTGCCAAGGTTGAAAAGACCCAACTCTCTCAGCATCTCATTGTACTTCATCTCCTCCAGCCCTTCATCATCCCGGTAGTCCTTCACTGGACATGCTCCAGGGAAACAGTATCCCTTTTGTACTAGGGAGCAGCACTCTGGAGGAGTGTCACAAGTGATGAATAAAAAAGGAGGGCTCCTGTCAGCCTTGTGTCTGCAGTCCTGCTGATGCAGTCCTAGGGAGTATTATTTGCTGCCAGGGCACATGGTTGGCTCGATTTACAACCATTTTGAGATTAAAATCTTCTCAAAAAATGTACTGCTTACAGCAAAGTATTCAAAGAAAAATCCTCATGTGAAATCACAGCTGCTTATGTCATAGATGTGACATGCAGCACCAGGTCACCAGGAAACACCTTTGGCCCCAGTTCCACTTGGGAGCATCTGTGTACAGAACATGTGCGGGTCAGGGATGCCCCTGGCTGCCAGCATTGGAGCATGTAATGGGTGCAGTCAGTTGCTTTTACTGGTTGCCCTGTTGCAGGATTGCAGCGAAATTTGTTCCCTGGTGCTCCCACTAGGAATGGGCATTCTGTCCCTTTATAACCTGTTGCCCAACAACAGCTGCTTTATGATTTGTATACTTTGTCTCCTTGCTAAATGTTCAATGTGGATTTCAAAAATATATGTGAAATTAATGATATCCATAAAGATTACTCTCTGCGGTAAGAGGACACTTCTACATAATTTATAAATAGTTGCTAAATTATTAATATCAACTAGAAGAGCATAACATGGTCTGACCTGTTAAAAAATCTGGCTCTAGTTTCAGAGGCCTCATCTTGAGCCACACTCTGGACTTCTGTTATGAGCTCAACCTAATTATTTAAACTAAATTTGGTTCATAGTCATTTCATTTAGGTGCTCAAAAGCTGCTGTAGGTGTGATATTGACTATATGAGCCGGAAGAAGAAGAAAGCATTCCCTACAGGACCAGCAAAGCCCAGGTGCATCCTTGATTTTGACAACCACTCACATTGGATTACTCAAAGCATGTCAATGAAATGAGTTAAAGATCTTTACAGGCTGATCTTCAAAGCTCTATAATACATCTGTAATAAGGCTATTTTAATCTGTAGTGTTCTAAGATACTTACAAGTAAACGTTATTACAATCTAAAAATAATTTAAATATTAATCATTCAATAATGCTTTGTGAAACATATATTTCTAAATTTACACTCAAATTAAAAGAATTTCACACTTATATAATAAATTGCATTTTTCATCTTTTCAATAGGATTGATCTGAAAACATAGTTAAGGTTTTGATTTAACTTGCTTGCTTCGAAAAGATTATTCTTATATTCCTATATAGTTTCATCTGTATACTGCTGGCGAGCTGACTGCACTTCTGTAGCATTTATTGGTGATGTCATTGAACCTGTTTGACTAAGCTGGTAAAAATACAGCTACACAGAAGAAAACAGTAGGCTCTGCCTAATATGCATAAAGACTGAAAATAAATATATTAATTGTTGTAAAAGACCCATCTCCTACAGCCTTATCAAAATAGCAGTTGCCTTTAAATAAAACTAACCCCCTTACTATTTTTAATTCATATTGCAGGATCATGTTTGTGAAATTAAGCCTTCACAAGTGTGGTACTGTGAACTCATACTAAATTCTTTGCTTTTGGAAAATTACCTGAGTTGTTGTATATGAGTAAAGATTTAATTGATGTCTTGCTTCATTGGTATTGTTAAACACATAGCCTCTTTCTATTTACTGAATGCTTTTTTTATTCACAACAGTAAATGACAATAGCAGCTGATCTACATAATGCATTAGTGAGTTATTTGGGGGAAATTTTTTCAGATGGGGATGTAGCCCCTAATTTTGACCTCCTAATTTTGGACTAGTTTGAGACTTCTAGGGCTTTTTATCTTCACAGATTCTGATCAGATAAAACTGTATTTTCAGTTCTGGAGTGTCCAGACTTCTATAGGTGTTACTTAAAGAATACATTTTAAGATGGATTTAATTTTAGTTCTCAAAGTAGCGCTTTCCATTCCCAAGAGTTATAAAGAATACACTCTGAACTACGTCTTGGGTGAGTCTAAAATCATGTGCGCATGCACCAAATGATTGCAAGTTATCACTTTCAGTCTCTCAGGTCTGACATACATTTCAAATGTAGTTATTCATATTCAGTTTCAGATATGTATTTCAACATATACTGAAATATATAGACAACACCTAAAAAACTTTTTGGAACATCAGCTGAATTTCAGAAAACTGCTTTACATCATATTCTTTTCCTTTTGACTTGTGATCCTTGCAAATACACTGCATACTTGTTTCCAAAAGTGCATGTTTTTCACTACTTATAATTTTTATCATAACTACAAAGTTCTACTCATCTTTAGAAACCAAAAAGATTTTGTGCATCCTCTAATACAGTTAATTTTTTCCCTTGATTATTAAAAGAACATCCCAGATGATATGCATTCTGGAAGTTAGTGACTGGAAATAATAAATGGATCATTTATATTGGACAGGCAACTGAAAAACCACTTATGTTTTGATATCATGACAGAAAGACTTGTCATCTGTATATATGTATATATTAAAAAAACGCTACATAAATAAATAATAGCAGCCTCATCTAGCAGATAAAAGCATCACAGGGTTTAGGGTATACTGGAGGAGATATGACTTCTTATCTTATCTTTTTATGTCTTTCAAAACCATGTCAGATGTCTCTCTATAGTGTAGCCAAACATCATCATTGGGCTCAATACAGGGTAAATGAGAAGTGTATTGGTCTGTACTGTGGAGTCCAGAATATGTTATTTTCACTCTTTAGTGGCATTTCTGGAAAGTCTACAAGCCTTAAGCACGGATCAGATTTTCATAATTCATCCAATAGCCCTTTCTGGCCTCTCTAAACTTTTTATCTCTATGAAAATCCTTACAGATTTCAAAGCATAGATAAGCATCCAGTCTTTTCTGAAACTGAAACTGAGCAGGGCAGCTCAGTTACCAGCCAGCTTTTGAGTGGTAAAATGAGGTACCAGCCACAGGCTGCAGCAGAGGAATCAAAAGCCAAAGTGGATGTCACCATTCCAGCTGATCCAGGGCCCAGCTTGTAATGCCCAGATCCATGCATCTGCAGACCCAGTTCACAGCAACTGTGGAATAACAGGAGAAGAAAGGGAAGAAAGAATAGTTATGAGAAGTAACGTACATAAAGCAGGAGATTATATTACGGCAGTACTTCAGCTAAAATAAAGGAAATTAATAAACAGCAAAGGGAAATCTTCCGAAGGAAATGGAAACTCTGTAATCAAGTTGATGGAAAGGCAGTTATAAGGAGTGGAGGAAGACAAACAGAATCTTAATTATCTCAGAGCAGGGAGAAGAGTGAGTCTTTATCATGAAACATACTCCTAGCAGGAATCCAGACCAAAAAGCCACAGTGTGGGATGAAAGGTCATGCCAGGGGAGACAATACAGACAAGAGAGACAAAAAAGACTGATGCAAGAGATATAAAAAATTGACCGATACACTGAATCATGGAAAGCGGGGAAAGAATGAAATGAAACAGCAATGAATGTGAGAAACAGAAGAAGAAAAAAGATGCAAGCAAAGATGATGGGGAATGGAATGTAAGGTCTGAAAGCTGTTTACTTCTGAAGTTGCTAATTTCTCTGTTTACACTCATAGTTACTTGTGGATGACACAGGTTGCATAGAAATAAATAAATATCAAGACGTGCAATATGACAGAAGAGAAATTAAATGAGTTAAAAAACATCAGATGGTATAACTGGAAATAATTGCTTGAGGGACAATTCTGTTATCAACACACATATTAGACTCAGTGGCTACATAGTAGCACAGAGTCCGTGCTAGTGAATGGCTTGCAAACTGCCTGCTGAGAGTGATCCCTGTCCCGTTCCAACTGCTGAGCTGTGGCAAGGGATGGCTTTGGAGAGCACTAACTGCTTATGGCAAATTCCTGCCAAAGAATCCTGTAGTTACTACTGTAAATAGTCATGCTCAAGTAGGAAACAGCATTTCCAGGCCTACATGAATTTACAAGGACATAAGTGAGTCCAGAAAAGTAGACAAATAGCATGGAGCTTCACTTCAACCTAGGAGCAAATCCAGCCATGGAGAAATGGCAGCTGAAGGTGCTCGAGGGGATGATTGTCTAATGGAGAGATGGAAGGGACCAAGGGCAATCAAACAGCAATACAGACCTCCTGCTACAATTTTAGATGAGTGACAATGAAACTAGCAAGGAACAATCAAACCAGGAAAGAAAGGTGGAATTAAAGATCAAGATCTCTGCTTTAGCAAAGGAGGAATTTGAAGTTTCAGTATTCATCCACCATCGGCATTCCTGTCTGCACTGATGCTTGTGGTTTATTAAGTGATAAGAAAGGTTGCTATTAAAAATTAGACCATCTTATTAAAAATTAGACACCATTTCTTGAAACTGAACTTCTGGCATGTTTTAAAAGGTTCTATATCTCTCTGCAGGAATCATCATTTCACTGGTGTGTGTGCTTCAGGCCCAAACCCCTTCAAGACATTCATGGCTTCTAAAGCAGAACAGAAGTTGGTTCTACTCAGCAGCAACATGAACTCGGGCCTTTATTTAATATTCTGTGGGCATATTCTTAAAATGTCAGTGCATATTTTAGACACTTCACTGCACTTTTGTGAGTCACTTCATGTTTTTCGTTTCTGTTATGAAGTGCAAATATATGAGGCTCCACTGAAAAACCTTCAATTTTCATTGTACTGTCTCTGCAGTTTCTTTTGATCCATCATAATAGCTCATCATGGGAACTGTTTCTCAGTACACTTACGTGTGTACTGCTCAGGGAAAGTTCTTGGGCAAGAGACATAAATCCCTTCAAGGGAAGGAAATACTTTGTTCATCTCTTGCCCCACAAGATCAGATGTAAACAAGCTCTGCATGGGAAATGATCCTCTGTGTTGGGAGCTGATTCCTCCAAAGTTGTTACTCCAAAGCTGGATACTTGGTTGGTATCATATATTGAATTTTAAAAAATTTACAAATTTAAAAATATTTATTTTTCACTTCAAATCATTAAATGTCAACAGAAATGTTTTTTTAAAAAAACAAGTGAATAATACTGATTTAAAATGTTGATTCCTTTTAGGGCAAGTGCAGTGTTTTGATGGCAAGTACATACTGTTTTATAGTTTATGTGAAATAGAAGCTGTGTTTAAAGTTCTGTGTTTTATTTTTTAAATCAGAAGTACCCAAAATAATATTGAAAGAAGCAACTCCCTACAATGCCTCGAGCTGTGTGAAATTCTGTAGAACAAACAATGAACCTTGAACTAAAATCCTGTAAGACAGATCTGCTTCTTTTTTTCAAATACAGTTTTATTTTCTTGAATTACAAGTGAACACTGATAGCAGTAGTAGCTCAGGTATGTCATTTTGGAGCCACACACATTTTTTCAGGGTATGTGTTTTTCATTCTATGACAGAATGTTGTATTTTCTTCCATAATACAGATTCTATTTACAGAATTTTATGATCAGATACATATGAAGCATAATGTTCACTCTCCAGATTTTATTAAACCTCTCTGCAATAAAGCAAAAGATCTGCTTATTTTTCATTTGTTGCCTTCCTTTTTTGTATACTGAAATAGAGAACAAATTTGTGAAGTATGTGCATTACACACAGCCTGGGCATGTCATTCATTTATTTTGTTGGTAGGTGAATATTTGTGACACAACTTTAGAGCTGTGGTAGACTATTTGGCCTTTCATTTTTGTGGAAGTGTAGTTCTTCATCTATGTGGGAGGCAACACGGACCAGAAGATCAGGATTGGGACCGCAAGCAAGATTTCTGAGTGCTATTTCTGGTTCAGCCAGTTGCTTGCCTGATGACTGCAGGCATTTGCTTCTGGCCTCAGTTTCCTCACAGATAAAGTGGAAGTGACAATACCAGATACCCTTTGCAAAATGCCTTGAAAATTAGAAAAGAAAAAAATAAGGAGAAGGATCATGAAAGATGTCCTATCATGAGCTGAAAAAAAAAGAATGTAATTAGGGAAGTAATTATATCGACGTTAGATGGAAACTTGCAAGGCCAGGTACAGAAATAGTAATGCTGCTGCACTACAGAGCTCAGCACAAATTGCAGAACCAGCCCAGGACTTGAGTAAATACTCTGTTGGCTAACTTGCACAGAATGTGAAGTCAGCACATCAATACCAAGAAGAAGGATTAAAGGTGCTCCTGCATGTCTGGGGTGAGCTGCAGCTCCACTTCTGAATGTAGAAGATAATCTCCACCAGTAAGTTAAATACACAAGACTTAATAGAGAGGTATTAATGAGGAGCTGACAGTGTAAAATATTTCAAGACTCTTAGAAGTGAAATCGTGAAAATCAGATAAATCCTGAAATATTCAGAACAAATTTGAATGCAAGTCTGCCTGGTCTCACTTCCTGCATGTGAGATATCCATGCCAGCTCCTTTGGCATGTTCATGTGCATGTTCTACATCAAGATCTTCTAAATTCAAAGCACAGTGCCCATCTCCAATTCCCTCCCTCCACATGAGGCATCGCTGCTTGCCCTACCTGCCACCTGCTTGGCAACCAGGTTGTCATGGTGTAATGGAGAGAAAAGCAGTTGTTCCACTGCCCTGCCGTGAAGTGATGGGCTTTCTACCAGTTTGTGATCAAGAAGAGCACACATGCAGATCCTGCCTGGCACCCTGCCTTGCCCCCATTTTATTGGCTTTGTATCAGAGTTCAGAATATTTCATGTTTCTTACGCAGTAAAAAATGGAGACTTGTTCAATATACTGTGCTCAGAACTGCAGCTTTAAAGACAGAGTGTTTTTAACAGTACTTGATAGGCCTTCAAATAATTAGGAGTGAGCATAAATCTGGGGAAAGGCTTGGCCTCATTTTCCAACAGCTGAATAGAGGATTCAGCCACAGCTACCCGATGTAAAACACACTGTATAAAGGAGCTTAAAATTGTCAAGTAGTTCCTGAATAAATGAGTGGCTGCGCATGAAGTGATTGGAAATGGATAATATTAGCATATAATCTTTGCCAAAGTATGGCACTGAATATCTGGTTATTACTACAGATCCTTAGCGTCAATTCAGACATGATTTCTCTACAAAATTTCTACTTGGCTATGTGACATAACAACTTGTGGTCAACCAACAAAAAGGAATTATGTAATCAAGAGAAAATTAAAATCTAAGTAGAGATATCTGTGGTTTGTTATGATGGATGTCATTATGAAACACAAGTACAAGAAAAGCAAACAGAGATGATGTAGAATAGATTACATTGCAAAACTTTATGCAACTTCACATAGATTTTTTTTGCGGCTTCCAAGGGGGACAGATTCCCATGTGAACACAGACAGCTGACTCCCTGGAAAGCATGATAGCTGTCACATTGCAAAAGCTCTTTTTATGTATCTTTTTATATATCTTCCTGTAATACAAATACACTGCAGAAAGCATTTCTCTGTATCTCTGCCCCATCAACTCAATTTTCAAATTTCAGCTGAAAAATTTATTTTCCATTTGCTTGCCTACTCACCCACCCAAATTCTTACTTCTGTATGCTTATATTTTTTTGCTTTTCTCATTATTTATTACTAGAAACCATTTAGAGACCTGAAAGATGTTATATGAAATTAAAATGTAGTCAGTAGGACTCATCCAGCAAAATAAATAATGAATGCCGAAGCCCATACTGTATTAGAACTGTATTCACAAATATTTGGATTAATACAGCAAACTGACTTTGAGGTGCTTCTTCAAAACCTCTTCAGACACCTTTTGGTATTTTGTCCTTTCTTCTTATCTCTGCCTTCTGCTGTCCCTGGTTGTCAGGAGGGAACAACCATTCTAGGAGCTTCACATTAAGGGCAGATCAGCTCTGTGTGGAGAAGCAGCAGCATCAGCCTGGGGAAGGCAGGGGCAGAGTGATGTGGGATGGTTGCAGAATGCAGCTCATCAGCAGCAGTACAGCCAGCTGACTTCAGCAGGGTAGTGCCTAGTGCTGTTTGGGCACTGGCTGCCCAACAGGGGCTGGAAAGGAATGAAAGAGAGGAAACCAGAGGCCCTGCCTTAGAGTTGAAATGAAACATTCGCTCTCTTTCGTAACACAGAATTGTATGATGAAAACCTACCTGAGAACAATCACACCCGACCTTTTGAAATTTTGCCTTTAGAGATTACTCTCTCCAGTTTTGGGGTTTTTTTTCTATAGACAACAAGCCTTCATTGAACATAGAGGATGATCAGGTTTTCCCTTTGCTCTTATCTGAGATGTTTCTTATTGGGTTAAATGCTTTCTCCTGCACTCTATCAGAGCCAATATTTTCCAAAATCAAGGGGTCACACAGTCCATACGCTCCCTGAAGCACAGGACACACTGATCACGGACCTGATCCTCCTCCAGCAAAGCCTTTGCTGACCTGGAGACTAGCTAAGCCTCTCTGTGTGCTCACAAGTCCAGCTTCACCCAGTGGAAAACTTCTCGGTGGAGAAGGCAATGAGAGTTGAAACAGTCCCTATCAAGTAATTTCAAAACCTGCTGATTTTTGTGTTCATTCCAGTTTAGTTGACTGTTGGAGTTTATTATTATTATTTTATATATTTCCAAATGTCTGTTCCCAATGGCAGGGCTAGAGAGATGCCCTTTGCCTGGAACACTTTAGATCAAACCTGTGCATTACTCACAGCCCAGCTCAGTGTTGCATTTCCTACTGCAGGCTCCCTAATCAGCTGTCTCTCTATTTCTTCCTGGAGCCACTGATGTTATCTAAAAATTCTCTGCTTCACATCCGGATATGACATTTGTCTAGTCTGTCAGAGAGTAATTAAAGTCTCTCATTACAGTTGTATTTCCTGCTTCTGTATCTCTTTCAGCAGATCCCAGTCAGTGTTGCTCTCCTAATTGAGTCACTGGTAATACAGGTCTAATACTATATTTTTATTGTTCGGACTGAAATACCAACTCAGATTTAACCTTCTCCCTGGGTCACTTTCATTGGATTTTTACCTTGCATAGAGAGAAGCTGGGTGTATATAATTTAAGAGAAAGCCATTATTTATTAGCTATTGCACACTCTAGGGAAACAAAGACTAACGAGACTGAGCATTTATGTACTCACACCCATTTCAATGAAGCAGCAGTAGAGCCTCTTTTCACCAGACTATTGCTAGAAAGAAGGAAAGGTTTATCCATGGCTGCTGCTTGAACTTCACCTCTCCTCTGTCCTATTGCCTTCTACAGATTCTGTTTTCTAATACCATATGTGTTTTCAGTTTTTTATCTTGCATGGTTTAGCTCACATACTTTCTTTTACCTTCATAAGAGTTTCCTGAGTAGGAGAGAACAAAAACTGTGATGTACCAGCCCAGACCCTGCATCGTAGACAGCTGAGCCCTAGGGTTGAGAGCTGTTCACATAGGCTCTGTAACTCACTGAGGTTTATTAACTTCATTTAAGGTCTTAATGTGTGAACCTCCTGTATGACCAGTGTAATTTATTCTACCTTTCTTGCATGGCGGTTTTTTCTTGTTTATTTTTTTTAGCATAGCAATGGCCCACCAAGCATTTAAAAAAACCTAGTAAAATAATGTCTTATTTAGGGGACGATTTCATTCTAGTTCTGTCACGTTACTCCTTAGTTTGCTGGTACTGGAGCAGAAGCAGATCTGCTGCTCTGGTTCCCTCTTGTGAGTTCCAATCTGATTTGCACTGTGTGTGTTTGACTACCCACGTGGCAATATGCTAAACACTCACCTAAACTGAAAAAAGGGCATTTCTTTGACCAAGGTGAAATTGAACCTGAAAAAACCAGCTCCTGCCGCCTTTCCAACATCTTTTCTTGTCTTTTATCCTTCCAGCCACCTCACATGTGTTTCATGATATGGCTGAGAGGAAGGACATCCATATCCTGTGTGCTACATATTTACCCATAGCTCAAGTACATTTGTCTTATTATGGAAAATCTGCTCCTCAGTTCTTTTCCCTCTCTGTTTCATTTCTAGTCTTGGTAACATGTGGCGGTGGCCCAGCCCACCTTGGGGCTGAGTGACATCAAGTGGGTGGACTTTCCCACCCAGGACTCCGACCCCGAGGGCGGGACCGATGACTGAAGTGCCTTCCCACCAGGTGTCACTCTCACCGTTTCTCCACCCTAGCTTCCAGAACCCTCTATGTTGTCACAAAACCCATTGGTTTATGTTTATTCATGCCTCTCATTGTATATTCATTAAGATCTGGAAAGTTCTGTCTGTTTGATTCCCCATTGGTTTGTTCAAATTTGTTCCTCCCCTATGTCTTTGTGATTTGTCCCCTGTCACCCCTTGTCAACTCCTGATTGGTTTATTCCTTTGTTCCTCCCTTGCTCCGCCCCTGCTTAAAAGGGCGAGCAACCGACCCTCTTGGCCCTTATCTCGTTGTCTCCTCTTTCGGCATGAAACAATAAAGCTGGGATTGAAGGCAACAGAAGGGTCCCTCTTTCATTCCTTGCCCTTGCCTCGTTGGTTGGCAACCACCTCGCTGCAGCCTGCTCCTCTGTGAGCCTCCTTCAGACAGACACACTGAAGGCTTCCAGCTGCCACACTGAACTCTGTTGGCCACGCTGCCGGAGCACAGTTGCTGTCGCCTGCCAGGCCACTGAGCGGCCAGCGGCCAGAGCGCGCAGCAGTAACACTCCCTCAAAACTTGTTATCTTCTCACTGTCCACCAGTAGCCAAGGGACAACATACAGGCTGGTTACTTTTTGAACAGGGTGTATGCATGTTGAATCCCCCTCTGGGGTGACCTGCTCCATTCTCACCACACTACATTTAGCTCAAGTTGCCACATTGAAAACTATCTTTTGTAATAAATTCAAGGCTTGCTTTCTTCATTTCCATATTACTACAAAATCAGCCCTGCTTCCAAATCAATTTCCAATATTTAAAAAAATTTCATCTGCTTTATGCAGCTGGCTTCCCTTCCCTTCTGTGTTTATCATTGCACCTCTCCTGGGCTTCTCCATTTTCCTTCTGTCATGAGTGGCACCAGACACCATCTATGGTGGGCTGGGAGAGCAGATACCCAGCTCTGCATCAACTCGCAGAGCCGCACCCAGTGCCCAAGCATGGGCTCTTGCCACCATGGGCACCTGAGGCTTGCCCCAAGTATCACTTTCCCCATGCACCTGCAGCTCCCAACAGCTGGCAGCTTGGAGTTCACCCTCATGCTGCTCTTCTGATTTTACAACTTGGCTGCTTAGATATTTGACTTGACTAACCAAGCCCAGCCCATGACAGCTGCCACATTAATTTATTCCACTGGGGACTTTAGGGCATCTCTCCATTCTTAGCTCTTGCCTCTTTGGAAATGTCAGTTTCTTTTGTTTTTATTAGACTAGGACACTGTAATCAACTTTTTGATAAGATTTTTTAAAATTAAAGCCGCTTCGTATATGTATATACGTACACAGACAAATATATATGAAATAACATGGAGACCCTGCAAAAGAAATTAGGGATTAATATCAAAAGCAGTTGTCACACCATTTGTGTGAGATTGCTCAAGCAGTGAGCAATTACATCATGAGAGTGTAAAGAATAACAGCTATAGAAAAGCAATGTCTTATACTTTAATTTCAGTGGTTTGTAGCAAGTATAATTTTCTTCTTTGTGTGACTGTAGGATTGATACCAAATCATTACTGGCCATGTTTTAGCTACCATTCTGAGGTCCCTGTCAGATTTTGTAATGAATTGTTCTCAGTTCAGCACTTTTTTTTGGATAATGGGAAGTCTGCCAAGTTCTGGAATTTGATTTAAAGCTTTTAGCTAATTGCACTTCTTTTCTATTAGTTTCATTTAACAAATTTGTTGCAGTGAAACTGCAGTTTACGACCTTGTTTTTTTCTAAACCAGAATGAATTGCTATAACATTTCTCAGTAGGGAAACAACAATTTTGGCAGTAAAGCTTACACCCCCTCAAAATATTAAATCAGGATTTTTTTCAGATAAAAACTGCAGAGCATTATCAGAATTAAACAAGTGTATAAGCTGCTGAGGTTTTTCCTACATTTTTATTGAAATTTAATTTCATAGGAACCTTGTCACAAGAGTTTTTTGGAAGTTCTAATGGTTTTAGGAAATAATAATTTTCAGTACTTGAGGATATTGGCACATCTTCTTTCTTTGTTTGGACTAATAAACTTTCCTGATTAATTCCTGCTGATCAATGACTGAATTCAAAACAAAAATAATCCACAGTGAAAAGGCTGACATTAAAGATGAGCAATCAAGGGGAAATATGTGTAGAAATGGAGGTCAGGATCATCTCAGCCTCTTGGAAACTCCTGGGACCATCATGCAGAATTTTGCCAAGATGCAGAGGACTCTACACTGCATGTACAGTGAGTCTGATATTACTGGAGGTGTGATGGAGAGTCCTCCTGCACCCAAGAAAGCATCAGTGTGATGTGTGGATTGTCACTGATGTGGCTTAAGCTGACCCTTAGAGCTAATGTTTAAAGGGAGCTCTGAGTCAAGTCTTTGTTACTGGTGAGTAGGTTCTGATGTTGGTACACTGCTCTGTACCCTTCCTATTCCATACTGTCATCATATGAGCCTCAGCTTCTGATAGCTATGGTGATAACCTAAATTTTTGTGAACTTTGCTCATTTTCAAATCAATGTATCTCCAAATACTTCTTCTGTAGTTATTATTTAACTTTGCACTTGGAAAAATTATTGAAAAAAGTAAGTAGTACTTAAATGTATTAGTGTGCCTGGGAACTGTTTATAGGTAAAGGTAACTATGTTAATTAATCCATTAATACATGACATATTGCACACTGCTTCATTTTTCCTTCAGTGAAAAAGAAAAGATTTGTTGTTTTTTTATTTTTTACCTGGGTCTCCAGGTTAAACTTATAGAGCAGCTAGCCACCCAAGTACTTTTCAGCATTCCTTTATGCTTTCCACTTACTAGAGTTTAAACAAGTGGGAATGTGACTAATATGTTAAAGGCATCCTGCCATAACTATCACACAAAGCACCAAATTCAAGGTCTTCTCTGTCGGGTTGGTGACTTCTTGCTTTCAGTCCCATTTTTGCAAGCCATTCCCCCCAGGCTGAAATCATATGCGACACCCAGCAGAGAAAGATGGGCTTATCTTACAGAAATATAATTCAGGTAGAACGTAACTTTTATGGACAATAATAAACTATCTCAACTGTAACATTTATTTACCAGTTTAAATCAATTGTAACTGCTGGCTCTTACCAATTACTTCCTTGTCTCTGTGAGATATATAAAAGATGCTCATATTCATAGGGACTAAACAGGTTTGAAAAGATGTAACGTGCAGCTTTTCGGGTCATTCTTCAGAAGCTGAACCTTTGTGTTGTCATTCATGCATTGTCAATCTCTGCAGGTTCTCATGTCATAGATTTAGTTTCTTTAAGAGCATTTTTTTTGGTCTCTGCTATGCTAATTATGTTTTAACTGAATACATACTTAAATCTGTCAGTTCTACTGAATACAAATGATTGAACAGGAACTTAAATAATTTACATCATCAAGCAGCAATTAGAAGGAAAACGTATGTCTTTGATAAGCAAAGAAAGAACCGTGAAAGACTGGACCAGGAGCAGGACACCACTGTTTGCTTTCATTTTGAGCAAACATTTAGTCTAAGGTGTTTGCTATTCTCCAGCAATACCAAATATGTGTTAAACCCACCCCAAACCTTCATGGTCAAAAATTACTATGCTTGCTACTAGGAGGTAAGATTTAGTCAACAGTTTTAATCACTTCATTAACAGAGAGTACTCAGATTAGGAAAAAGAGCTGGCTAATTTATTTGAAGGGAGAAAACAACATTAAAAGCCATTTTAATCCATTTTAATCATTTTAACTGCCCACGTTGGCATTCTTTTAAGCACACACAAGTTTGATTTTAGTCATTCCTTTGGCTAAAAGCCTTTCTTCTCCCTCAGGGAAAACAAATTGTATTAAGACATTCCAGGAGTCACAAAGTGGGAACAAAGTGGTGTAGCATTAAAATTTAATGCACAGTTAATATGACGTTTTCATATAAGTATTACCATCTAAAAATTAAGAATAACTGGTATGTATTAAATTTTATTGTTTTGTTCAAGTTTTGGTCTAACTTCTCAAGTGATGGAAATGGTGCTGGAGTTTATTAAAGGTGAGAGGTTAAGGGTCCACTATCCCAAAGTGTTTCACTGTTGTCAGTTCTATGAAGAGCAGACAGTTATCAGTTTGTATGCTCACATCATGTCTTATTGAGATGTCTGGTAGATACAGGTCAGTGCAACATTCCTCTCTGTTCCAGATCAGCACCAGGGGGATTTGGACTTTAAAGGTGGGAAGAAGAGATTATTTATAACAGTTACAGTTACCAGCCAAGAGCGGAAGTAGGTACTTAAAAGAAATTAAGCCCTGGGTATTCTTTTTGGAAGAAAAAGGAAAGTAGGATGAATAAAGGAAGAAAAGATCTTTTTAATATCGCTATTAAAAGTCAATTAAATATAATGAATAATGATAATTACAAGAATGCATTCATCTTTCTGTTTACACCTCTGCCTTTTCTATACAACTGTGATAATACAATATGTTTTGAATGCTAAAAATATCTTGTATTTTATTTTGAAAGTTTTGCTTGAGCTTGGTAATTTTAAGTAACAGGATTACCTCCAAATATTATTTATTCAAGATATGATAAGGTTGCCTTGGAGAAATTCTCAGTTATAAGTTTGGGTACATTATTTACATCAGTAAAAAGCCCAACTCTTTACTCCAAAAGCAAGCAGTTTTAAAGACCAGATTTAAATCATAAAGGACAACTATAAACAGTTTTCATGTCGTTATTTAATATATTTTACTTTTGCTAAATTTGAGGCAATTCTACTTGAAAAAACTTTAAAACAGTGAAACTTTCATTGTCCAGGTGACAGTCTTTTGTTTACAGATCAGCATCAAAAGCTAGTGTTACTGACCTGGTGAGTGTTCTGTGTGGGAAAAAGCAGTTACCTCTCTTCTCCTTCTTTAAGAGGAAGCAAATAACCCCTTCATAATTAACTATATTATCAGGTATTTTGTACACATACCTCATTTAATTATATTCTTTATAAAAATAATATTTTAATCCAGGAGAGTTTATGTGTCATCATAGTTTGGGAAGAACCCCTACAGGCCCACTCTCACATTAGTTTTGATATTGAACAAATTGTCATGCAGCAGCTGATGGAGGTAACATTATTCTCCTTCATATATTGGTTTATTGAGAATTTAACTTTGAAACAATCCCATAATTTCACTGGTGGTGGGTAATCTAAATTGGAAATGAAATCTCAAAATTTTAGGCTCTGAATCAGTTCAAGTTCAGATGTGCACCCAGGGATACCAAGGATATATGTTACATAGCAACGCATTGTTTTCCAGGTTTGCAAAACTGACCTACCGATAAAAGAGCGAAAGGTGCGGTGGTCATGCTGGTAGTGCTGTTGACACCCCATATAATTGAAAAACTGTGAATTTCAAAACAGCATAACCTAAATTTTTAAAAGTTCTGCTCACCTATGAATTCAATAGGGATTAATGGAAGCAGCCTTTTGTGAGCTGTGCATGGCGGAGCGTCCAGGGGAAACAATTATCCTTCAAACACGCTTTAACATTAAACCACCTTCAACTTCAGTTTCTGCTGAAAGTAGTTCTTAATAGGGTTACCTATGATTTAAGCAGTTTCTATAGAAATGGAAATTGCTGAAATAAACAGTCAGAGAAAGAGAGTAGAAGCTTGGGATCGTCTTGCTTCCATGGTGATGCTCCTTCCAACACAGTAAAGCTTCAGCCTATGACAACAGCTCCTAAACAAAACAGTAATATAGGTAATATAAGCAATAGCAAAGGCATTGTATCTTGAATAAATGACCATGATCTTTCCTATGCACTAGCAGCTTTTTCAAAATGATATGAGCTTCAAAGCTCCCAGGAGAATGATACTTTGAAAACACCACATATATGGCATTGCATATGAGGAATATCCTCTGAAATAACTTACTTTTAATTGCCTAATTATTCAGACGTGATTTAAAATAGGCAAAACAAATTCATGACAGACTCATATTTTTTTAAAATTAAAAAATAACATGTAGCCTTTCTTTCTTTACACTCATAGATTTCACTGTGAAAGTACATTGCCTCTGCTGTGCTTCATTCAGTCAATTACCTGATCATAATCACATTTCTGGTAGCATTGGTACAATTCAGTCCCTTTCAAGAGGAAAGTGTGAGCATCTTGAATTGCTACAGCATTACCAGAAACCACTCTCAGTTATTTTCTAATTTAAGGACGTTTTTTCTTGGTTCTTTTCTTCTGTGCAGGACTTCAGCTACTTTAGCTGTTGCCTTGGCAACCTCTTGGTCATTTATGTTGATAACACTGTTTGTAAGCTGGAAAGAGGTTTTTGAGGAGAGAAGAGTAATATTAAATAATAAAAATTCTTTTTCTCTTTAGCCTTTCTATTTCTGCAGTCTTTCACTATTTCATGAAAGTAAGCCTTGGGGATCCTACCAGAGCTTGAATTTCTGCTAGGGGAAAGGAAGGGAAGGGGTAGGAGGGGGGCAGAGAAATGTCTGTGCAGATTATTTCTGTGGCAGTAGCAAGTTATGAAAGAAAAATAATGAGTGCGCGCAATTTTGAAGCCCTTGTAGTAAAGGAATAACATCATTTGAAGAATCCCTAAAAATCCCTAAACCAAAAATTAAGATGATTGAATAATATAATAATGATTGAAAGACAGTATTAGAACTCTGAGACAAGAAAACTAAAGCAGGGTAAAGGCTGTGGCTTATTGTGTACTGTAGGCTGATATAGAAATACCACGTTACTTCGGCTACTGAAATGTCACACCTCTCCACTGCCAGTTCTGCTCTGTTTTTTAGCAACTTTGCAGAGCCAGTGCTGATTTCTCAGACCACGGCTAGACAATTTCCAACATCTCCCTTGTTCAGAGCCAACAGGAGTCTCTTAGCTCATGTTGCTCTCAACAATGGAGATATAACCACAGGCTATGAATCCAATAGCAGTCAAAAAAATCCAAACAAGATTTCCAACAGTGTACATTTGCAAACTTAAATTTTATTACAATCAAAATCATAATTACACATGAATCCCAGAAAACCGTATTCTGCTGTTTGACATGTAGCTAGGAAAGTATGATTTCTGTGGCCTTTTCTCTCACAGTACAGCACTGAAAGAAACACTGACTTCTGTTTCTTATCAGGACACAACCAGCAGACCAGTGTTCCTACAGAGAAATATCTCAAACAATTTGGAAATCCTCAAAATACCTGGAAAAAAAAGGAAGTAAAAACCATTTATATTCAGTCTTGAAGAATATGCATATCAATTTCATAGAGTACAGAAGACCTGAAATTTGAATTAACATAAACTGTAAGTGGTTTAACTGAAGATCAATTATAAAAAATCCACCAGAAAAATAAATATAATTGATAGAAAAAAACTTATATGTAGAAATTTATAGTAATAATTTTGACTCCAATTGGAGAATATATGAAAGTTAGTTTCAAGATAAAAGATCAATATTAAACTGATACAATTTCTCCAACACAATAGCATCACAGATGCCGCAATAAGAGTAGCTGATTATCAGGCAACTGCACTCTGTAGGTGAAGAAACACAGAATTATAGGAAAAACAAACAAAAAAAAAACCTCACACCCCAAACTGGAGAAAAATGGAACAAAGAAGGAAACAACATGAAATGGATAACAGCAGAAAAAAATCTGAATGAAATGCTGAAAGTAATGTTAGCGAAATACCGCACCAATTCCCATTTCTAAGTACTTGGTTAAAAAAATAATAGTTTCTGGGAAGAATAAACAAAGAAAAGCCCCTCTCTACAGTGATAATGAAAAGAAGAAAGAGTATAGCAAAATGTTTCCAAGAGCTATTTGTAGATTAGCATCAAAGGAACTATTAAGGTGTAATGGAAATTAAACATCTCATAAATGTGAGAACACCACAAAGAAATGATATATGCAGAAAGAGACTGATATCAAGCAAATCTGTTGGTAAATCTAAGCCAGTGGGAAATTTGTGGTGATGAAGTCATCACTAAAATATTTAATCTTTTTAATGAAATAGGGGACTAATAAAAGCTCTCAAAAATGCCATTACGGACTAAGTATCAAAGAAGAGTGATTTAAGTTACTCCAATAGTTACTGAGATATTTTGTTTCCTTTGGTGATAACCAGTTTACCACAGCACCACATCAATCAGCAAAAAGACAACAACTGGTTAAAGGTAAGAAGCTGGGATTTGGGCCTGAAAGGTCACACATTCACCAGATTTTCAAAATTAGCATAGTTATCAAAAAGGACAATAGATTTTAAAAAGCCACTAAAATACCTTTGATATGCAACTTTTAGATTTCAACGGAGTATTTGGCATTCCATACTGCAATTCACTCTGGAACATCTTGAAGTTTAAGGTCTACCAACAGATATAATTAGCTTTGAAAAGATTTCTCATTACAGTTAAGGTAAAACTGCACAAGTCTATAGTAATAGAAAATCACGTCAGTGAGAATTTGTTCTCTTACAACTGCCTGTCCTGCCCTTGATTTCATTGTGATTAAGAGACACATATCAAAGACAATGCTTTATTTAAAAACCATTTCAAAGAATCAAATTTTCTAAACAAAGCTATCCTTTGAAGAAGTGAAATTTAAAATGAAATCTATTAGAATAAATGATATGAGTTTGTATTTTTAAAGATTGACAGGAAAACATGCCTGCAGAGAGTATTTCTTCCAGATTTGCACTAATAGATTTAATAATTAATTGCAGAAAGCAAACGAGTCCCAGTTCAGGTATTATGGTAGAAGTCAAGGGGATACATGGTACTGGACCACTCATTTTCTTCACAGGTACTGGGAATTCTGACAATAACCAAAGGTCTGAATCGCCAAAGCAGCAGTTTCAGTTGATCATCCAAAATCTACAAATTAAAAAAACAAACAAACAAAACCAAACTATGAAGGTGACTCCAGTGAAAATGTTTTAACACAATAAAAGCTTAAGATATGAAAAAATATGATAGACCAGAAAACACTACGCAGTTAGTGTAGGGTATTTAAAAATGCATCAATCATCATTAAAATACTAAATCTTTTTTCCTCTAATTTTTTCTGGAAGCTAGAAATAACTAGGCATATCTTAAAAACAAACCAACGGAATCTCTAGGACAGACCTGTGCTGCACATGGAGGAACACACAAAAGTGGACATACACTGTTTGGTGTAGAAGAATGGCAAAGGTTGTCCAAGGATAGACGGCAGTGGTGGAGCCTGCTTTGTGTTCTGTCTTGTTAGATGACACAGAAACTAATCACACTCGGCATGAAACAAGTCACATGATCATCAGGGTAGCTGACTACATGACTCACTCTGAATCTGGATTTATGGTTATTCATGTAGTGCCATATCAAATTCAGAACCCGCTATCAAAGACTTGCAAAATTACACTTCTCATTGATCATGTAAGTTTTTTATTGAACTAGTTCGCAAACAACTTCATGTCTTCTTCACAGTAATTCGTATCATTCCTTGCACACTATGCACTTGCAATTTACAACTTTTTCCCAGATGTTCAAGTCTTTTATTCATTAAAGGCATAAATTCAGCAAGCCTTTAAAGCAAATACATATATTTAGACATGTATTTAGTTCTATTAAGTCAATACTTCAAAGAGATCTTTACATGAAGCTCATACCCTAAGGGGTATTTTTGAACCAGAGCTACAAATCCTGTCAGCAATCCATATCTTGCATGCAGACTTTGTTCCATTGTGTTTCAAATTGGACCAGACTAATATATATCTAAACTGCACAGTGCATGCTCAGCTGACAGAATTGCCCAGCACACACCCATGTCAGTCATACACGAGAAATGTTCATGTAAACAAAAAAGCAGTAAGTTTCTTAGGTCAGGAAGCTTACTTGCCTTCTGTTCAACTACAGGAAGTACACAAGAAATGAAAACATTAATTAATTCAAAAAGAAAAAAAGGAATGGGAAAAAAAAAGAAGTGAAAAAAGTTAAATTTTCTGCCATGAAAAAAATGTGTCATTTTAAAGGGGATATACATGCTGGACACATTCAATTCCTCCTTGAAACCTTAGGAAAAATATGTGTTACCTCCCTTTTGAGGTTTAGGCAAAACCAGTAAAACTCCTCATCTGATCCAGAGTTTTAACCTGTGACATGGGGAGCCAAGGCTACTCTTGGGGGGAAAAAATCAGGGATCTGTTCCAATATTGATGATAAAACTTGAAAGTAATTTACCTGTTTGATGTTAGTACAATGTAAATTTGTCTCCACATTTTTTACTTGACTGATTAAGCTTTCACAAAAAAATGGGTAGTGGAAACTGATTTGTCAGGATTAGAATTTCCCAGTAGAGCCATAGAATGGATTGTTTCTAGCACCAGAGCCACACAAACTCTCTATCTAAGGATACAATAAAACCAGATATGTTGAAATAACTTGAGAGAGCTAGGTTTGCAAAATTCTGTGCATATTTCAGCTGGCTGATGAGAGTAGACATCATATGATTGGCCGTATGTTCTTCGGGGCTGACAGACAAAAAATAACTCTTTCTGGGTGTAGTTCACTGGAATTTAGGAATTCTATTTTTGTGTCTTAGGGTACCCAAATATAAAACCATGTTCCTAAGAATTCCACTTGTTTTTCAGGAAATGAGAAAGAAATCCATAAAAAGAAGCTGTGTCTAGTTGCAAAAGAAACTTTCTGGTCAAAAGGAAAAATTTATTTCAACCTAAAAGTCTCATCAGCAACATTTGTGGTCTGTCACAGAAATCCTCAGTGCAGTAACATTTGTTGGACAGTTGCTCTCTTAAATACTCAGACTAATACCACCTAATGCATTGATACCTTTAGTATTCCACAAGGCTGAATTGGATGTCCTGACAGAACATCTCTTTTCCTTGCAGTTTTAAGCTATGCACTCTGGATTTGGGACCCACCTCAAAGAGGGCAGTGACAACAAGAATATGAGCACTCCTATCTGAGCTGCATTTCCAGATTCACAGAAACAATTAAATTTTTAGTGTATTTGTTAACCTCACTTGGGAAGAATAGAGGACAAGTTTGTTTGGTTTCTTCTGCACTGGAAACATTTATTATCAGAAACTGGAATGGTATCATGTCCATGTAATTATTTCTGCTATTTCTGCCCCACTCTTAATCTGTGAGAACTAGCGGAATCAGGAAGAACCTTTTCTGTATGCATGTAGGCTCTGACCTCTACAGTTTCAAACTTGTTTTCAGCTCAGCCAACAGCCTCCCATTTCATTAGCACATTATTTCAGGCAAAACAGCACCTGGAAACCAGAATTTTATAGACTAGCGCCCCTCATCTTTATACAGAATACCAGCAATTCACTGCTGATGGAAAATACTGTGACTATTTGCCCATGAGAATTTTATTTACTTGCTGCTGAAAATATGCTGCATATCTGTTTGGTTTTCTGCTGCTTTACCCACAAACCAGTCCCATGCCTGCCCATTTTCACTTCATTTCCATCACAGCTTCCTTCTCTATGCTTTGGGTAAAATTAGATTTCAGAGGTTACCCGCGCTTTTCCACTTTTTGTAAATTACTGCCTTTTGCTTTTTCCCTTTTTTTCCCAGCAGCAACACCTTTGGTGTTATTTCTTTGGCCTTGAACCAGTTTCTATCTCCTGCCAAGTGCCGTAGATCCACAAAGTGCTTGTTCTGCAGTTGTAATTTTGCTGCTTCATATAAAAGAGCAGAGCTTGCTCTGGAGCCCTTGCTATAAATAGAACAGAATTTTTCTTAGGTCTCCTACTGATTTGCCAGATTGATTGTATCTCTTCTAATCTGAATAATGCATTTGCATTCTCCTTTTCTCTTAAAATCATGCTGTATAAATATTTTGCTTGATACTTCTGAGAGGTTATTTATATTGTTTTAAATAGAAGACTGTCGTTATTATGCCTGGATGTCTTAACCCTTAATTTTCTGTTGAAACATCATTATATGTACACGTAATTTGTATACATACAGTATTTCAAGGTTAATTTTGATAAGGTGCCCTTAAACTAAATTTTTTCACTTTCTTTGTCTTTTCTGTCTTTCTAAAGGCCAGTCTTCAGAACATGTCAATAAAATCAGAAAGCTGTTTATCATGCACTTAAGCATAAACCCTTTCTCTCTTCCCCTGCCACTCCCCTATGAATAGCTTGAAAACATTCTTAAATTATAGATTAGTACGCTGAACACTTTTAACAAAATTAAAAATTCCAGATTAGGTATTGCAGTGTGGAAAAGGAGAGAAATTTGCTTAATAAGGCTTTAAAAAAATGTATAATTAAAAATCTAAGTCATTAAAAGAATATTAAAGAGTTGATCATTGATATAGTAATTTCACTATTATGAAAAGAGGAAATCAATAGGTCTATTTAAAAAAGTGATTGACAGTATAGCCCTAAATATATGCATAGTTTGCAAGTTTACATTTGAATAGAATGTAGTCTAATTTCTTTTGGAAGAAAATACTCACAAATGCAAAGTTTGCAGTGGGAAAACATGAAATATTGCTGAAGTTGACACCTCCAGATAGGATCCAATCCAGTTCAAAAGAAAGTGCCTGTACCTGTAATGAGCTGTTTGAGTGTTCAGAATGTATATATCAAATTTGAACCTTCAGCTAATTGCCCAATAGAGTACAATAATTAGGAAAATAGCCCATGAATAAGACACCAATTCCTCATTCCTGCCTCCATGTATTTAAGATGGTTTTCCAAATTCTTATGCCGGTTTAAGAAATACTGCAGTCTCTTTAGAGAGAAAAGAGGAGAGTAAGTGTATTTTTGAGTGTGCAATAGGTACTTGCTGTTGTGCTGATGTCTCATGACAACCTGAAACATTCCACCACAGTTCTGCCAACACAGTCATAGCTGACTGTGACACTCTGGATGGCAAACCCAAAGAGTGCCCAAGCCTGGCCCTATTGCCAGTAGAAACAGAAAGCAAACATACAATGCATATTTGTATCCAGAATTTACATGCTATTGACAGGAATATTTCCTCTGTTTTGGTCCAGCTGTCAGATCCTCAGCAATTCTAAGAATATTGAGCAGAAAATAAGATGAGAATATGGGCAGGAAAAGGCATTTCGCATGCTTTGACCAAAGGAGGCTCAGCACTAACCCTGTATTTATTTATATATGTATGTGTATCCAAAGATATTCCCTATGAATTAAGAGGAGCTGAGGGCATCTTGAATAGCAAAAGAAAAATACTTTTGCTGAACCAGGGAGAGAAGTTAATATTTCTCTTTCAGGTAAGCACCAAGAAGGTTAATCACAGGGTGAGTGTATTGTTTGAGTCATTACAAAAAGGTCAGGCATTAAATAAACATTCATCACCATAACCATCTCACTGCAATTGTTTCTGTTATTTTCATGTTACTTAGAAAATTTTAGGATTCTTTGCTCTCACCCTGATTAGAGATGAGGATTCAGACAGATATCAGTATAGTGCTGCCACTAAAAGTGAGACGTGGAACATATTTCTGGAGTTTTACACAGATAGACAAAACAGAAAGGATACAGATTCACTAAGTTTGCAAAGTGTATCATTAATATAGAGAAGAATAGGAACAACAGGCAGTGATACAGGATCCTCTGTGTTAGTATATTTCAAGATCTGTCTTTCCCAATGTACATGATACCAGATGCAGATGAACTCTGTTTTATGAGAAACATTGTCCAACTTCTGTGAATTTGCCTGTGTAGTTGCTTATTAACAGAAACAAGAACTAAATATTAAGGCAACAGGGTAGATTTTTGGAGGGACAAAGCTCTGGAGGGGCAGGACTTCACTTTACATTGTACAGTGAATTGCTGGATATCAGTCACATTAGATTTTCTCTCGTGTATTTACCAGCCAAATTAAATGTATATCTGGTACATGAAGCAAGTAATACTGCTTAAACCACTGTAATATGCAATCACTCATATGCAACTTACAGTGCAGCTTTTGTATTTCAAATAGGAGTTTACAGGGAAAAAAAAAAGAGTCTTATGCAATGCAGACTTAATGCATAAAATAAGTGAATGTTAAATACACGCATGAAGAAACACTTATGGTTTAAAATGTGTTAGAGAATTAAAGGCTTTTAGGACAATGTAATTTTCAAACATAATCTGAATATACTCACTAGTATGTATAGAACTCTAGCATAGCCATTTGTATATGTACAAACAAGGTCTAGGATAAAGCCTCAGTTTAAAAGATGTCTCACTAAGTTTAAGGATGTCAGCTTGAATAAAGGATTCAGAATCCATCCAACAGTAATTAACTCAGGAGCATATGAAAAGGATAACAACATACTCTTTAAATACAATTTGGTAAGTAAATAATCTTTATGTAAACACAAAAATATGTACCCACTGAAAAATACAGTGTTTAGTTACATTTTTAAGAGTGTTATTCTATTATCCCTAGGTAAATTGTCATACTGTGCCAATGATTATTTCCACCACAGTCAAAACCAGGTAAAATATTTCTAGAATTTATAGAAATTGCATAAATATACTGCTACTTAATTCTGGAGATGACTAAGTTTGTGATGTTAAAGTTCCGCATCTAGACATGTCATTGAACATCCCAACTGCAATGCTGCCAAACAGTCAGGTACAAAAGTGACACTTACTTGTAACATTCTTTAGTCGGTTTTGCTAGAAGGAAGTGACTCATTAGACACTACCAGAATACAGCTTACATGAACCTTTCTTACCGACTGCAGTGATGGTCATAAGGTAGGCACTTGAAAAAAAAGGTGTAGTTGATCCTAATAAAGTATTTTTGGACTATAAAAAAATATAGGGAAAGCATAGAAGGAACAGATTAAGAAATGAAAACAGATCTGCATGCGGATGACGAGACATTTTGAAGGACAGCTCAAATTTTCAGTAGGGATATAAAGGAAAAATCAGAAACAGTGAAGAAATTGAGATAACTTTGGTTGAGAGGAGAAGTCTTAGAGCAGATATTTAGATGATCATCTCTTGGAGATAGAAAGGAAGTAGGATTTTGTACTTGTAGACTGCTGAGTAGAATATTGAACACTCATGATATGGGTAGTGCAGCTGCTCTTACTATTTAGGGTGAAATCCAGAGCAGAGCAGCAATACAGATAGAATGATTTTCTTGGGTAAAACCTCAGTAATTTTCCACATGGTGATGCAGGTTCTGTGACACCTATCAGGGCAGCACCTCTGGCAGAACCGCAAATGGTTTTTCATGATCTATAGTGTCCGGTCATATTTATTTGGGGGGATTTTTGCAACTGCAACTGTCCAAGAACCTAGTGCAACTACATTGCCTCTGGGACTGCAAGACGACTTTCTCAGGGCTTTCCTATGGACACTGTGGATTATATTTTTTTCCTACATAATTTAGCCACCACAGATGGAGTTACTTAGAGGTTCTGTCCTATGGAGCTTCTGAGTGTACCGAGATAGAACATTTGTCTTGTGAATTCTCCTTTCCTTTGATCAGAATGTAAAGAGTCCATCTCTTATAGCAATTTACCAAATATGTTTGGTTGGCGTTTAATTTAGTAGAAAATACTTCTGCTGCATCAGGAAAAGTGCTGCAGAGAACTGAGAAGGGGAAAGGAATACGTTTAAGGAGCAAAGCAGGAGTGAAAAGAATAAGGTGTTGGGATACACCGAAGTGCTGAGATTAGAGCAGGAATAAGAGTTCATTTTCCATTAGTGGAACTGATGATGCATTTATCGATAGCTCCTACGGAGAGTCTGGATGATATGAGTAAGGAACCATTGCAGTGGTATTGCCATGGATAAAAAATGGTATTACCATGGATAAAAAAGCTTACCAGCAGCTCCCAGTGGGATAGTTAAAAAAATAGTGCAGTGAGTAGATTTGTAGACAGCAATTCAGCTTGCCTTAAGACAGGTGTCTGATAGTTGGCTGGTTGAATGATTCTTTATACTCCATCTACTGTATCAAATGCCCATATTGATCTTTCTTGCCTGTAACATCACAACTAGCTCATGCTAGATATGTTTAGTCTTAATCTAAGATTGAATCCCACTCATAAATTCTACACATCTGAAAAGATGAAGAGGCCATCTGAGCTCCACTGGTGAATAACAGGACTGGATTGGATGTAGATCTCTAGGAGAGCCTGCTGAGACTGCTGCTGGAGCTCTCACCAGGAGGAAAGACCTCATTGCATGATAGGTGAAAAAGTAGCTTAAACTGTGTGTTAATAGGTGACAGATAACTGTAAGAGAGTACTGAATGTCCAGAATTGAGCTTTTGAGTGGGCAGGTTGTAAATTTTGATAATACTGTGACCAATCCTCCAATGTGTAAAGTAACATTAGACAGAAATACCAGTTATGACAGTGATTGCCCATTGTGCTTCTGTGCATAGATTATTTAGATTTGAAGAACAGGAATTTGGGTTGTTGAAAAGAAAGGGCCAAAAATAAATGTTCATGGAAAGAAGAAAGGATTTCAGAACTAAGAAGGGAGTCTGGAAAGAAAATCTGATCTGAGGGAAGATGGGAGATGTCCTGATTCCAGAAGGCTGGAGATCAGGGAAATATACAGAGATAAATCCTGGATGATACTCAGGGACCTTGGCCCAGTAATAGCTGAGACTGGGAGCTGTGAGTAGTGGTACTGCATAAAACCAAATTACTTTCTGCCCATCCTTCCCAGACCAGCTGTGATCTCCCTACTGGAAATAAAAGAAGTAGGGAACCAGACACTATGAGGGAGACAAGTGAGTGTGTAATGTAAGAAAGTAGAGTATAGTCTTCAATGGTTTTGGTTCTTAAATAAACCCTAGTGTCTGGTTCCACTACAGGTCATCGTTCAGTTTGTCTAGCTCTTGACAGCTGCTCTCACCAACCGAGCACAGTTCCCCAGTTTAGCATGCATGGCTTGGATGACTGGCCACATCCTAATACGTATGTAATGGTCTTTGCTGTTAATGGATACTAGCACCACTCTCTTGCCTTTAATAAACTTTTTAGCATAGAGGAACTGGGTTTACATTAACACATGAACTGATTTATATCAACACCTGCTGTAATATACAGACCCTGGTAAACATTGCTCTTCATTCCACAGCAGAATTTTTTTTTGAAAATTATTTATTCCAGGTCAGAAGTAGATGTAAAACAGTTGCAGTCAATATTAATAGTGAGGCATCTTGGATCCAAGAGCAAATCAGGAGCAAGACACTATGACAGTAAATAAGCACATTTAATATGGTGCTTAAGGACTTCAGGTCAGCAACTGTGGTTCCAATACAGATACAGTGATTTTCTCAAGGTGCCAGCATTCACGTGGCAGCACTTATCCCTACTGTCCTGTGATTAGCCAGGAGCTACATGGAAAGAAAAGAGTTTAATACAAAGGTTTGGTCCCTGCTTTTTTTCAAAACTCCTCAGGCAGAAGAGTGAATAGTAGTAATCAAAAAGGAAGACATTGTTTGAAGTGCAGCCTGACAAAGCAGCAAAGGCTGTAGGAAGGGATTGAGACCTGCTCTATAATAAGGTAACAGAAACAGAAACAGCAGGTGCTGCGCTGCCACCCACACAAGAGCGGCTTGTTGCCCCCCAGGCAGTGTGGTTCTCACCATGAGGTGTGCAGGTGTCGTGGGTGTTGTGCACACACGACAGGGATCTTGGGGCTCTGAATGTGCTCACTGTGGGGTTTTGTTAACATTTGCAATGTGCCAGGCCTCTCAGCACCACTATCTATATCTGCTCTGCTTTGATCTCCTATGTCTTCTGGGCTTTTTAAAGCTAAGTTCATTCACTCCCTCAGCAACATCCCTACTTTGTTTTTTTTGTACTTCCATGAGTATTGATATCATAATCAGATGCTGGTGCCACTCTGATATTTTATCAAGGTCAATTTGAACATTTATTAGTTTGTTAGCATATGGTCACATAAAGTCACATATTAATTAACATCTTTGTGGTCACATAAATATGTTAATTGCCTCATTTTCACTCTCCGTAATACTGGTGGTACTACAAATATATCTGGCTGATATTTCAATTTAGATATAACAATGTTTCATTTAAAGCAAAATGAAAAAAGCCATCTCAGGTATGGGTCTGCAAACTAGAAAATACTTGAATATATAAAACACACTCATTACAAGCCAGGTAAGTGAAAATCATTGTGACCTGATACTGCTAAGGTTCGGGACATCCACACTATAAATAAAGTCTTGGTATAGCTTAAGGTATCATTAAAGATCATCTCACAGAAACAAAAGCCTGGACATATTCACCTTCCAGTCAGCTTCCCTTCTAAAGAGATGAAGATATTAAAGAACTTTTTTTAAGCAAATTAGTTTTCATAACACTGCAAGCCTCTAATATTTCAGTTATAATAGATGAAGGAGTTTTCACTTCAAACTTGGGACAATACAGAAGTTTAAGATACAATTAATGTCTGAACAGCTACTTCTCAACAAACAGAGCTGCTCAACAGTTAGCTCTTTCAACTGAAAACACATTGCAGGTATCTTTATATGCATGTGTTTATTGTTGAGATGCACATATGGATGAATGGTTGGATGGATAGAAGATAGATAGATAGATAGATAGATAGACAAATAAATATCATCTGAGGTAATATATTGTACCTTTATTTTCACTTTATCAGCTCAAACCACTACCAAGCTTTATACTTTCCTTTTCTAATCTAGTCAGTAACCCAATCTTTTTTCAATATTTCTTCACTCTTTTTCCTCCCATTTATAGCTCAAAAAAGATAGTGCACAAGCATTATTTTTCTAACTGATTTAAACTCTCAAACATCAGAAAAGTAGCAAGCTAGTCTGCTAAGTTAGATATTTTTGAGGTTCATAGTACAGAAGAAGAACTTGCCAAGCATTTCTGTTCTATTCCACTCTATTCTACTCTGTCCTTTCCACAGGATAGAAATTTCTCCAGCTCTCTTTTAAGAAGGTTCATTTATAAAATTAATAAAATTATTGTTCTTTATATATTTACACTATAAATTATTACTCTTTTCCTTTGGAAGAGTCTATTGCTACAGTCTATATCCTCATATCTATTCCTCCTCAAAAAAAAAATCCCAGCCAGTCATCAATTCTTCCTTGTGTCTTCTTGTCTTCTGTGCCACTTAATCCTGCTGATCATATCCATCTAGGACACACAAAAAGTGGAGCTAAATCACCTTTGGAGATAGTTTAACCCATATACAGACCCCAAAAACTTGCCTGGCATGAAATGACTGGTATTACTGCATTGGCGAGTGGAGCACATACAGTATTAAAGGCTTGTTGTCTTCTTTCTGACCGCAATTTTTGTGTCTCAATTTTATCACAAATGAGTTTATTGATCACTTTTTATCTGACTGAGTTTCTAAGATGACACTACCACTTGTCTTGTAAGTTAAACTGGAATATAGAGAGATGGGTTTTTTCCTTCATGCTGCTATTCTGAGTTATAGCAGTACCCATGTTCCTGTTTTGAATAATAGTAAACACTAGGATATAGGGAGCTTAGTGTTCCTGCTTGAAGCTTACTTTGCTTGGGATTGACTTGATAAACTCAAGTCTTGTTCAGGATCCTATTGGCTTGAATGACCTTTTTTTCCCCCACAAACAGTTCTCACATGGTGGAAAACAGGCTCACTGGCAAAGGTTCTTATTGGGCCCAACCCTGCCAGAATGCTGCCTTCCAAGACTAGATCCAGAAGTCAAAAAGAAAACATGAAGGTAGAAGACTTCCTGTGTCTTTATCTAGTCAGAAGTAGAATTGTCATTTCCACTGGTACCTAAACACAAGCAGTCACACCAGTTGTTATTCTGTTACAGCTTTTCCTGAACGGTGTGGAGTGTCTCACATGGGTCCTTTTGCAGAGGTTTGCCCAGAAACCCTGTTTGGAAGGAGCTGGCTGAAAGTGGCCGGGGCAAAATGCCTCATCAGTAGTTGTAAAATAAAAAGCAGGAAAATAAGTTAGATCAAGTTAGCCTGATATTTTCAACTTCACAATTTTATCTTGAAAAAACCTCAAAGTCTGAAATCTTTAGATAACTTTTTCTTTAGATAAGGAAAGAAATCTCTTTCCATCTCTTTTATCTGCTGTACTAATGAAACAAGGGTAGCTACAGGCACAGCTGCAAACCTTCTGAAGTACAGAGCAAGACCTCATCACTTCTGTTGTCCCTCCCTGCTGCCTGTATTTTATAATGAACTTTACCGAGCTTGTATTTTTCTTAACAACCTAAATACAAGGACTGAGAGAATGTGACAGCAACTTGGTTTCTGTCATAAAAGTTCTCCTGTTTTTCCCATCAGATCCTTCATTCCCAAAGGAAAAGCCCAGTTTCATAGATTCAAGTACCACCAGTCAAATATAAACTGTATGTTAAACTGTGTAGCCTCCAGTTTTAAATTTTGCTTCTGAATTTTGTGCACTGGCATAGTAATGATCAAAGAGGCTGTGACGTCCCTGGGTGCAATGATAAAGACTTCTTCCTTGTCTTTGTGCCAGAATTGCTTATAGAAAAAGTAGT
Organism: Falcunculus frontatus; assembly: GCA_013398115.1. NCBI lineage: Eukaryota > Metazoa > Chordata > Aves > Passeriformes > Falcunculus > Falcunculus frontatus. The sequence continues at coordinate 1,721,069 of VZRV01002222.1, forward strand.
ATTGAGCATTCTTTGGGATTATCCTGTTCAAATCTCTCTCCAGATCAGCTTTCACTGCCTCTTACACTCAGTTATACTTTCAGATGTCCAGCCTTTGCTCTTTTCCCTTGAGTGGAGAATGGCAGTGGGGAACGACCACACTAAGAACAACCAACTCAAATTCCAAGTGCTTTGTATCCTTTTTGTCTTTCATTGAGCAGAACAAAATATAGCCATATATAAAACCTATATAAACCATAAGGCTGCCTGGGGCTGGTTTTTTACTTTCCCTTTTTTTCTGATTTATCTTGCTTTACAATGAGCATGCACACTTCAAGGGATACCTCAGGAAAGAAAGAATAATTTTTTCCCCATTATTTCTTTGATCCACACTGCACTATCTTCACTTCTCAGCTTTATTCTTTAGTGGGAAAAATGGATAAAGTCTAAATTTATGAGGAGAGCAGATTAATAACAAAGATATTTGGTCTCCATAGTAATATTGCATCTTTATTACTAGAGATGAAAATTCACAGGTAAATAATGCAGAAAAGACAAAAGCCCAGACTCTCATCAATAATACTTCTTAACTCCTTCCCCACCTCTTTGTATGGTTTCTTTTAAAAGAAAATCCTGCACTGTTCAAACAATAAAAGGTTGCTAACACATTTGTGGGAGAATCTTGAAATCTAATTGATGGATTGGTTAATTACAGTAAAATAGATCCATGTAATCATATAGACTAATTTTTTAAATTTCATTCCCTGGCAGAACAGAACATTTAAGATGAAAATATAAGTTTAATATATGTTATTTTGGGAAAAGAAAAAAGGAGAAACAATACTCACCCTATCTGCCTTTTGATATTTATTATCTGGGCATTACAATCTGCCCACTTATGCACATTTGCCACTATTGCCCAAGTTTTCTTTTATTTTAAAAAATATGAGTCTGAATGTAGCTTTTTATCTCATAGAAAAAAAAAACCAAAACCTTGAAGAATGAGCAGATTAAAAGGAATAAAATTCAATTATTCATTCACGTTCACATTTATTGAAGATACGCTTTTCCCTGCCACAAGTGAAAAGAGAAAATTCGCACAAAGGAAAGGTGCATTTTCCTTAGATATCTGAATTCCTTCCAACTAGCTGCCACAGCCATGTGCACTTTCATAACACTACAATGCACATAAGTATGTAAGAGTTTGGTGGGAAGATATGAAATAATTATGCATTTTACAATGAAAGAACACTCAACAACTCATCTCCTGAGGATTCATTGCAGGTATTGTTCAGTTTGCTCACAAAACAAAGACAAGAATTCAATGCAAACAATGCCAGGCTACATTTGTGAGGACCTGACTTCACATTTTCTGCTACTGGATTTCAAGAGATTAACAATTGCAGCAGTTCCTACAGTTTCCAAGATCATTTTAAGAACACGTGGATTTCTGAAAACCTGTGTGTCTATTTGCTTTTTACCCTTTAATTTAATACTAACTTAAATGAGATGACAATAGATAAATACATAAATAAATGAAAGAAAAAGGGCGGCATGACATGTACTGGTATCTCCTACATACAAATATACTTTAAATTTTTTTTTTTAATATTCTCCTTTCACAAAACATGTATGTTTTTTGTCTTTCAGTGACTTTATTTTTCTTCTCTGCAGCATTTTGTTGCAGGCTGATGATTCCATTGCAGTAACGAACATTATGGAAGTTATCCTTCATTAAACAGCTGCATGTTCTGAAGCAAACAGGAATATTAAAGAAATTTATCATAAAAGAAGTTGCTCATTTTGAAGCACAGAATGGTAAAAACAGCTTTTGCTGTTTCTTGTTTCTGTCCACATTCATCTGGTGATTTAAAAAAAACTCCCTAAAGTTGTGTTTTGTTACTGCTTTCTCCCATCCCTGGGAAATAACTTCTTAGGTAAAACATCTTGTTTCTTCTTAATTCCTCTTATTATTTGCCATTCTAAGTTGTTGTTTTAATTCCTCTTCAGCCTGGAGGCTGACATACACCTGAACAATCTCATTTCACATTAGGGACCACTTACCTTCTCTTAAGACAATGCTGTTTCCAGTAAATGTTTGATGAGTTTGAGCTTAAAAAAAAATAGAATGCCTACATTTTTTACTACGAGTATTTAGTCTCCATAGAAGGACAAAGAATAAAATCCTAAACCAAATATAATCTGATAACAGTTGATTCATATGTAATATATTTTATAGTGTGCAGTGGCTATTTGCATGAAAATGTAAAATGAGAAAGGACCTGCTGTGTTCTCACACTATTTCTAAATATTTGACTTCCTTGTGAACTCCAGCTATTGCCTTCAAACTCTGATTCATGTACATATACAATCCCTAAACAAATAAAATAATTAATACCTGTATAGTGTTTAGAAGTATCTTTGCGATGGATATTCTCAGACAAAAATAATGACAGCTTGACACAAACTTTAGAGAAGAGAAATTTAAGTTTTAGCTTTATGGATACACATGCATACATACCATATATACATACAAATATACATATATTATTACATTGAGCAGGACTTTAAAACTTCAGCATGTCAGAATAATTCTGTCTTCTCTCAGATGAAAATAGGCTTTTCTTATGGTACTATCCTCCATATTCTTTTGCCTTTATTTCTGAATTGTTATAAATATTTACTATTTATAAATAGAAATAAACAGAATTTTTCTGATGAAGCTTTTTTTTTTGCTTGAAAGAAGCACTTTGAAAGAAAACTTTTCACCAAAATTTTGTCTATGTCTTTTGGGAAAATTCTCTGGGGTCCGAGATCAAATCTAGGAAGATGTATTGCCAGGTGAGTGTGACAGACTGATTACAGGGATTTGTTATTTAACCTTAAACTATATGGCAGATCATTTACCAGTTTTAGAGGAATGTACTGTAAGGTCATTCTGGACTATCTGTGAAACCTACTGGTGCTAAAAGACCACTAAGTTTTTTCAGTCCATATAGACCATGTAATTTACTCATTCTGATTTGCCTTGTGAGGGCCCTTGGCTTTCAACTTCTTGAATTTGATGTGGAACTTGCCCAAACCTCATTATTAATAAACACAACAGCTTTCTATTAATCAAAAAAATGTCAGGATATTATGCTTTCTAGGTAATATGAAGTGTTATTTATGTTCTTCTGAAATAGCGTTCCGTATTTCTAAAATTATGATGCTAGGTAAGCTCAGTTTGTTCGTCTGCTTAGCTCAGATGCATTGCTTTGATGAATAATTAACTTTGCAGGCATTTGTCAGCAATAGCCACTATTTTTCATTCTATCTGCTGTGATGAAATTTTCTGTTAAGTACTATTTTTCATTTCCTTCAGCAACATTTTTATATTCTCAAAAATAATTAAAAGCATTTAAATCCAGCATTCTACGTAAAATAGATTTCCACAAACCCCCATGTTGGAACGCAGTTGTAGAGCAAAAATCCAGAAGGGAAAACAGAGTTGGACCATCATGTGACACATAGAAGAAAGCAAGGGGGCACCAAGCAGGTACTGGGCTGAAATCAAAGGCTGGTAAGGCCTGACAGTACTAAATACGGCTGAACATTTCTTCACCCCATCATCCAACATCTACACAAAGGCGTAGCATATGGCAGCAGCCCAAGCCATGTGGGTGTCTGCAGGAACTGCAGCAAAGATCACAGCAAAGGCAGCAAGAGTGCTGTCAGCAGGGCATGGGCACGTCTGCCAGGAGCTGATGGGTTTATGCATCACGAGAGCCAGCACACAGGAAACATCCCTGCCTCATCACCTTCCCATTAGTACACTCTGACACTACCAAGTCAGAAAGTTCAGGTTTTAAGTTCCTGAAAACAGCACAGTATTTTATAAGTTAAGCAATGCAGACGCCTGTACTGAACTTTCACAGGAACGTTTGTGAGTTCAGGAGCTTCTGTTTGCAGGAGGTACAAAAAATGTCAATCTATGCATCAACAGTAGGGAATCTGTCTAAAATTGGAGCCTGTCTGTTATTAACCCTATTGAGATAATGACATGGTGACTTTTGCAGTTACGTTTTTTTTTTCCCTGTGTATGTTATGAAGCTGCTTCAAGCAGCCTTTGTGATAAGGGTTCAAGAGGGAGACACACAAGGAGCAGGGGACCCTGGGTGACTTACCACCACAAACCCTTTCAGCATCTGGTCTAACTTTTGGAACACAGGAAAGAAGGAACTGAAAGTTTGGAGAGCCATGTAGCATCTTGGTGGGATGAAACACTGTCTGAATGACAGACAGGTTTATCTACCCAAGTTCTGGGCCAACAGCCCAATTAGACAGCTATGAAGAAGCTGTCATCTAGGAAAGACATATCTGCTTGAGATAACACTATCACATAAGACTCAGGTATCTTGTGTGTGCTGATCTTTTTTTATATATTGTCTTCTGGCTCCCAAAGGGGTTATTATTCTGTGCTTTATCCTGTAGTAGGTTTTACATATGGAAATAATTTGTCTAGGTTTCACATGAAAACAAAATCAATGATATAGTGAAATGAATTTTCAGATTAATTGCCTGATGAGGTTATGAAGTGTAAGTGAATTCATGACTTGTCAAGAAACTGCTATACAATATTGCCAATGATAAAAATACAAATGCAATTTTCATCTATTGTTGTTGAATTAAATACTTCCTTTTTTATGTAAACAAAATTCAAAAGATTTTTCAGTATAACTAAGTGCTTCTGCATCCTGTTGCATTCAGTCATAGCTATAGTCTTAAGGACCTAAAAAAATTTGGTACTATAAAATCATTCTGTACTTCAGCAGGATAGAATTTTATAGCAGATAATTGAATGTCTGTGTGCTTTCATACAATTTGGCAATAAATATCAATCCTGGATGTGCTCAACACTTTCACACATGCCATTTTTTAAAAATATTTAAAATATTTTTATAGATTTTAGATAAGCCACTTTGCTTTTTTTTAGTTAATTGGTTAATTTCTCTAACATTTTTTTTCCTGTGGAGTGGTCAAATTCCCATTTGATCATAATCACAGGTTTTTGTATTAGCCGAGGTAAATTTATAATACAATTTTACAAGTTGTCGCTCAATGTGCATGAAGGATGGTTTGTTCTTCTCATGGAAAATCTGAATCTAAATGTTTATTACATTTGTCAACCAAGCTACATGTATCTTAAAATAATACCACTTCGCAGTTGTGGTTTGCAAGGCTCATCTTGCAAAGGAAAAAGGGACAGTAATGAAAAATATTTCCTCTTGTTTCTAACAAAATGTTTATGTGTATAAAATATAATATACATTTATTGTCTTCATGTGTATCCATATAATTTACTTGTGTCTTAACACTTTCCTATGAAACACAGAGTAGTAGTATGTGATCACATGTTTTGCTATACACACACCAATGTTTCTAGGAAGAAGGACCAGCTCTCACACTAATCCCTGGGATTTATGCATGACACAGAGAGGCTAAGCCCCATATGCCTCCTGTCTTTTCCTGCCAGCTTGCTTTTTTCAAGTCAATAGCATCTTGTGTCTGATAGCATCAAAAACTTGAAGTAAGACTCATGTTCACGCATGCCCATTTACCCTTTACCCAAAGGCAAAACACTTTGTACTCCAGAACTGATAATAATTTTCATGAGTATAGGGACTCTGTTTTGAGAATGTTTGTGGATGTTTGTAAATGTATTTAAGGTGAAATGTGGGCTGCTCAGCATAGTGATGAGAAAGCAGAATATTATGGGGCTACAGTCCTGGATGCATGGCAGGTGACAGCAGAAGGGAGCAGCTCATGTGGCTCAGGGCCTCCCCAGGAACAGCTGTTCTGTCCCACCTCTTGTCCCAGCACAAAGCTACATTAAAACATCTGGTATGATGGACTGGACTGGGGATTTTTCTGATGCAGGCATTCAAAGGTAGTATGGTTTTAGCAACTTAAATCTGCTTAGAGTTTTGGCATCCTCTAAAGGATCATGAGCATCCCCTGAAATGTCTTTTCTCACAAAGAATAAACTACTCAAAAGAAACAGTGTGCAATAATGATGTTTACATAGCAGATCAAAAGGATGTATTTTTGCTGCAGCAAATGAGAACATGGCATTAGACAAAGACTTTTTATAGTGACACTTTCTAAGCTTCCACAGTCATTGTCATGAGTGGATAGTTTTGCCAGACAGAAATGAAACTATTTGCACCATTTTCTTGGCCCTGTAGAAGTAATTTTGCCAGAGGTTTAGGTTATAACTGTATAGAGCCCAGCTCAGTAAGATTCCCCCCATGGACTTATTCTGCATATAAACTTAATGCTTTCACAGTACTAAATCCAGAGTGGCTCTTTTCATTTGACAGGTGATAGATCTTCTCTGAGATGAGCTGTAAGACAATTTTCAAACGTCTAAGGAATAAAGGCTTTTCTTGGTATCACTCTTTCATGTATCACAAAATGATTGATTAGTTTTAAATATTGGCTCACCATATAAAATACCAATACATTATCATGTATTGTCCTTTCTATACAAACCAAGTATAGTAAAAAGAGCTAGTAGGATTTTTGGAAAAGTATAACACAACTACACAGTGCTGACACAATAAGGCACCCAATGAGTCCTATTCTTGGCCAAGTAAAGCCCAACTCCTAGCATACAAAGCAGAAGGAAGATCAATTAGTTGCAAATAAATCACCATATATAAACTGGTAGTGATTCAAATTCAGTTTTATATGATGCAACTTTCAGAAGACAACAACAGGCGCTCGCAGTGGTAACTTGTAGTTACCGCTGTGGTTTTTCCCAGTGACCATCAACCACTGTAAGTAATGTGCTCTGGTAATAACTTGTAAGAAAGTGAAAAAGTAGCCTTGTCTGCCTCACTTCCACCTTTTGCTATGATTGAAGAGGGAATCTTTTCTAGAGATACTGGATGGTTGCATGCAGAATTTCTGTGCCAGATGATGCCATTAACATCTATCCTTTGATCAAAATCTCTGCAACTCTTCTGACTGCATAGTAAGAAGTCTTCGGAAAGGAGGGAGGTGGTCCTGGAGCTGCCAGGAGGAGTCCACTTTGGCAATATGAGTATAGATAAACAGGAAGCACCCATGATTACAGTCCATGAAGGCTGTGGTGAGATGACTGGGGGTGAAATCAGAGAAAACTGGGAAGTTATATTTACATTCTAATGGATGTTATAACAGTGAGGAAATTATAGAGTGAATTGTGGTCACTACTTCCAGGATGGAATGCAGCTGGCAAGCAGGAAGTGTGTTCCACTGAGAGTCACCACACACAGAGCTTGCAACCTTAAGCACATGCTAAGAGGGATGAAACGGAGGTGGAGCAAAGTGGAGACACCTTGGCCAGGCTCTGTTGAAATCCTTGCAGGGATGGGAACCCGATGGTGCTGCATAGCCAATAAACTGCACAGCAGCTGTCACCCAAGGGACAGAGGAGAAGATGTCTCACTGCTGAAACAGCATCTGGGGTGAAATCACTCTCCTTGGATGAAGTTGGTTCATTATAATCTAATTGCAATACTAACACACACCTCCATGCCAAAGTTACCCACCTCCAAGTTATGACCTCTTCTCACTGGGCAGGCACTCCACATTTTATTGACTATGTCTTTCAGAGCAAAGCGAGAGAACTTTAATCAAATCAGTAGCAAAAATAAGTATGACCAGAGCAACTCAAGGTCCACCTAAACGTAAGGAAATAATATAAAAGTCAGTTATGGTTATGGAGAAGTTAGGGAAGACTTCATCGTAACTATGGGTAGCTTCTGGGATCAGTTGATGGGCAGAACCTGGCTTCTCCCCCACAGAAATGCCTATTGTAAGAACTCTATTCCATTTGCTCTTAATGGTTCTCTCGAGCTAGATTTCATTGATGATCAGAGTTTGTCTGTATGTTGCTTTAAATTTGTCTTTGCAATCTGTCACTATCACCATCAATCTTCAAACCTTAACCTGTCACAATTTTCTGTTTTCAGTGTGTTTATTAATAAAGTGTGTAATTTTGTAAACTGTTTAGNGAGAGAACTTTAATCAAATCAGTAGCAAAAATAAGTATGACCAGAGCAACTCAAGGTCCACCTAAACGTAAGGAAATAATATAAAAGTCAGTTATGGTTATGGAGAAGTTAGGGAAGACTTCATCGTAACTATGGGTAGCTTCTGGGATCAGTTGATGGGCAGAACCTGGCTTCTCCCCCACAGAAATGCCTATTGTAAGAACTCTATTCCATTTGCTCTTAATGGTTCTCTCGAGCTAGATTTCATTGATGATCAGAGTTTGTCTGTATGTTGCTTTAAATTTGTCTTTGCAATCTGTCACTATCACCATCAATCTTCAAACCTTAACCTGTCACAATTTTCTGTTTTCAGTGTGTTTATTAATAAAGTGTGTAATTTTGTAAACTGTTTAGTGGGAGTCCTTCAAGGGCACCAGCTGCTGCTGGCAGCGGAGAGCATCCCTGACTAAGAGTGGGGAGATGCAGGAGGGGATCTCTCTTTCCAAATCGCAATAAAGGTTTCGCTCCGATACGCTGTCGGTGCGTGCCCCTCGACAGGTCGGTCAAACTGCTCTCGGGTACAGAGGGCTGTTCACTGGGGTCCCTACAATGGGGCACTGACAGACTGCTTGGGCACAAGGTTTTCAGCCTTCCTGGGACATTGACAAACCAACCAAAACCAAAGTGTTTGAGGAAACCCCTCTTTCACATGACAGGACTCTGTCTTCCTTTCTCAATGTACACAATATAATAAACCCAATATTTCTCTGTTACCTTGTGTTCTAAACACCTAATATTGTGTGCATTCACTTAACCATATTCACTTGTTTCCTTGCTGCTAATAAGTGTCATCCTCCACTCCGGCTGGAATCTATCCGTTCAGGTCTGAGCCAATTCCACAGCTTCTTTTGAACTGGCCTAGGCAGTGGTGATTGTCCAGTGGCACAAGAATGTGATTTGTGACCAACAGTAATGTTGACACTGCACGTGACAATGTACCCTTAGGGGCAACTATTCTTGACAGCTGTTCAAAGCAAAACTCAAGCATCTCCAGAGTTTGTAAAAACCTCCTGAATCCAGTTTGCATTCATGTCACTTAGATATTGGTTGCTCTTCCTGCAGATGTCCTCAGGGCACTGGGCTTCTGCAGGGAAAGCTCTAATCCCTCTGCCTGACATCATTAGTGACAAGACAGATCTGGTAGCCAGAGGCTGCACAGAGACCAGGTGTGGTCACGCAGCAGATAAATATGCTTTGGAGGACACTGTAGGCACTCTCTGTACCCAATATTTCCCTTCCCAAATTATTAGTTAGTGTGGTCTGCGTATAGTCCCAAGGGCCAGCTGCATGGTTTAGCCTCCAGCCTGCCTTGTGATGCTGCCATCAATGTCATGTGGCTCTTAGCAAGGACTGTGTAAGTACAGTCTTACGGAGAGTCAATTCCAGATTTAGCAACAAAGCTCCTGTGTGCTAAGTACTATACAGAGAAAATTAACAAAGAAAGCATCTTCCAACTAGCATAAAGGTCAATAAGGAGATGATAGGAGTTTAATGAGAACAGAATTCCTGTCACTCTTGCTGATATTTTTTTTTTAAACAGACAATACTAGATGAATTCTGTGTGTTTATGAGCTGAGGGGATTAAGCTGGTGTGGCTAAAGACATGAAGCACTGTGCTACTGTTTAAAATCATCAGACTGCATATCTAGAGAGGGGAAAAAAAGCTCACAACCCTAAATTACTTGCTTAAATGAACCTTTTAAATAGATAGTGATGTACAAGAAGCCCTTCAGGATTTAGGAAGCTTATCAGCCCCAATGCAGGCTTGCTTGTTTCTGCTCTGTCTCAAACATCATTCTAAGGGTTGAAAATTCATTTTCTCCTGTTGCACTCTCTTTTAACCACAGATTTTCAAAGCTGACAGGTTGAAAATACTTTCCAACCTTTAAAATATTTTTTTTTTCAGAAACAACTTCAATAAGTTATAATTAATGACCCTGAAATAACTGCATCAGATGTCAAAACAGTGGTGAAATGATACATCCTTGGATGTGAGAAGAAAAGAATTCAGCAAATCCAGGGCATGGTTTCATTGCAAGTGACCAAAAGAGCCTCAACTCTATCCTCATGCATCTTTTATTTGCTTTTTTTAAAATTAGTATTGCTACTAAATGGGAAAATCAGAAACTGGAAGTCTTTCCAGGTTGATTTTTTTGATACACTAAAGTGCAAAGCCCAGTCATGAATATTCATTATCTTGAAACCACACATTTTGGACAGAGAACATCTGACCATCTGGCAAATCTCCCAAGAGCTCAAGGGCCTGTTTTAGAGCAGCTGATAGTGAAGAATATTTAAAATTATTTCAGCATCTTTGAAGCTAGATTGTAGTTCATACAATGAGCTTACACAGGTAGAAGAACAGAAGTCCAACATCTTATGTGGCCCTCTGTAAACATCTTATGGTGCTGTAGTAGGTGCAAGTTGCATGGCCACTCATCTTTAAGCAAAATATGTAGAAAAGGGAGGATGAGGAAGGGATCGAGTAAACCTTCTCTGTCCCCAGAGTGCTGGATGGCACAGCTAGCCTGAGGAATGCAACATAATGAATGGCAGTAGAAATCATGAACCTGATGCCATAAGGAGCCAATGTGGAATGGACTTTCACAAGTGTGAAACCACTCCTAAGACGGTACAACTTTTACACCACATTTTGATAGCGGCTATGCCAAAGGACATGCCAAACTTTTAATGCTATGTAACAGCTTTCCCAGAGCTAAGCAGAGGTCAGTTTCATGCAGAATGCTGATATAAAAAGTGAGAAAATAAAAATATCAGAGGAAAACCGGAATGCTAATGAACAATTTATTGTGATCAAGGAATAATAGCTAACATTCTCGTTGATTTATTTTGTCCATTGACCAAAAGGCTTGTTTTCTTGCTGCTATGTCATATCTTATATCTTTTTAATTTGGAGAGACTTTTTTTTTATATTCTTGCTCTTTTTTCCTGAGATGAATCAAACATTTATAGTTTTGATACATATTCTCTTAAACTTAATTGGCTTGGCCTTAATGTTTGTACATCCTACCAATGTCACTCTTGGAACTCTTAGTTTCTGTGCTTCTTTCTAATTAGCAGAGTCCTCTGCTCAGATTTTGTCATCCACTGTATCTTGCTGATTGGTGTGGCATGCAAGGGCAGTACTGCTGAGCAGGAGTGCCCAGCCCATGAGCCTCAGTATGGCAGTCCTTGGAAACACAGAGCTCAACCATCAGAATTAAGGTAGATTTCAGTTTGATTCAACAAGTAGGAACAAAGTGTTCCAAGTCAGAAATGGCTGAACAAAAAGATTTGTTTGCAACTATTCAAATGAAAACCACTATTTCTAAATGCTGAAGACTAGGTCTGTAGAAAGATTAATTATGAAACAAATTTGGGAATGCACTTCTATTTGTGATATTGTGAAAAATTGAAAGGTTCTAGAGGTTCTGAGAAACCTTTGAAGGAAGTAACTATTCTATTGCATTCTACCCATAGAAAACTTTCAACAGAAATTTCCCATTAAAAATGTCCCCGTTGACAATAGTGACTTCTGTGGAGGTCAAAGGAGTTTCTCCTATATGATTGTCCCTAATCTATTTTCTCTAAGTATTTTACATTAATCTTAGCTATAATATTGGAAGGAAGAGAAATGTGGAGGTGCTGTTGAAAAGATTCATGTTATTCTATTAGTTTACTTTTTAATAGTTTAGTTTTAGTAAAAAGATTAGGGTTTAATCCTTTTTACTATAGAGGGAAATATATATTCCCTATAGAAAAAAGAAATAATAAACAATATATTTTAAGTTGCTTGGGTCAATGTTAAAAACAGGGTTTGTAAATATACTTTATATATACTATTCTTACTGGGAAGTTTAATTTGGATTAATGGGCATCTTAAGAACACTAAGACTTAGCTCCATTAGCCCTTTTTGGATGCTCTATGTGCTTAGGGTGCTCAATGGACAATTTTTCTAGTACTGAGGTCCCCAGGATGGGACCTGAGTGACAGTGTCTAGACAGAGGAGGGAACTGCCACTGCCCAACAGGTGGCTGTGCTCAAGCAGAGTGTATCTGCAAGGCTGATTTTCAAGTCTCACCCTGTGCCTACCAATAATTTTTAGACAAAAAAGATAATACTGTAAATTTTTTGGTTTTTTGTTTCATTATTTTGTTCTCTTTCAGGTTTTTTTTGTACTTTTGTTAAGACTGTTTCCTTCTTAATGTCTGGCAAAATGCAACAAAAGTTTTTGCAGTTTTTTCAAGCATCCTTTCCTATAAGTGTAATTTAAGTTGGTATCGAGACTATTTAGAAAGCATTTCCCACTCTAATGCCAAGGCAGAGTCTCTTTTAACTTTCTCTAAGTAGATTTTTAGCCAAACAAAGAAATTAGTTTTCCACCTGCCTCTTCTAATTACTAATCCTCTGATATTCCAAAACATGTCTTTTCCAGAAGAAATACTCAGTAGGAAATTCCAGCATCCTTGCACTCAGTGGGCTCATCACCACCCTGTGACTGTTGAGTACCATCGCTCCCGGAACTGGTGACCATCGCTGTCAACCTCTTGTGCTACTTTACATTATGCACACATACACAGTTTGGCAGGCTGCAAAGGTGGTAGCATTTGGGGGTTTGGTGAAAAATTTGTGGCTGAACTCCCCTTACCTCCAACATGGCTGAATATCACAGATGCAGAGCAGTCTTGGGCATACGTCTTACCTGGAAACAGCAAAAACAGCTGGGAAATCTCTCATCCTACTGCAAAAGCTTAGACTTTCTGATGAAAGAAAGGCCTTTGAAATACTGAAGACAGAAAAAGCTAACACTGTTCTTCAATCAATCTTACAAGTGCAAAATGTGCTTTATGTTTATTCTTGACTCCATGTATATGAATTGCTCTTAATACTTGAACAAGACTAGTATCACCCATTTCTTATTGTTTATGCTGAGTGCTAAAAATGCTTGAACAATATTATTTTGTTTATTTAGAAGTGCTACTTGTTTTGAAACACCTCTTGGTATAGGGTAGAATGCTGACATTTCAAAAAGTGGGTAAGTGGGGTACTCCCAGAAATGTAAAGAATTATTCTTCCTCTTGAAAATGTAGCAGGTATGTTGTGTTGTTTGCAATTATTTCATATTCTTAGATAAGCAGTTTCAAAACTGTTTTCTTCTCAATATATGTGGCAGATGCAGTATTAAGGAGCTTGAAACAAACCCAAAAAAGGTTATATAGAAAACATTTGTATCCACGTCATCTATATTTTAAATGCATTTTCAAAAATCTTTCTTTAATAATCTTACAATGAAAGACACATCATAATATTATGCTAAATCACTTCAGTTTATTGGAACAATGTTTTAAATCCCAAGCATCAAATAAAATCACCTGAAAATTGAATTTAGTAGTTACCAAAAGTAAATAAACAGTATGTTTAGATAATCAATGATGAAATTTGTGATAAATTCTAGAGTCAAGTTCATAGACAAGCACTGCTTTCAAAGTTATTAAAATATTTTGGTTTAAAATTTGGCTTTTACATAAATATTGCAACATTTAGCATTTAAGCTATCCTTTTCTGTTATTACTTGATACATAAAATGTTTTGATTACAAAGAAACAATCACTTGACATTTAGCTTTTGATCGTTGCCAACAAAGTATGCAAATAATATTTAATATCGTCCTACAATTTAAGAATGGTATTTGTAATAACTTTGAGTGCCATGGCAAAGTGAAATGATAATTCATATTCTTATATTTGAATCCTAGGTAAAGAGGTTTGTTTTCATTACGGTTTGAAGGTTTTGCACTGCCTTTCTCTTTTACAGGGTGTGGGATTCTTTATTTTGGTAAAGGCAAGGAAATGAAGATTGTAAATGTGTATTAAAAGAATTAATGATGGTAAACATTGTAGCTTTTTAGTAAAGTTATGGGTTAGGGGTGTGTGTATGAGGACTTTGTTTATTTTGTGGGGGTTTTAATCACAATGCTCAAGTTTTATCCTAAAGATTTAATTTCAGGATGAATCGTAGGGGGAAATTAAGATGTAAGAAAACTGTCCCATTTGTGGTCATTTATGCAGTTTTGCTAACTTATATAAATCTTGTTAGCTTATATAAATTGATCTTATATAACTTTTTTTTACTTTTCATGATTTACATACTGGGTGAAAAAATCAGTCTTAACTCCTCCAGAGCTTTTGGTACTCTCCCCACAATTCTTGGGGCTTTTTTTCTAGCCAAGGAACTGATCTCACTTTATTATTATTTTCTGGTAAATCAGTGGTTTTACGTGCAAATATATCAGCTATGTTATCTTCAGTAATAATTTTTCAAGTCGTAATTGTGGTTTTCTCACGCATTTCAGTCCTGTGAAATGAGCAGAGAAGCAAGTTGGCCACAGCTTTCTTTCCTCCCAGCTTTCTCTCAGACAGAGAAATGCATTAAGATGACTGCAAAACTTCAATACACATCATAACCATTTTAGCTGCTATTAAATTTGATTTGTTCCTGGAATGGTGTTAATTATTTTCTTCTGTTTAGATTCCTTTGTTGAGTGCCACTGTAGCTAATCTGCTAGTGCATGCTAATCTGCAGACTGAAAAATTGTGGAAAACAGAGGCTGGAAATGTTTGGAAAACCTTTATCTATTTTGAAGCAGGATGCCTAACTCATGGATAGAAACAAATCCATCTTACCCAAGCTCAATGTGTATTCTTCTAAGTAATTTGAAAAATACAGTATTTGCAACTATAATTTATATAAGAAGAGACCACCTTTTAAAAATATTCTATGTATTTTCTCTGGCAAGAAATTCGCTATTTGTTCCTACAAATTGTATGGAATTTTACCCTGCTGTTTAAAATTAAAATTATCTAAATAACAAATATAAGTGATGGATCACTAAACTATAATCTAAAAAAAAAAATGAACATTTTTAGATAATTTTTCATTTAAAAAGACCATTTAAATAGAAGTCTAGTTTGGACAGACATGTCTACTGTACATGCACACTGACTCTCAGAGGGCATATAGACAATTTCTCTCCACCTATCTATTCACTGATTAAATTCAAATCAAGCAGTAAAAATGTTCATTTCTTCATGTGAACCAATGTTCAAACCACTGAACTGAAGAAAAGCTGAGTGAGCGACGTAGAAAAGATGGGATTTGTCCCAGAGATGAGGGTTAAGACCAAGGTCTTAATATATATATAGTATGTCTTCAAAGTATAAAGCAAATTTATTTTCTAACTCCCTTTGCAGTCCCAGTCTGGGTGGGGCAAGCTACGTCAATTTCCCAAGCAGAATTTAAAAGCACTGTAAGTTTTCATCATTGTCTACTGGAGATGCATGCAAGGGGTGGATCAGCACCATATAAAAACCACTGTGACTATGAGAGAGGGTAGGAAAGCAGTGGCGGGGATAGGGATGTCAGCTTCCCCTCTCTAAATATGCTGGCAACAGAGATTGCCTCTGTATGGTACAGAAAACGACCAGAAAAAGGTTCAAACCAAAGTCACAAAATCTCAAGGCTGCAAAGGCTTTCATTACACAGAGTTTCCAGGGCGGCATCCCACTTGGAGGGCAAAACCAGCTACCCACAGTACCCCATAAACAAAATTATCACCAAATGTTTTAATACATTAAAGAGAAATAAAAATGCCAGGGATGCCTAGTATGGGCACAGAAATAATTCAACCTTTCTGCCCTTTTGCTTCAGCAGTAGCCTTGGTGCAGAAACATGATGAAATTCTCTGTACTTAATGGCTGCGCAAGAGGCATTTGCCAGAGCACTCTGACATATCTTATTTTAATGAGCTGTCTGGTGAGCTGTCCGTAGGGTTACTTCAAGTCAAAGCTTGTACTCTATAACATACCATCTTCCAGCACAAAGACAAATCCAGTATCACCTAAGCAGCCTGGGCCTTTAAGAAAGAAGGGTTTTTTCCCTAACCATCTCTCTCTACTCTCTATTGACTGAGTCAATAGTTCATGAGTCTCCTTTGGGATCCCTTTTCCTTTAAAACATTGCTCTCCTGGAGATAAACTCAATATGTTTTCATGAAAGCATAGGCGCAATCTGTGTTCTTTCTAATTTCAGTATTTTGTTTCCTAAAGTAAGTGTAACAGTGGATATATGTCCCTGAAAAGGAATATGCTTTTGTTATTACACCAAAATATTTTTTCTATATCCTGAGGTATGATCTTCACAGAAATCCCCCATCAATTCTTGCCTTCCAATGGCAGTGGAACTATTTAATTGTCATCAAAGCTTTCCAAGGCCTGAAAAAGCAGTAGAATACTATACTTCATATGCTTTGTAAATCCTTTAAATAACTTTATTTTCAGTAATATACAAACCCGTGATTTAACATTTTTTATACCTGTGTCTATCTATGTGTTCTCCAGAGAAGATGCTGTTTGATGCCTGCTATCAAATGAAAAGTTAACCTTACACGAAATTAGAAATATCTTGTAAAAACAAAGGAAAAAACTCAACCTGAAAAAACCTATAAAACCAACATTTAAACCTGGTAGAGTCATTGCATATTTACATTAATTATTTCAGGGGAGTAAACACTGTGGCACAGGTTTAAGATGTTGACCTTTGCAGTGCCAGCATGAGCAGAGAGACCCTGGCAGGACCCATGCAGGCTCTCATCCCTCTAGGGGTGACATCTAGGGGATGTCACTTCTCCTGGCTGTCCCTGAGCCTTCTGCAGGATTTAATCAAAGAGCCAGAACTGTCTGACTTTATCTCTATTAAAACACCCTAAGAGCAGAGAGAATAAGTCAGTGACCCTTTACTTGGCAATAAAGAATAAATTAATGAGTGACTGAGTATGTGTTGTGGCTTCATTCTGTTGGCCGCTGACTCCTTGATAAGAGACCTAATTTAAAAAGGAAGATTTTCTAATATCCTTGTGCCTTTTTCTGACAAAGAAAATGCAGTACCTTTTCCAGTGTGCAAATCCAGGCTGCTGCATTCCTGCTGTCAGACTCCATGAATGACCCTCTGCAAGACAGCATAACGGCTGTGAATGGGAAAATGAGAAGACAGCAGTTGAGAAAAATCTGCAGTTATTCAGTCAGGGTTTAAATTGTTGTAGTGACCTGAAGCATTATGCAGTATATGACAGAAAAACCCCCTAATTCTACAATTTTAGGGGTTTATATTTAAAAAGAAAGCAAATTTTATTCATTTGAGAACTATCAAAGTCTCAGCAGCCACAGTTAGGACCTTGAGGGATGACTTCTACCTTCCCTTCTCACAACAGTTATAACCACCTCTTTTGTTTTTATAAACAATCCTGCATGGTTCTCATTTCCTTTCATTGTGTTAGTATTGACTGCCATTGGTACTAATTATCCTTTCTAGTACCTTATTTCAGGTGGCTAATATTTGCTGCAATGGAAGTTGCATGAATGAGCTCCCTTCTTAAATGGGAGAGAAGATTGGAAGATTTTTAGGGCAAGAATTATTCATTTTCTATCTGAATAGTTCCCAAGTGTAACTAGCCTTTGTTTTCTTGACCAAAGGCTCATAACCATTTCTGTAATAGAAACACAGAGCTTACATGCCATTGCCAATGCCTGATTTAATGTAGCTAACACGGTGCAGAGGGAATTCTAAGTCCCAAACTGGGACTGTGAGAGACACTATGTTGCTACTGTAATAATTACAACAACAAATTTTATTGTGCAGCCTTCCTCAGCATTGGTGACCAAAACCTTAGAAAAAAAGGATTATGTTTTGTTGGCTTTACTACTATGAAATTTAATATAGGAATAATTTAGTTCATATTGCTGCTATGACTTATGTTTTACAATTGTAACCCATTCTCTCAACATTACAAAATAAATGCTTACATGTAAAATAGCTAAATGTATTATATTTTACATTTAGCCTCAGAGAGAAGTAAACATGTCAAATCTAACATATCCCAATGCCTTCCTTGCTAAAAAACACATAACCTAAAAAACATATTTTATTTTGATGAGTATTTATGTTCAGATTCTTAAAAGTAAGCAGTGATAGAAATAGTTCCTGAGGAGGCAAGATGACAAACAGGGTTAGAGGAACACCACATCAATCTTAATCACTGCACAGAAGAAATTCATTTCATCTGACCCGTGTAATAGTTATGGGAATAACAGACTCCCTATACTTTTATCTCCAGCCACTTATTAATGAATATAAGAAAATGGTGTTTGTATGCACATGTGCATATACCTCTACACTGACAATGCAGCCAGCATTTTACACACTGCACTGGAGAGATGATTTCCATAACTGCACTGCCCAATAAACACAAACAGAAATGAAACGCTGCAGGGGAGAGAGGGGCTAAAGTGAAAGGAGGCACAGTGTGTAGGTTTGAGCCTCCAGCCTGGAAATTCAGGTATCACAGCTATATCTGCAGTCATGTATCCCTCTCATTAGCAGCGAACAAACTGGGCCACATGTCACAGAGGATTAAGTACAGGCCATGGCGCAAAAGAGCAGCTGGAAAACAAAAGAAAACAACTTGGTCCCCATTTGCTCTGACAGAAATAGTTTTTCTGGGAGCTATACTTAACTGGAGCCTTTGAAAAATAGTTGTAGCTGCTGGTAATTGGGGTGAAATTCAGTTTTTCCTGAATTTAGGACTGATTCAGGAAGAAGATGCTCAGCAAAGTAGAGGGGAAGCCGAAATACCCATGAACCATGGCTACACCACTACAACCAGTAGCTGGGTTGGAATTCAACATCTGCCCTTCAATGGCTGCCCTTCAAGCAGAGGGTGCCCCGGGTCCAGAACCAATCCCTCACAGGGGACAGGATGGCTACAGTGGCAGTGGGTGCCCATCCCTGCCCTGGTGCCTGCCCCACTCGCTTCTCCTTGGCCCACAGCCTGCAAAAGCTGGGGCTTCTTATAAAGGGCTGAAGGACTGGCACCAGGTAACATCTGAAACAATCCAAATGCATATACTGAAGGAGGTCAAAACTTTTCAGTCAGTGTTGCCTTTTAGAAAGGAGGATCATACCTCTATTTTCAAGCATTTTGTTGCCCACATAAATATTGCGCATTTTACAAGGATGTTCAGATGGAAAAAGTAAGCATACAAATACTATGAAAATGCTAAGTTACCAATTCTAACCATTAACTGGCTTATTCTGTGCACGCATTCAAATTCAGTCTTTACTTACGTTTTGATTTGAATGGTTGTTTACATCATTAGCTAAATAAGTAACTGTTTAGTATGTGCTTTTCTCATCTGACCTATGTTCCTATGGCCCTTTTAGCATACATCTCATATTTCATTTTTTTTTTTTTAATGGCTTTGTTCACCTTTCTGGAGAACATCCCGACTTAATGTAAGCCTGACTGCATGGAAAATACCCATATCCCTGATACTGGGGCTCTGGGGAAAAAACTAATATAAAAATTTTATAATTCAAGAGAAAACTCAATTTTGTGATTCCATGGTTCCATGATTCGGCCACCCCTTAGAATGAATCTTGGGTTTCATCCTTGGTTCCTGACTATTGCTTGTATTTTATTCTATGACTAGCTACTATCAAACACAAATATAGTGTTTCCGGTAGCCTTTGTTCAAACTTTTAATTTCTAATATTGATCTTGATAAATTTTATAGGAAGTTTTTTAGGTGCTTAAAGCTGTTACTTTGATTCCTATATTTTCTTTTCCCCAAAATAAAATGCTACTAAAATTCTGCAGGAAGAATACTATATTGTAATGGTATGTCCAGTTCAGCATGGAAAATCCTCACCGAAAAATTTACTGACAATGCTTTTTTAATCAGAACATGGGTTCCCTTTAGGGGACAACATGCTGGTGGGACTGTTAAAGTTGTTGTGATTTGTTTTTATGACTGTTGTTAGATACAATGACTATAGAAATTGTGAGACTTGAAGCCATAGGGGATGTTAAAAATGATAACTAATTTTAACTGTACGCATCACTACCAGTTCTATCTGTAAGATGGAACATCTTGGAGGATATCTATTTGTGCAGAGAAATAGAAATTTTAAAATAGCTGTTTATTAAGAAACAATAAATCCCTCATGAATAGAATTTGTATCTAAATATTTGAATATATTTTTTGATGCATCAAATTACTAAATGTTTATGCATTGCAAAATCTTTGCTAAAAAGCGTGAAGAGAGCATTTCTGTCTGTGCTTGCAATCTGCAGTGTATAGGGATGAGTGAAGTCCTGATTAGTGATGGTTTACTGTATCACTACATAGCAGAGTAGGAGTGAGAAGGGAGACAAAGACCTCAACATAAGCTGCAGAATATAGTAACAGTTACTTCTTTTTTTCATGACACTTGAGTTACTACTTTTAGGCTTTTCAAACCCATGTAAAATGTGTTCCTCTGGAACATATTTCCCCACATTATATGCATTTTGCAATACAAATTTCTTGAGGCTGACATGTTTCCAGTACTTTTTGGACAACTGGTAGTCAAATAAACAGTCAAGGGGCTGCCTTTAATGGAAAGGACACAGCCATAGCTATAAGAGTCACAAATTAGACTGACTGTAGGAAAATTATATTCAACAACATCCAGTGATTGCACTGAAATGATTCTTCACAAGGCTAAATTTAAAACAGATTTTTTAAGACTCAGGAAATAACTACAGAAGGATAAGAACAAGTGCAGGAAAATTATTTCCAGCAATGTGCAATGATGGCACTGAAAAACAATTAATTGTGACAATAAATTAAAAATAACTGTTTTACGTTCAATTTGAGATTGAGGGGCTACCGAATGTCTCTTATAACATTAAATATTTGGTTCAAGATATTGTTTGGTGTTTCTGTTGTTGCTATAAAAAGGATGAAAGCTTTCCTTCCAAGCCCAAATTTCTGTGTATGATCTATTTAGCGTTCAGCAATATCTCATTATTCTCACAGACTAAATGAAGCAGAATGGTGTAGTAGCTTGGTTTGCATTATTCTACTCTGTGATTCCTGACCCTAAACTTAATTTGGTTTAACATAGTTGAATTGTTACCGTCTTTTGCAAATTGGGTTGGTGTCCTCGCCTTTTTTCTTCTTCAAACATTGATTTAAAGCTATATTGTAAAACATTGTGTGGTGGGTTGACCCCAGCTGGGCACCAGGTGCCCACCAAAGCTCCTCTATCCCTCCCCTCCTCAGCCATACAGGGGAGAGAAAACATAACAAAAGGCTCCTGGGTTGAGAAAAGAGCAGGGAGACATCACTCACTATTTACTATCACAGGCAAAGCAGATTTGACTTGGAGAACGTAGCATAATTTATTGCCCAGCAAAGGAGCGTAGTATAATGAGAAATAAAAACAAATCTTAAAACATGTTCCCCAATCTCCTGCACCCCCTCCCTTCCAGTGGCAGGGGCTGAGGAATGGGGGTTGCAGTCAGTTCATCTCATGTTATCTCTGATGGACACAGGGGAAGGTCCCAGCAGCTTCTCACAGAACCCACCCCTGCAGCCCTCCCTCTACCAAAAGACTGGTAACCATTTCTTCCCCTATCCCCACAACCTGAAGGTTGCAAGTATACACAAAACTGATCTCTTCATGTTTTTCAACAATAACAATAAATTAGTAATAAATAGGGTAAAAGCCTTCAGAGAAAAAAAGAAACAGAATTTATGCGGACTATGGTCAATGTCAGATGTAGATGTAAATGTAGAAGTTAAATAATTACTTAGGAATTCCACAAAGAAAAATCTGTGGCACTTTAATTTTTTTTAATTTTTATTTCTGTAAAACTATAAAATCCAGAGACTTTAGAGTTACCATTCAGTCCTCAATGCACAGTAGTAAAACATTAACAACATGTTAGTTTTTCACACTAACATGTGAAAAACGTTAGCATATATTGTGTTTTAAATTTTCAAAGTAGCTAGTCTTCTATCTTACATAGAAAATAATGGAAGATCCTATTAATATATAAACTAGCTCACAATATAAGCTGGTCTTTTTCTATAAGTAGAAGCTTTAAAAAAATCTTTAATTTCTCATTTTTACCTGATTAAAATATCTTTCAATGAAGTATTGTAATTCTTAATATCCCACCTCCCAGTTTTGGCACATACCATAGCCATAAGGTGAATGTAAGTATTCAATTATAGAATTAAAGTGTTTCAAGAATGTTTTAATGCCCACAAAAATGAAGCCCAAGACTATGAAGACAGCTACAAGCTTCATTTTATAATACATACATTAGCACTGATTTTCCAGGCAAGGAGAGCTTGAGTATTATCTTTTGGTCAGTTTTAGCAATGTGTGTCTTCCAATGTGGTGATTTCATTACAAAGATTTGTTATATACATGCAGAAAATCAATGAAATTTATTTCAAGATGGATATTTGCTTTAACCACTGAAAGCTTCTCACCTTTTCTTTTTCCCCTCCACACAGAGAGTTTTTAAAAAGAAATATTTTCATAAAATCATTTAGAGTATACTGTTGAACTATATGTCAATCTAAAACCAGGATGTAGTTTTCCTAAAACTAGAAAAGCTAGTATCTTTCATAACACTTTTTCCTCTTATAGTTCCCAGTATATATATGGTTGCTTTTGCAAAGTACATTAAAGATTTTTAAGTTCATGTCTACTAAAATTTACAGTTAAAAATAAGCAGGTATATTTCAATATCAAGTAAACATAAATACTTTAGTGACATTTTGCAACTAATAATATTTTCTTGAGGTCCCAGACTATGAAAAAACATTTTGATGGTAATAAATTCCCAAACTACTTATTCATGTGGTTAAATATCTACTTAGATTACTCATTACATTTGGTGGAGTATTTTTAATTTACAAGAGTAATAAAATATTTCTTATAAGAATAAGGAGAGGGGAAAGGATAAGTTCAATACACCTGTTGTGAATAAAAACAATCAGAAATTAAAAATTGCTTATTAATTCAATTTAGGAATAGTTTCAGTGGGGAAGAGTAGGATAAAGATCAAAAGATGGACACATGGACAGATACTTTGTAACTAAAGGAAGAATAATAATACCCAACCAAATTTAATCCTAGTGGTTCAAGGAAGGAATCCTATTATTTATTCTTCTTATTTCACTGTAGTTGAGCTATTCAAAAATTCAAGCCATCAGAAATAAGGGAGACACTCGAAAGTTTGATTCATCCATCCTGGTATCTGAAGCAGGTGCGATATATTAGTGGTCTAGAAGGTCTTATTGACTACAGACAGTTCTAGGAAATGTAGAAAAGGGACCCAAACATAAATTCTTACTTAGTTGACCTCTATAGCTAGATTAAATTACTCACTCCTCGATGGCATTGTGTGGTTCCTTAGGAGAAAAGGTGTCGCTATAGTGATGTTTGAAATGGAAGGACGGAAAGAAAGGGGCATCTTTCTTAAAACAGTGTCACATTGACAAAAAAAAAAAAAAGTTAAAGAAACAATAAGCAAATTCTTAGTTAAACAAGTAGAAAATATGACATTATTTCCAATATAAGAATGTGTTTGTTTTGAAAGAAAATGTAATGCTTTGTTAACTTTGGGACTTTTTTACAATAAAAAGGTTTCATGAATATGTGACAAAACTACATTTTCTGTAAATTCAAAACCAAAGACTTTTTCACAGTGAGCACTCCTCCGCTTCTAGGGCAGCTTTGGACAGTTCCAAGTTTTGAGTCCCTTTCTAATGCTTAAGTGCCTCCACACGAAGCAAACTTTTGAATTTAATAAGAGGTCACAGGATTTCAAGATAGACAGAATATCATTACATATATAAATAGTATACTTTAGTTTCACCATTTGTCTTCAACAGGTTTAATCTAGAAGTTGCTAAACCTGTGTGTGTCGTGTATCTGAACCACCCTTCAGAGAACAGGGCCTCTGCTTTTTCTTCTCCTTCAGTGATATTAAAAGACAGAAATTTCATTCATCCCTCTCTTAGACTCTATAAATCCTTACAGCCAACTAAAAGTATATAGCAAAACCAGCCTCCATTTTCTATAAAAAAAAGATCCTAACAAAGACTCCTTTACCAGCTCCTTTATCGAGGAAAGTCTAAATAAGTGACAAAGAACTGAGGGTAATTTTTTTCGGATCACTCTTCACTCTCCTGGTAAATTGCAGAAAATTGAGAAAGAGCCAGGAAGAAGATATTTCATGTTCATAATCACCCTGAAAGGAAGTAGTCTCACTCTTTCACTGAGCTATTTTACCTGCAAGACCACAGACAGCTCATGAGAATAAGGTCTCTTGAACCACTCAATAATTTACTTCCATATAAGTTTTGTTACCCCATCACATTTATCTCCAAAATATTCTTTTTATTAATGAATGGAAAAATTCTCCCTTAATTGTTTGCAGTCGCTCCCTATGTGTTTAGAAAGAAAAACAACAGAAAATAAATTAAATGCATGAAAATACTGAGCATGAGAGGGAGATTTCATCAATTTTCTCATCTAGTTACTTAAAAAAATTAGAAAGGCAGTTATCTGCCCAGTTCCATAGACAATCTTCTACAGAAATTGTAGAATTGGTACAGGCACTGGATCCTTCATCATATGAAAGGAAGCAATGTGTGCTGCTCATTTTAGCTTTCAAGCCTGCCTACAAGTCAGTAGGCAGATAAAGTATTTCAGAATCTATGATTGAGATCTGCCCTTATAGCTTGCCTTCAAAAAATTACAGAATATAAAAATAAATTTCCTGTAAAAGTACTGATGATCTCTTCTGGGAGAATCTCAAAGAGAGCCTTTTGCTTTTTCTACAAGTAATGTCTTCAATATCTTTGAAAACCACCACTAAAACCCCTTCAAAACAAGTCTGTGAGTGAAAAAATGGAAAGACGACTTACAACATTTCAAATGCTCCACTTCATACAAATTCTGTGGTCTTTTATTACCTAAGAAAGAAGGTAGGTGAATGGAAATAACGCTGGATTTTCTAAATGCCTGCACGATTTTAAGAAAATCTGTCTTGGCTCCTTAGCCACTGAGTTTCAGATGCTTATAGTGGGAGAATTCTTGCTATGCTTTCAGCCAGCAAACACCGCAACATGAGAGATAAAAAACTGGTTCTTACCTAATCACTCTTGGGGGGAACTATCTTCAGAATAGCTAACTATCCTCTGGTATGGATCAGAAAAAAACTGCCTAACAGTACAGGTACTGGACACATATGAAGGGATATAGATGCATTCGTCTGAATGTCAAACTCATTTCTCAGTTTTAAGCAGATGAGTCTCAGGATGCACGGCACATATGTAAGTGCTAAAAAGGCAGAAAATCAGCACTATCAGAAGTAGTTGGGAATGTTTCCCAGGGAGAAATCTTGTGGGAGAAATTCAGAATTTGCCTTCCCTTGAACAACTTTAGGGCTGAGATGATGCAGTCCAGACCAACTAGCATCTCTAGGCATCACAGATTGGAAATTGGCTTATATGCTCTGCTTTCAAATCGAGATGAAAGGGTAAAAGAGCTTTATTCCATGATACATGTAAAAGCAAAGACTATTTCATAAATAGGCTAATGGCTTTACTCATATCTCTGCACATGACTAAAAGTAAAGTAAAAAAGGACTGTGAAGCAACAAAGCCTCAGTGATTTCAGTTGCAATCATATTAACTCTCAGGTCTCTGCTTTGGTTCTTGATTTCAATGTAATTGCAAACCCTCCTCAGCAACATATGTGTGAGACATAATAGAACAGAGAGAAGTCCTGAAATCAGAACCCAGTGTTTGGGAAAGAATGAGAGCTGCTCTCTCTAAATGAACAAGTGCATTCACCTCTTCCCATGGGCAGGCAAGTGCTCAGCCATCTCCAGAGCAGCAGGGCTCCACCACACATAATGGCTGATTGAGAGGACAAACCATCACTCTGATCTACATCACTTCCTTCTTCTTCCCTCAGCTTTCCGTATTGAGCATGAAGCCACATGGTCTGGAATACCCCTTTGGCCAGATGGGGTCATCTGTCCTGGCTGTGTCCCCTCCCAGCTCCTTGTGCAGCCCCAGTCCCCTCGCTGGTGGGGCGGTGTGAGGGGCAGAAAAGGCCTTGACTCTGTGTCAGCACTGCTCAGCAGTAGCTAAAACATCCCTGTGACATCAACACCGTATTCACCACAAATCCCAAACACAGCCCCATACTATCTACTAGGGAAAAAATCAGCTCTACCCCAGCGAAAATCACAGTACACGAGGACAGAATCTCATTTAAGGGATAGTGTGGTTGACAAATTTACAAGCAAAGTTTACACATACATACACACATTTCTGTCTATCTATCTATCTATCTATCTATCTATCTATCTATCTATCTATCTATCTATCTATCATCTATCTATTTATCTATCTCTCTCTCTATCTCTCTATCTACCTATCTGTCTCATTGACAGTATTAAAGACAATTGTATTTCTCTGTAATCCTAAGACAATGTATCTTAAGTCAAAGAGTAGGCAGCCTCAGTAGCTTTTAATGTTTTTCTTTGAGAATCACTGACTGCATTAAACATCCATCATAATTATCTTTGAGAATTCTAAGATAAGATCAAATTCCTAAGCAAGCAAAGTAAACAAACAAACCCCACCAAAATTATAAGAAATAAGAGGAAATAAAATTAGGGCACAGGCAGTTACCTCAGGAACTTCTTTAATCAGCTATGAGTTCATCCTGTCTGAGTAGTTCTCTGGGCTGTATTGTTCCCCCTCAGGTTTGTTCAAGCAACCTAGTTTCTTAGAATGTGAATACCACAGCAAGGAGCATTTTGTAATCATTGCTTGCAGTTGAAAATACCATTGAAAAGTTTTGTTTTGTTGTTTCATGTGCTCATTAGAGTTGCACCATTCTGCTTTCAAGTTCTTCTTCCTTATCTTCCTGTAATTAACAGGCAAAATGAAGCAAAACTAAAAAAAACCCAAAACCCATTGATTTGGCTATCACTACTGAGCTTGTTACCCATCTTTGTTTAGCTGAATCTTTGAAATAAATTTATAACTTGCATCTAAGAAATTGTCTATTAAATTTAATTGCAAGTTGCATAATTTGAGACAAATTTTTAAATCTAAACATCAAAACCAAATAAATTGCATATTTGTCCAAAGCTATCAGGGAATACTGAATGAGCAATGGATATTCAGTGGCTCATCCTTACTATGCTCCTTAAAAAAATCAGCAGGCTTGTGGACAAGATTGTATCCAGTTATGAGGTAAGGCACAAGTGATTACAGAAACTTCTCTCCTTGCCTTGCCAGGCACTAGAGAAGCAGCATCCTCCCTTCTCTGGTGTACCACCTCATGTGGAATATTAAAGAAGACAGTGACCTAGTTTCTCTTCCCTAAAACTCAACTAAGTCAGGAAGTTCTTCCCTCCTTTTTTACAAATGCATGACCATGCTCCATGTTTTGCTGGGATGGCCCAAGGAGGCACTGGGCGTAGCAGAATACTGCTTTATTGTTAATTTTGCTGTAGGGCCAAAACCCTTGAGTAAAAAGATCCAATAGTATTGAGAGTATTGAAGAGGAAATTGCTCAAGCTAAAGCTAAATGCTTTGTCAAACAATTCAGACAGAAATTAAGAAACTGCATTTAAGTATTTTCATTTATATATACATATATTTATGGTTAAGAAAAAGTACAGACTGCAAACATTTATTGTGTTAGAATAATTAATAGGTTCCATGTCCAGGTAGCAGAAATACACATCAGATTCATGCAGTAATTTTGTATTGCTTTGGGTATTGAACTAACAATTGCTCTGTAAAAAAATACAGATCTCAGTAGGAGTCTCAGCTAAATAGGCTATCCTGCAAAAACCTACTTCCAATATTACACATCTATTGCAAAGTTTTAATAACTTCCTCTGTTGATGAAAGCTTCAAATTTTCTGCATTTACAGAAAATTTAGGCATTCTAAACTGTATCACAGTCCTCTGCTATAAAGATCTCAATTCTCTTCAGAAAAAGCATCTTTTATCTGGTCTTTAACCTCAACTCCTTGTGTTGGTAAGGAGTTTCTTTCACAGTACTGTGAAGTCAGTGTGAAGAGGTGTTAGTGACTTTAATGAACTGAGTGGACCTTAAAAATGCCTATTTCTGATTTTTTCCCTCAGTCTTTGGTCTTAGTGTTTCACCTTCCTTTTTCCAGATAATGAATGATTCTAAAATTTTTTGCTGGTGTTAGATGCTACAAGATAAAACCCATTGCTGTAGTAATTCAAAGCTAATTTACTACTGATACTTAAATTTGGGTTACTGTAACCTCAGAATCCAAAAAAAACCTGCTAAAATTACACATATATTATAATTCTTAGGAAAGACCCAACCTTTCTAATAAATGCTTTTCCAAAAGTCCTAGAGGAAGACCTGAAGTGACAAGAATATTTAAACTTTATCGCAGTCTTTTCTTCTGTCTTTACCCACAAATTGCAACACTTTATAAAATACAAATATCTAATAAAATTGATGCATTTGAAAGTGTTGTGGAGTCCAGGAGACATGCAAGGAGAGACTATTTAATTTTTTTATTTTAATAAAAATAAGACATGTCATAAAAATGACCGATAGTGCTTACTCATAATACGACATATAAATAAAAATATTGTCTTCCCTGTGCCTGATGTCTTCATTTGTTCTTGTAAAGTAAATTAGAAAGTAAATCTGTGGTGTTTCAGATGTGGAAGTACCCTGGGAAATTTCTTCTCTCTGTACTGGCATCTCTGTACAAGAAATCCTGTCCCTCAATTTACTGAGTGCTTTATTTTGTAATTTTGGAATTTCCACAACTGTTGAAAAAAGATTTCTACACAATAATGACAGTCATATTTTTCCTTCATAAAGATGAAACCTGATTTTTGTTTAATTGTCAAACTAGTTTTGTTTAGTTGTCAAGCTAACATTATTACTTGGCTTGTTATAAGCCCAGCCAGTAACTAAGCACCACGCAGCTGCTTGCTCACTCCAGCAAGATGCAGAGAGAGAATCAGAAGGGTGAAAGCGAAAAAATTAATGAGTTAAGATAAAGGAAGCTTAATAATTTAAATAAATTAAAGTGAAATAAAATAAAATTAAATTAAGTAAACCAAAGTGAAATAGAATAAAATTTGCAATAAAGAGGAAAATAGCTAGTTGTTCTGATTTAAAAAATGCAAAAGATAGCAGTGCTACCACAAAGATTCTGCAGAAATATATGTCCTGAAGTAAACAAGAGTTTAAAAACACCTACTCTTGGCTGATCTAGTGATAGTTCTATTTTGCAGTTTAAAGAGTTCTGAGCTGATGTGTCATTTTAAAACTGCGATTACGTTAGTATTAGTATTGTAACCTTAATTTAAAAAAATTAAATAAATAGAGATTCCCTGGAGATGCAAGTCGGTATGCCTTCTTGGCACAAATGAGCATTTTATACTAAGGATCTGGCCTTAGTAGAGGCCATATATAGATTTTAAAAGGATTATCATAGCTAAAATTTTTGCTACAGCAGTAGATTTCCTAAAACGTAACAGAAATTTTGCATAGCACGCTGTAATTACTAAAAATTTTCTAGTCACTGGGATGGCACTTTAAAAAATAAGGACATTTTGCAATATATAGACT
This sequence comes from Falcunculus frontatus, assembly GCA_013398115.1. Taxonomy (NCBI): domain Eukaryota; kingdom Metazoa; phylum Chordata; class Aves; order Passeriformes; genus Falcunculus; species Falcunculus frontatus. The sequence goes on from VZRV01002222.1 coordinate 1,750,694, forward strand.
CCTCTTCTGGTGGGGGCAAATCTTTTTTTAAAATGTCTTAGCTAAAAAATGGCATTAAAATAACTTCTTTGGACAAGATTTAAAAGCAGCCTCCTTCAGAGATGTAGTGTGGAAAGTAAGGGGAATACAGAGAGAAGGGAATCATTATTAATAGAATTTATTCATCCTGGAATATCTGTTCTATATTTGTGCTTTTTTATTAAAAGGCAAGATTTTTAAGATTTATCAATACTGCTGGCTAATAGGAAAGCCTCTTTTTTCCATTCCTCACTGTAAGATGATCTGATGAGAAGGAATTCCAACCACAACCTTTCCATAGTGACATTATCTTCATAAAACTTATGAAAGTTTTATGAAAATAAATGATGATGTGTAAAGGAAATTTAAGCTTGTTAAATGCAGATTAGGTTGTGGTGGGTTGACTCTGGCTGCTAGCCAAGTTTACTCCCGGCTGCTCACTCACTCCATCTCCTCTAGAGGAATGGGAAGACAAGAGTGAGAAAATGCAATGGTCAACATAAGGGCACTTTAATAAGTGAAGGAAAGAGAAGGGAAAAATACCCAAGCAAAGCCAAGGGAATTATTCACCACCCCAGAGGCAGAGCAATGCCAGCCTTTGCACAGTAACCATCTCAGAAAAATAAACCTTCTCCTCCTTCTCCTTCTCCTTTCCCTTTCCATTCTCCTTCTCCCTCTTTTTCTCCAGTTCTGGTTGCTGAGTTATGACTCTGTGTGCTATTGGAAAATCTCTTTGGCCAATATGAGGCAGCTGTCCCAGCTGTGTCATCTTCCAATCTCTTGTCTATCCTCTCTTGTCAGCCTAGTCACTGGGGTAGGGACAGAGTAGGAAAAGGAAAAGGTTTTGGTGCTGTGCAATCACTGTTCAGCAATTGATATCAACACTGTTTTAGACACAAATCCAAAACAGCCCAATAAGGGCTTTTTTTGAAGAAAATAACAGCTGGTGGAGTACCCTGGGGTTCATTCTGCTGTGTGCATTGCTCTTCACCCTGTTTACATGTGAAATCATACTGAACCAACCAGCAGACAAAACAGGTCTACACAAGATTTTCTGATGCTTTGACAAAAAATACTGTAAAGTCACTGATCAAGTTTTAACCTTTTTAGGAATAATACTGAACCTAGAGGGAAAGAGGCTGTGGAGATGGTTAAATGTCCAAAGATTGTCACTGGCTATTATTCCCATAAGCTTTACGAGTAGCTGATTATATTGTACACGGTTGTACATTCTTTAAACAATGTAATTGTTCAAGCAAATTTTGGTGTTTAGGCTACAGATGTTTCATTCAGTGTATAATCAAGGCTAATAAAACATAGTAATATTGAATAACTGGTCATACCATAATTAGATTTGACTCAGCATACTCGTGTGTTTATAAAGGCTCTAGATACAGATTAAGCTTTATTCTCTTGAAACAAATAATTCAAATGATGAGGTCAGTGCTTTCTCTGGTTTCATTACAATTCCTCTATTTGCTGATCTCTTTTTTTAATTTTTTTTTTAATTTGAGCGTGGATGAAAGCATTTTAAAGGACAGAGGAGAGAGCAGCCAGGACTCACTCTTCCAGTCTGAAACTGAGGAAACTAGATTATTTCTCTGTAGCGTTACATATTTTCAAGTAGATTAGTGTCAATAAACAGTAGAAAAATAACATCAGGTTGTTAAAGAATGAGGATGGTCACCTCACAAACAGAGACAGGGCAGAGGTCTTTAATGCATTCTTTGCCTCTGTCTTCAATGTGGATGATGGACTAAGGGGGTCTCAGTGCCCATGGCTATGAGAATGATCAGCTCCCAGGCAACTCTGAAACTGTGTGGGAACTGCTGCTTCAGCTGGATCCCTACAAATCTATATGGCCTGATGAGATTTATCCAAGAATCCTCAAGGAGCTGGTTGATGTTATTACAAGACCTCTCTCGACGATTTTTGAGCAGTTTTGGGAATCCAGAGAGGTTCCAGCTGACTAGAAGCTGGCAAACATTGCCCTGATTTCCAAGAAGGTTAAGAAGGAGGACCCCAGAAACTAGAGGCCTGTGAGTCTCACTTCAGTGCCCAGGAAAGTCAGGGAGAAGATTATTCGGAAAGTATTGAAAAACCCCTGAAAGGCAATGCAGTTGTTGGTCACAGCCAGTACGGCTTCATGAGGGGAAAGTCCTGTTTGTTGAACCTGGTTTCTTTTTATGATGAGGTAACCCACCTAGCTGATCAAGTGAAGCCAATTGATGTCATCTTTTTGAATTTCAATAAAGCTTTTCATACTGTTTCTCACAGTATCCTTCTGGACAAAATGTCCAGCACACAGCTGGACACATCACGTGATGAACACACCATGTGATGTGTGAGCAACTGGCTCACGGGTTAGGCACAAAGGGTTATAGTGAATGGGGTCACACCAGACTGGGGTCCTGCCACTGGTGGGGCTCCACAGACCCTGTGCTTTTCAGCATCTTCATCAATGACCTAGATGCTGGACTGGAAGGGATACTGAGCAAGTTTTGCAGACAATACAAAACTGGGAGGAGATGTCTACTCCCTTGAAGGCAGGGAAGCCCTGCAGAGAGGCCACAACAAATTTGAGAGATGGGCCATATGAAGTTCGACCATATAAAGTTCAACAAGTGAAAGTGCTGGATTCTTCACCTGGGATGTATGGACAGACTGGGGAATGAGATGCTGGAAAGCTATTGTCCTGGGGTAACATTATGGTATGAAATATGTGTCCCATTTCGTCTGCTCCAGAGGCTGTCTCTGGTGCCTTTAAACTGAGCCTGCGAGAGGGAAGAAAAAAGCTGAGATACTTTTGTTTTAAAAAACAAAGTTGGTGTTCAAGGACAGACAGGCTACTGGGGATATACTCGGCGGCAGTGGGGAGTGGAGTACGCTTGCTTTCCAGCCTGCTTCCGACTCTTTTCTCCGGAGAGAGTTTTCCTAGGATTTTTTTTGGAATTTTTTCCTCTTTTCTTCTTCTCTTCGGGATGGTTGCACAACATCGGAGCACACCGGGAGACTTTTCTTCCCAGGCCCCAGTAGGGGCCTTCCCCCCGACAGCCCTGAGGAGGAGGATATAGACACTAACACCTACACCGGACTCTGAAATCTTTCCAGGTTTCTCTCCACAGCGAGAGATTTTATTATTTAGCATTATTATCCTTTTCTGTGTGTTCTGTTAAATAAATAGTTTTTATCTCTTTCACTTTCCTCCGAGGAAAAATAATATTTTTTCCCGAACCTGGTAGGGGGAGGGGTGGTGACAACCTGTTTTTTCCCTCAGGAGATATTTTCTTCCAAATTTGGCCAAACTGGCACAGCTATTAATATGGTAGAAGAACACAGTAGAAAAAAACCTATATCTGCTTTTAAATTCTTTTTGTGTTCCAAATGAAATGCTGGATACTACAAAAGACCACATGTGTTGTAACTAAGCAATACAGCAGGAGTTTTGCTTTTTCTTGACAGTATCAGAAAAGTGAAGGTCCTTCAGATCAGGTGCAAATGCAAATCCCTCTGAATTCTATACCTGCAGCCACACATTAAGAGTAAAGTGTCCAGACCTCTTGAAAGGAATATTACATTTTTAGTGGACAGATTAAAAATCATCAAGAACAACTTATATTTGTTGAACTTCAAGTTTAAGTTCTCTGAAATGATCCATTGTCTTGTTGAAGGACAAAACCATTTTCAATTTAAATAATGAAACTGATGACTTTTTCAGTATTTGCCCTTGATAAAAAGAAGGACCACATGGGAGCTTTACTGTAGGGCAGCGCAGCTAAGTATGCCCCCATTCTGAGATCCCCAAATTAAAATAATTCAAAATGTGTAGAAGGACATATTTTTACTATGGATACTAAGAGAGAGTACTATGTTTCTGCTCTACATATATCACTGGAAAACATGTGCAGTGCTACCTGCTAAGCTATACCTTGGGGTTTTTTCAGGTTTTGCCAAAGAAGCATGTCCTTGGGGGCTGAGATCCATCTGCATATTGAGAGTGCTGCTACACCTCCCTGCCACTTCCTCCCCTCACAGCTTTAGAATACCTGTTTTCCCCATTTATTTTGCAACCCAAATATCTGGTGAACCTGAAAATTGGAAATCCCTTTGGGTTTTTTTAAGAGTTGATCCATTCTCTGACCTCCAGACATTGAAAGTAGGAATACACTGCTGTACATCCCCCTCCCTACATGCCTACTCATAATCAACCCACAGAAGATACTGACACTGCCTGCAGAGACTCTAAATGGTAGAGTCCTGGTGTTAAATATTTATACTCCAAATACAGTTTGTATGAATATAAAATGAGTGCCACAAACTGAAGCATCCTCATTTTGAAAAGTTATTACAATTTACAATTAACTTGAGAAAATTATGTAAGACCTGCTATCTCTTTTTCCTGGCATTAGTGGTCCAGTGAAGGTTTTATCATTTTCCATGAGTTGTAAGGCTTGTGATATGGTTTAAAGTGAGAAATCATTATTATGAAGATTTTGAGCTTGGGTTTGTTTTTTTTCTGTTTGCCATTAAAAATTTTTTTTTCATTAATTTTTTTTATTTTTTATTTGGTCTACTGATTTTTCCCAGTATTTGGTATTTAAAAAGATGTTAGTGTGCGCTCTAATCAAATATTGCACAAAAATACAGTTTCTTTGAATGGAGGATGTTTTGTTCACATGATTAAAAGCAATGTGTCCACTCTTCTTCCATATCAGAAATCATTACTACAGGTATGATATTTACAATACGTATTAACAATAAAGAGTACTTTTCTAAAGAGTATTTTAGTAAAAAAATTATACTATAAAATACAGTTCTGCTTGTGACAATGTAATAATCCCTTATTAGCCTGGGTGTTCCATTTCAAGTTTAACTACTATAAATGTCATTATGTGGGCATCTTTAGAAAAGAAAATGAATCTGATCCATTTTCCTTTCTGTTGTTAAGTATGAAACAAGGAGGATGATAGCTATATTTTTTCTAGAGATGAAGAAGCAAGTAAGCACAAAAAGAAAAGAAAACAAAAGTCAAACAGAGGCTCAAAGCCTCTTCCCATTGAGGATGAAAATGGGCTCTTAGGCTGTACCAAAGCAGCAATATGCTCAGCATCTGCTTTGAGCACTACAGCTCTGGTTCTGTAACCAAATCAAAAGTTATATTAAGCTACTTCTTTTGGAAACCACTCAGGAAAATCGGGGCTAACAACTGTCTCCCACCCTGTGATGCTGCCCCAGAAGAATTCCTGGAAAAGTCTGGATCACAGGTTGGTCACTGGAGGTAGAGAATCCCCTGGCTCCTCAGATGTGACCTCAGCAGTTTGTGGAGAAGCGATTCTTCTGTCCACTCCTCGGCAACCTCCGTTCCACTCTGCCCCTCTCAGTCAGCTCACAAAAAAGTTCCAAACTGTGTAAAATGGTCCACATGGGTTAAACTGAGTCAGAAATATGAAAGTTTAACATAGCTTCTGGTACCCACTGTGTTTTAAACTATGAATTCTTCTTACTGTGGGATGCATTTTAATAAAGGTAATGTTCAAGATACACAAGACACATCATGTCTTTCAAAATTCAAATTTGCTGGTAATGGCAGCTATTTAATATCTGTAACTATGATTTGTGTTCATGTAGCTGAGTTTTTTAAGGACTTTCATTCATGTTTATATCACTGCAGTATTAAGTTACACTCCTCTAAGTCAAATGATTTCTATTACATACAGGTACCTTGCAGGTCTTCATGAGTGGTTTCTTTATACAATTCCACTTAGGACATCTGCCAAAACAAATGAGATTTAGATGTTCTAAGCTGAGACTAGGTACAGACCCCTGAAATATTAGCACCATGGGATTCTTTGCCACAACAAAGACAGTTAATGCAAATCATATGCACATTTTGGAAAGCAAAGCAAGCTTAAAACACAAACTCCAATAATAAACAGAATAAAGAAAATGTGAGTTTTGAAAAACATGATGTGTCTTGTGTATCTTGAACACCACCTTTATAAAAATGTATCCTAAAATAAGAAGAATTCATAAAACAAAATATAAAAGAGATGGGTCTATGAAAAAAAAAAAGAAAAGAAACATTCAAGTTTGGTTTAAAGAAGAGCAGACAAAACAAACAACGGCTGTTTATAACAATTTCAGATGTGATACACTACAAACAAATGTCCCTCCCTTCCACACAAATCACTATTTGTGTGTTTTTTTCTGAAGCCTTCATGATGTTGCATTTGTGCTAAGTTTTTCCAAGTCCTAGAAAATTAACCCCATCATGGTATGGCTCTGAAAATGAAGTGCTTCTGATTTTCAAAACTGAATCTCACCACAGCAAAGCTCTCAAGTTATAAGTATTGCCTTATACTTTTTCCAGTTACTTATAGTTTTGGGAAATGTTCCTGTTAGGCTGGGTTTTCCTTGATAAGAATCTATCTCTGATTGACTAGTATGCATATATTTATCTACTTACTATATTCACTTATACAAATACATACATTTATGTATGCATACATAAATTGCAGCCAAAACATTCATCTCTTCAGAAGAGGTAGAAAGAAAAAGCTTTGTTTATCTAAAAAATCACAGTCTCATATTGTTTGTAGAATGCTATTTCTTTGCACTTCGAAGCAACTCAAAATTTGGCAAAGAATTCATCCAAGTGTCAAGAAGATGATTTTATTGCCCTTCTGCAAAAGATCCTAGATTTGGTTGTTTTCTGAGTTTTCAAATATATCTCAGAATTTTGTACAGTTCAGGTGCCTAAAAGTCCCACTTCTCCTAACTCCAGATTTCCCAGAAGGGCAGACACTGAGTTTCCTGAAATTTTTCTTCTCTGCTCTGGAAGGCATTATGCTACAAGTCACCAGAACTAAGAGCCTGATCTCTCCTGTCAGGTAGGGTAGTCTGCAATAGAAAACGCCTGTTCTTACATGAAAATAAGGAAGATGCTGAACTCAGGACAGCAGAATTAAGTCTCTCCACAGGCAAAGTGCACATCGTTGCAGTTTCAAGCAATAAGAGAATTGATAAGAGTAACTCCTGTCCTCTTCATTTCCTATAGAACAAGTGGAAGTTCTCCTGACCTGTTTTCCAGATACATTCAGGAGAAAACATGCAATTTGTGGAGGACCTATTTTGAACTTAAGAATGTATCACATGCTGCCAAATCCTCTGAAAAGAAAAGAAAAATATGCCTTTGGGCTTCTGTAATTAGCATTCACAATTAATTATTTCTTAGAAATTTGGACATTATCCCTGTACCTCAGTTCCAGGTGTGCAAGTAGGTATAATAATTTCACCTTTTTTTACAGAGGGGATACTAAATTATATGCCTTAAAATCTGCTAAATGATTTGTATATTGTGGAAACAGAAATCCTTAAAAAACAAGTAGTTATGTTTTCTGTTTGTAAAAAAGAGCATTTTGCCAAGAACTAACTGACGTTTACAGAAAGTAATACTGAGTAATGAGGCATTCAGTGAAGGAACTAGAGACACTGTGACAAAAGAATAGAATGGGAGCTTGTAGTTGAAATCTGGTTTCCATAATCACAGAGGATTCAATTTAAGGTTATATCGACAGGAGCAAAAATTATGTGCTTCTTAAAATTCGGCTGCTTGATCCAGCACTTAAACACCACAAAGTCCTTTCAGAATAGGTAATCTTTTGTGTAATATTCATATACTTTAGAGAGCAATTATTCCCACTTATATTGAGTAAGTCATTGCTGGGTGGCAATAAATTTCATTGCAGCACAATTTCTACCAGCTGTGCTCTGCTCCCCAGGTTGTCTGAAAAGTTGAAAATGTAGAAAATTTATATTTTGCCTGGCTGTAAAAAGACATGCTGCCTACCAGTCAGTCAGGAGACAACATCTGACAGCCTCACCAAGATTCAGGCTTTCAAATGAAAGCCAAAGTTAATTCAAAAATTCTGTAAAACACTGCCAGGATTCGAAAAAATTGTGACAGCAATTTATTAATTATTTATGAGAATCTGCAAATATTTATCTAGTATTATCTCTACATAATTCCTTCAGGAATTACTACGTGGAGTTGCTCATTCATTTGTAATCACAGGTTACCTTCAGGAAAATAAAATACTTTTAAATATGAGACAAAGAATGGATTAATATTTTCTCATGCATTTCTGCTCAAATTTCTCAGATAAACATGACTATAGTCTATCCAATTAATCCTTCAAGGGTGAGATCAGTTCATGTGTAGGAAGATTAAATTATTTCACAGAGAAAAGGTATTTACTTCCAGAAATTCCCAATGCACTGACTAGTCACAAACTTATCTATTGCATACCCTTCAAAGCATTCTTCAAATCATTCATGATGTTCAGTATTGTGAGTAATTCAATAAAGTTTTAGAATCAGTAAAGATTGAAGGAAAGATGATGTTTGAGCTGTATAGGTAGGAAATCGCAGTGCCCTTTGCACTTGTATGGGAGAGCAGAAGTGCTGTACCAAAGGCATTCTTTGCTCTGACTGGCCTGGAAAGTGCTAATGGCTCTACTTCACTTATTTTGTTCTGAGTAGAAGTACAGTTTTGAAGCTAATCCCCTGCTTGTCCCCATTTACCATGTGCTGCTTCACCGCTGAGAGGAGATTTGGTGTTCATGAAATACATTTTTTTCAAAGGCAACTGAATCAGAAGCTCTTCCCTCTAAGTGCTTCAGTGCTAATGGGGGCATTATGCTCTGAACCAATGTGTGGGTTCTACCACCACAAGATCTTCCACCATGTACTTAAAATTTTCTCTTAAAAAAAGAGTCCAACCACATGAGAAGCTGAAACATTCAACCCAAAGAATGAGTTTAATCACTCAATCCAGATTGAATTTAAACCAAAATAACCCCCATACTCTCATACGGAGGGAGTGGGAGTAGCCAGTTTCAGTCACTTCTGTTTACACAACCTTTCCCATTGTGAAAGGCATAGATCTGATATGATAAGGCATGATACTGATCTAGGCATAGAGATATACTAAGTTTAATGTTTCATCACTTAGATAAACTATGATGATTTTAGAAACCCACGAGTTGACAACCCTCTGGCTTTATGTTTTTAGCAGTGGCAAGAACTTTGACAGGAAATGCAGCGTTTCGTTTCCTCATTCCATTTTGAAATAGGTAGTCAAAACTAGTCCTATACTTGCTGTTAAAATTAAATAGAGTATTGTAAAAAAATCTGGAAAGAAAATGGAGTAAATTATTAACACTTTTCTTTCAGATACATTTCAAATGTTTCTGATTTCTGATAATCAGAAATAAAGTTTTTTCAGTGTCTCTGACTTCTTACAAAATAAAAATGAGGAAGTCAAGGTTGCTATGCACTTGGCACCGAGAGTGCTTCAATAGTGCTTTAAGAAATCATTCTAAGAGTGGATATTTGGAAAGCAATGGTATCACTGATCCAGGAATCTGATTACAGGATAGTGGATTTATAGAAATATTGAGCTGCAAGGAGCCTCAACAAAGCCAGTATCTCTCTTTTGATGTAACAATAAGATCCTACACTGGTAATTGACAGAAATCATGGAATATACACACAAAAGCAACTCCCACAAGATCACTGCATAGCACTTGCTGTAAGTTCTGGCATATGTATATGCCACATTACCTAAAAAGTAAAGCAGTTCTCAGCTTCAGGTCTTGAAAAGTGCTGGTGTTAGTAACGATAGTGATAATTTAGATTTAATTTAGAAAAAAATATAATTTCTATAAAAACTTTAAAATAAGGAAAAAGATTATTTTAATTGATAAAATATTATGTTTGTTGTGAATTTGCCTGTTATTCACTACAGTTTATTACATTTTTTCCCTCAGAATGCAAGAAAAAAAAATCCTTTTTAAGAGACTTGTCTTTTGTTATGAAAAATATTTCAAATATATAATGTATCCTGCATCTTACAAAATGTCAGTATTCAGTGTGTGAAAAGAGAAAAGGTGGAAAGAAGACTAAAAGAGTTTGCATGCTACTGATAACCCTTAAAAAATTAAAGAAAAGATAACTTTTTGACCAGAATCTAAATCTCTTCTGTTAGTCCTGACAGTATTGGTTAGATAAGGATTGCCTATGTTTGTGCTCTCATTAAAGTCACTAGGAATTAGCAATTGAAGTTGATTAGTCAAGTGCAAGTCATTGGTCCCTCTGAGCAGCAAATCTGCCTGGCAGAGGTATGCAGCCACATGGAACAGCCACAGTTCTTGCATGGCTGGAAGGAAGGTGGTGTGGGGTAGTGTTGCCTGGGTGAGAGACATGCCTCGAACATCCTCTCTTCTGCCACAGCAGGTATGACAGATATGTAGAGAAGGCAGCAGAGTGCTTTCATACAGGCAGACTGAGCGCACTCACAGCTGAGAGAGAAGACACAGCTGAGAGCAAGAATTGCCTCACAGCTCCTTTGAATCATGAAATATCTTTTTTATCTATTCACCAGCATTGCATAATAATAGGTGCACTGTAAAGGGATTTATTGTCCTCTGGATCATCTAATGACCATGTCCGCAGTTCATAGTAAGACCTAGTTTTAGTCTGAGTTTTCAATTATAAGCCTGAATCCTTCACAAGCAAGTCCTCATTATCTCCATTTCATAAACAGAGAAATGGATGTACAAAAATGATTTGGTCGTGTCATCACTGTTGAAGCTGTAAAGGGATATAAACCAGGAAATTTTCCACTTTTGTCTTGTTCAGAATATTTGCAATACATGCATCTCAGGGCTAAGACAGTGAAACAACTGTTGCTGGATTCTGCCTTAAATTTCATGGGAAGAATGGGCTTTCCCTTCTTTGTTTTATGCTTGTTCAGAAGTGAGTGTTTAGCAGCAGTAGGGAATGAAGGCTTTGTTGAAGAAATAATAGCAGGCTGATGGTAGGCACAGTATGGTCCTTCTCTGGTCTGCATTCAGCCCAGCAGGAGCACCAGAACAGCAGTGTTCACTCACTCATAGCTGTGTGTTAAAATACCAGTAAAACCCTTTATAATATTTTTCTTTATATTCTTATTTTCAACTGATTTTCAGTTGGGTTTTCAATGCATGGCGCTGTCAGTAGCCTGCAACTCAGTCCTCTCTTCATCCACTGAATATTCAAATTTTGTAAAATACAGAATACAATATCTTCTCAACTTGTAAAAAAAGTGTTCTCTTTTGATGCATTTGTGTGCCATCATTATAACATTCAAATGATGTTCAGCAAATCAAAAGGTTGCAAGGTAATGTGTGTTTATTGTACATTTGCTCTGTGTTATGTATATGTTTTTTCTTTTCCTTATGAGCTGTCACTATAAGTGCTTCACTACTTCAATTTTAAATAAACCCTAATGCATGTGCAAAACTAAAATACTTCACAAAGGACAGAGGGTTTTCTATTTGTAGCCTCAGTCCCCGAGATATTGCAACAATCTTTGAAAGTACGAATCACTTTGTAGCTGTCAGTACTCAAAAAATGTTTATTTATTAATAATGAGAATTTGATTAGGTATGTGTCTTTATTCTGGAAGCTGTCATGCTTCAAGTCTAACATGCTGCTTCATGGTTTTGGAGTTTATAGACCTTGTCATTTATGTATTAGGAGAAAATAGAAGTAACTGTTATCATGGCATTTGCTTTACATGTATCTCCATTCACCACTATTCTAAAATATCTAAAAAGATGTATTAATGGCTGTGTCTGCCTCTTTCTTATTTAGGACTGTTGCTTTCTTTTCATTCTGTGGCCCCTCTCAATCTTTCAGACTGAATTTTAAGAAATATTTACTTGCACATGACAGTCTTAAATTTCCTCATAGAAACTTTTAGATTCTGGCTTTTGTAGCTTAAATGTACCCATTAATTCACATGGTAGACATAGTGAAACAATGTCATAGATAAATAATATCTCTCCCACTAACATCTGCAGAAAACATTTCTGGAGTATTTATTCAAAAAAAAAAAAAGAAATATCTGACAGAGAACAAGGAACATACAGGCATTAATCAATGTGACATTTTTTGCCCTGTGATAAATATTGTGTTCAGCAAACAACTGGAAGTTATAGCATTCCAAACCAAGAAGAAAGCTCTTATTCTAGAGAATATATACTGGGTGTTTAAAGTCTTGTAGGCTATTTAGAGTGTAAAGCCACTCAGATACATGGAAGATGTAACATTTTCTTGGAACTGAGCACTCAGTGAATTATACAATTAATTTTGATAACGGAGTAGAGTGACCATAACATGCTACAGGGAATTAACCAGATTAAATATTTCCAAGATACAATATTTTCCTGCTTACTTATATACCCAACCTTTGGACAATTATTAGGTTTAATAGTATCAGTTGGTTTAACTTTACTTCTAATAAATAGAATTGCTGATTTTAGCAAAGAAATACTAGAACTATGAAATAATGTTGTTAGATTGATTACTACGAGTGGTGGCCGTCAGCCAGTCAAAACACATATGTTGAGATAACATTTGATACAATAACCTGAGGCAGAACTCCATCATAAATCATAATGCATATTACCTAATTAAAGAATATAAAAATATATAATCTTGGAGACAATGATTCAATGTTGGGACAATAAATGTGCTATTACTGTTAATATTCCTTGATTTATGTCTGCTGCACTTTACAGAATCAACATTAACGTAGAACTGTTTTCAAACACAAATTTCCTGGCAGGCCTAAATGCAAATTGCCATACCTGATGAGACCAGTGAGCTTCTGGTCAAGGGCAGTGTTCCAGGAGTGGCCTGACCCACCTGCACAACAGGGCTGTGCTCCAGAACAGTTGCTGAGCAATGCTCACCTTCCCCACGCAGTGCTCCAAGGCTGGAAGATGCCACAACACATGACTATTTGCATCTCTTCTGACTTTTGACTAATATCTTTGGACACTAAACTTGCTGTCCTTACAAATTCAGCATCCTGCCTTATCACAGTTTTACTAACCTATATGCCCAGTGCTTTTGGATGGCCATCACTTCACCAGTCTTTTCTTTTCCTATGACTGAGACTCCCTAATCACTGTGATTCCAGACTCTCATTTTGTTTATAAATTTCAAAATTACAGGTCGATTCTTTGATGATTTCTTATGCCATTTTAGAGAGCTGAACCTTCTTAAAGGCACAGAGGGCCCAAAGTCTGTTTCCCACTTTGTGGCAGGTTGGAAGTTGTGCAGATCAGAAGTGTACTTTCACAAGTGGGGATGTCAAAGGTGAATTCACCACTTAAGACCTAATGCAATGTCAGTGTTGCATGCTGTTAGTTAGCGAAAACTTTAAATGGATTTTGTTTCAAGCCATACCTTATGTCTATTTAGTGAAAATTGCTAATGAAAATAGAGGATGCAGGGACAAAATCCTCACACTTGAGCAAGTTTCCTCAGTCTTCTAAAGCAATTATCTTCAGTAGTTTTTGTACAAAGGAAATTATCTGTGGAAAAAAAAATACAAACACACACAAGCACACATACATATATATATGTGCATATATATATACACACAAGGGAAAGGCATTACTCAAATTTTACTTCAGTTAATGAATCATTAAGTCCTATTCTTGACAAAGTGTTATGAAGCACTCTTCTGATGGGGCTTAAGTCCCTTTTTACATGTTTCATTTCCCCATTTCCCTCTTATAAAAGGTGTAGCTACATTCTGCAGTTCTCAGAGTAGTACATGCTGATGCTACTTGTGGGGCCTGGCACTTTGACGCTGTAATGTTTAGTCTTTTTGGAAAATTCCAGGAATTTGGAGGACTGCAAGTGAGAAAAATAAACTGTCTGCTTTGTGTTATTTGTAACTGATAATTGAACTGAGACAAATCTGTAAGTTTATTTTATAAGTTGTAATAACTACGAGTTAGTTGCTAACCAGTAACTACTAGTTAGTGTAAAAAAAAATGGTGTCTGCTTGCAGTGGAAAGAAGAACTTTTATAATGCAAATTGTTAGGGATTATTAGCTTCTCTTCTAATACCTAATAATTCTCAACTCTACATTTTACGCAGCTATCTGAAACATATAATAAGTTTTATGTATTTTAGGTGAAATGGCGAGCACATCAGTCATTTAACTGGATTTGGACTACATGGCAAACACAGAGGCACTTATAAATGCTAGGCCTCAAAAAATCTTGTTATCACGGGTAGAGAAAATGTGCAGGTGGCTCAAAGACTGTAAAAGTTTCAATAGTACTATAATATACAGCAGCAAAAAGTAGAACATATAAACCAAACACTTTTTTCAAATACAGGTTGTTTTTCTTGTGAGTATACTATACCTGACTCCCTAAGCAGTGAGCTATGTCCTCAAACTGAAACAATGTTCCAATGATATTGGAACCACAGCCTCAAAAGACACCTGGAACACAAGTAATAAAAAAGAGGAAGAAATAATTATAGTACATAAGTATATACCTATGATTGGATTGTAAGAAATGATTAGGGGTTGCCACAAACAGAACAGCCACTTTCTCGAAATAAATGTTTCAGTAGCAAATTGCCCCCGAATTTGCAATGCTTATTTCCTAGTTATTTACTATGAAAATATGATTCATAGTGATTTCCTATAACGACTGAAAGATCCTAGAAGAAAAGAAGCTGGTTTAATCTTAAACCATAAATTTCTTATATTGCAGCTACCATTTTATTGGCTATGGCTGATGGTTTTTTTTATTGCGGCATCTTTGTTCCTTTAAACCAATAGCAAGCTTGTTCCATGTGAATGATGGCTATGAAACACATTGCTAAAACCTCCTCTTCCTGTAGGACAGGTTTTTTTGAGCATTTCTTCTTTCCCTCTAAGACAAGTGACATGATATTCAGCCAGTGGAAATCAGCAAGATACTGTGACCTTTCTCCAGGGCTGTAAATCAAAGATATCAGGACAAGTAATAAAACTTACTGGTTTTGCAGTTCAACATCTACAGGGATTGTTACATCACTAGTAAACAATTTCTGCTTCAAGGTGTTTTAAAATACTTCTGTAAAGAAACAATTAAAAGAACCATGAACTTAAAAGGCAGAAACATACTTAGGGTTTCCTTCCAAGAATTCATACTGTTCACTAAAACAGACTTTTTTGCTGTTGTAATTGAGTTCTTCTTATGTGCACTTCTATCAGAATCTCTGCAGAATAATGATATTGTCTTGTATATGTCAGCTGTCAGTATGGATGGAAGCGACTGTTGCACTGATGAGAAGTGAATTGGCAGAGGGTAAATGATTGATTTGTACTGGAACAAGTGTTTTTGGTGTAATCTATTTTGTCACTGCTTGTTGACCGACTCTGATCCTTTCTGGAGTAAAACCAAATAAACTGGCTTCAGTCAGTGTCTCCTGTTGTTCTCAAACCATGCCATGCATACTGTAGAAATGAACAGTAAACCAGAAAAAAAATTAAACTAAGCATCACTCTGATTTCAAACCAGTGTTACATGAGTGTATCACCAAGGGATGCAAGAGAAGAGGACCTTGTTTTTGAGCACTGAGCTACGACTCAGAAAAGATGGGTGAAATTTCCAGTTTCTCAGATTTTTTGAGACTGTCAGAAAGACACTGCAATCTTAATGTATCTAAAATTCTTCAACCTATCACAGAAACAATACTGTAACTTGGTAAAAAAAGACTATGTAGAAGTAAACTTACTGTCTTTTCAAGAGTTTCTGTAAAACAGCTTAGGAGTGTACTGAGTATCCTACAGCTCAGAAGACCTTTTTTCTGTAACAAATGTGGTTCTTTATCTGATGTTTCATTGTTTTCTGATTAAGAGCCAGAAAAATGCCAAACATGCCTTTTTTTCTCTTAGATTACCTTCAGTGAAGAGTATAGCTTTATCTAAAGATATAATACCTATCTTTATAAATACATCTTTTCAAAATAGAAAATTTGAAATTACCTGGAGGAGATAGTCTTGCCAGATATCCTTGGTATTTAGTTAATCATTTTTGCAAAGCAAAAAAGTTTAATTTTCCTCTTTTGTCTTTGTAAATTAGCTTTTAAATAAAAGGAGAATATAAATTGTTTTCTTTTGTGAAAGGACCTCACTGGTGTGGTGAATGAGAATCTCCAGTGTATGCCTGTTTAACAGTTTAAGTGTGACTATAAAATTTTTCTCAAATGCATATGAAATTTTCTTAGGTGTTAAGGGTTTATTTGAGGTTATGATGATATGGGAAAAAGAGGGAAAAGAAGAAAGGATTATTCCTGAATCTCTAGGCTACATCCCTAGAAATACCTGAAATTTGAGGTTTTCTGTTGATCACTTATGTAAACAATTTCTGTTCCTCAATTAGATGGGTGTGATTGCATTCTGTTGGGTTTTTTCATACTGACAAGTAGTGGCTCCTAGGAGAATTGCAGATGATGTGCCTGATAGAAAATCTGGCAGGGCGGAAAGATGAAAAGCCTTAAAGTTATAAACATTCCTTTCAAATAGAAAAAAAAAACTGTCTACTGTTGTTTAAGATAGGGGAATTTCAGAATAATTTTAATAATGATACCTCAGCATTTACTCTGTAGTGCTTATTCATTTTCTTAGCAAGACTACATTACATCGAGTTTATTAATAAGGCATAATCAATAAAGGTTAGGTCTTTACATGGGAAAACATTTAACAACACACAGATTTCCCCTAAATGGCTGCCATTACAGTTGAGCTGGTAGCCTGCTCTTCGACTTTAATGAAGACTACAGTGTAGACCTTGGAAGAGTCCTTTCATGCCTCACAAGATTTCCTTAGGATTGTTAGATTGCATGGGTTTTCCTTCCTTTGAGGCCTAGCTCCACAGCATCCAATTTCATGCCATTGTTTCAGGAAATTTTGTACAGGAACTGCTTTCAAAGAGAGTGGTTCCGTTTCAGACTTCACCGATTTTTCACCGTCTCTTCAATGAAATAAGCTATGAGGGCCTTCCCTTGATGTCATGGAGTCCTGTGCAAGTCATGGACCTCTTTTCTGTAACAGAGGCACTGTGTTCTCTTTGCTCTCTCCCCTTTCAACTTGAACTATGTGCTTTCCATGTTATCAGAATAAATAGAAAACTCCTACCGTTGGTAACAATGGGGACAATAAGTCCCCAGACAATGCCTTTGTTTTTTCCACTTGTGTTGAGGAAATAATACAACAATTCTTAAACAAACCAAAAAGTCATATGGTAGCAAAATGAAGAAAAATCTAGAAAGGAATATTTCAGCAAAAAAATTTATTTTAGGCTTTGTATAAAAGTGACAGTATTTAAAAGTAAAAGAAACCTTCCTTCTGATTTCTCCCTTAGGACAGAACTCCTATTTGAGACTCAGCAGAAACTTCTACATTCTATTTTTCCCCATGTTCTCTGTATCTGTGATCATTGCTATTGGGAAGTATATAATTAACTGCAGTACAGCTCTTTCTCCTTGCTTACCATGGTTAAATCTTAAATTAACCTTTTGGAACTTAAATGTACCGGGGTAAAACGATGCTCTTTGAAGAAAGAATTGTTTGCATTAGAGAACAGGTGCAGTGTCAATAATACATTTTGTTGGAAAAGCATTGGATATTGTGTGTTCCCAGATGTTTGTGTCGTTTTGTTTAGATGCAAATACGAAATGTAAGTATGATTTATTACCTAGGGCTGCTTACATAGGAATATGCTTAGAACAAGGACAGTAAATGGACTGAGAGAAATTGTTAACAAACAGATTGCTCGTCGTGCAGCTGTTGTCAGGTAACAGACTAAGGTGGATGTTTTCAGCATCATAAATTCATCATAAATCAAAATTTAAAGCTAAATCAGGCAAGCAATCAAAACTCATGTAATTTTTACCACTCTAGAATGAATGTATTGGTTCCTAATTCCTTTTGGGTGCGTACAGTCTTGCTTAACTGCAAACCTCAGGGAGAGTCAAAGTACTCAATGTTTTTTGAGCTGAATTATTTCTCAGCCGAAATTGAACAAGACAAAATGCAAGTTCCTATTTATCCTACTATCTATCTGATAATAATTTTCAATCCTAGGTTTCCAGTGAACAAAACAATCCTAGGTTTCTAGTGTTAGAACAAAATTTAAACATGGAGTTTATATATTTATTTTCTCAGAACCAGATTAATTCTGGTGTGTGAAGAGGACAGATGGTAATAAATTAAAATTTGCAACTGTGTGCATGCATGTGCACACATGCACTCACACACTTTTCTGCATAGTTGCACAGCTCAATATAGAATAATTCTTCAGATGATTTTCAGTATCTGTAAGCTATTTAAATATATATAATTGTACTGTAAAATTATGGTAGCAGCTGTCCCTTGAGATGTCTAAAATGAAGCAGACTCTGTTATTAAATCACAGATATGTCTCCTAATTCTCTTGTTTCAAAATAAAGATAATTATTGTTAAACCAATTGAGGGCTCTGAATAATAACTGTAAACGTACTTGTCAGTCATTTACAATGAAAGAAAATGCATAATTGCATCTATCATGCAGAAATGAATGCACTAAAATTTTCTTAGTTATCAAAAATTAATTCAGGTTTCACTCTAGGAACCTTGATTCTTACTGAAATAGAAAAGCCCAACAACTCCAGTTAGAATTTTCCCATCCAGAATAAGCATGCACAAGTCTTTGTGTATTAACACTCTCTAATTTACAGTTCCATTTTGAAAAACAGCAGAAGCAACTGGACCGTGGAATAAATTATCAAGGGAAGTGGTCATGGCAACATCACTTCAGAGAGTGAAGTCTGTGACATTAGCAAGGATGGCTTAACGAACTGCTGTGCCAAATGTAGGTCGAGCTCTACCATACAGATAGTTGGATTATCTGACCCTGAAAACAGAGACTTCAGTTTCTGCCACCGTCAGTCTGTGCTTTTCCTTTCCCCCAGACTTCCTGTCTCATTCTTGGGCTTTTTCCAGCTGGAGGTGACTGCCAATGGTGGACAACAGCTGTGTCTATGCCCATCCCAGGGGTACCAGCTGTTTGGGTTCCTGACTGCCTCCACTGCCTTCCATGTCCCTGGAGAATCCTCACTTTTTGTTTGGCCCAGTGAAAAAGCCATGCACAAACCTCATGAGAACATCAGTCTGACAGCCTGCATTTGCTGGTTCAGTAAAGTAGATGAGGCAAGGGGCATAAGACAGCTCTCCTTCCCAAGTAAAAAGAAAAAAAGGGAGCTGGAATGTTTGAAAAATGTGTGTACCTACAACACAGCCCATTTTGTTAGTGTAGATGTATACCAGCAGGTAGGTGTATTCTTCCGGTTTTGACACCATCATATCACAGTTTTGTTTCTCTTTTTGGCTTTGTGGTGCTGTCCCCACCCCAATGTCAAATTGATTGATGGCATTTTTTAACCTTTGTATATTTCTGCAGCTTGAAACATGCAGAGGTGAGTGCAACCTCAGTGCCTGGATGAAACACGTGACATGATATGTGTGAATACATTCCCTGTGAATCTAACAATTCCCTTGGCCTCCTTTCTAAAACCTTTCTTTGGACGAGGAAGCTCCTCAAACGAGAAAGCTCTATAAGCATTTCTTTTTTATCCCTTTCTCTGAGCTTCCACTACTGACTAGAGCTAAAGACAAGGTAGATGTTGAGTCAAATTTTAGGTCCTGGGCCAGTACTGTCACTTTGTTTCACGCTCTATCCTTACCGCAGGATTATAGCATAGGATTCATGCAGAATTAAGTTGCTTCTTATTTTTTTACATTGATTAAAATTTTAATACAATCTATAGCATTTCTGAAGCTACAAAAGGGTAATTTTGCTGAACTACAGAGTTAAAAAGAAAGTCTTTGCAATATATTTGCAGCAATGTATTTTCTAGCTGAAGTCTGTAATTACTGTCTCTTGTAGATCCTTAATAAAAACAATAAAAAAAATCACAACAAAACACATGTCCACAAGAACACTGAAATGAAAACTACCTTGAATATTTTCCTTCCAAACTGCCTTCTTGATTTAGTAAGCTGTATCTATGAAATGTGAAACATGAAAGACCAGAGGCCGAAATTTCCAATAAAAATGGCATATTTGTCTTAATAACAGAAAAGATACATTCCCATGAAAGTGAAAAATGTAGTCAATGCCTCTGCATGTTGTGATAGGTACTGATCTGAATGAGGTACTACGTAAGAAGGACTGAGTGGACTTGGACTACGTGATTATATAAGAGTGTGTGCCTGTTGCATTTGTTACAAAAATAAACAAATCAAACTTCTATGTCCTTTAGTTACCTAGAATGCACTCATAACTTCAGAATGGAATTTACCTCACAAACAGCCACAGAGTAGTACTCAGTCACTGGTTCCGACGGGCAGGCAGGTGTTCAGCCATCTCCAGGAGAGCAGGGCTTCATCACACATAATGGTGTTTTGGGAAGACAAACACCACATCACTCCAAATGTTCTCCCTTCCTTCTTCTTCTTGCAGCCTTATCTGCTGAGCATGGAGCCATATGGTCTGGAATATCCCTTTGATCAGTTTGGGACAGCTGTCCTGACTGCACCTCCTCCCAGCTCCTTGTGCAGCCCCAGCCCCCTCCCTGGTGGGGCAGTGTGAGGGGCAGAAAAGGGCTTGATGTTGTGTGAGCACTGCTCAGCAAAACTTAAAACAGGCGGCTTATAAGTAAGCTGGAGAAGGACTTCTAACCAGGGCCTGCAGTGACAGCACAAGGGGCAATGGTTTTAAACTAAAGGAGGGTAGATTAAGGAAGACATTTTTTACAATAAGGGTGGTGAGGCACTTAAAAGGTTTTCAAGAGAAGTTGTGTGTGCCCTATTCCTAGAAGTTTTCAAGGCCAGGTTGGAAGGTGCTTTGAGCAACCTGGTCTAGTGGAAGGTGTTCCTGCCCATGGTGGAGGTTTGGAACCAGATGACCTTTAAGGTTTCTTCCAACCAAAACCCTTCTATAGTTATGTTTGTATATATCCATTCATTTATCTATCCAAATGAGTTCAACACATAAGAACATAATTACTTGTCCTCTGGTTTTCTGTTGCCTCCGAAGTGAATAAAGGCAGACAGAAAAAACTGTAAAAGATCATAGTTCAACTATATTTTCTTATGGCACATAAATATTTTATTGAATTGAGGCAATTGAGTAAGTCATCATTTTCCAGTCTAAAACATTTTCTGTATCTTCACTCTCATTCACTGGAGAAAATAAAATGGGAGGCTCCAACATTCCAGTGCAAACAAAATAAATATTTGTCTCTATTTTCAATGTGTATGAACTAATATCTTCATATTCTTATCTTTAACAAAGCTGTACTTGTGTAGGTTGAATAATGACATTATTATTTGCTTTCTTATTTTCTTCTAAGATGGTTTCTTTATTATATTGAATTCTATGAATTCGAATTTTTTAAAGGATAAAGGAGGACTAGAATTCTATGCACGCTTGTACCTCCTGTATTCATTTATACCATCATTGAAAAATGTTCGTAAAGTATTACTGAGACTGGCTAACATAATTTTATACTCACAAATTTTACTGAAAATGAAAACAGGAACAGAAGCACAGTGTAAATCAAACCATTTATGAGTGGTGGCTACGTGGTGGGAGTCATGAGCTGATAAAGACATGTCAGCAAACAGATGACTCCATGCCAATCTCTCTCTCAAAAACATTGCATGTTCTTTTGGAAGCAATTTTAGGAAGGTGGAGACAGTTGTGGACTCTAGCCAGTGAGCTTAGAAAGATGCCTTCCAGCCTCTCAAGTCTTCAAGGCAAGTCAGGGAAAGACATGCCCAGTCATTCCTACTAGGAACTGAATTTTTGGTTTGAGACAATTTTACAACCTTTTACTCACACATTATCATTTCATGTTGGTTTAAGTACGTCAGCTAATTACAGCAAAGCCATCCTCACCTTGTCAACATCTTCTGGTACTGATTTACTGGTTTTGTAGGATTTCGATTTCCTTTCACAGGAGCAAGGGAATTTGTTCAAAGCAAAGAATAAATGGATTTCACCTACATTCTTATCACCACAAGAGGTGGTTTCGTACCCTGCAATTACTGAATAATGTGTCTCTGAGCATTGTGCAGATAACAGCTGCAGTATTATTAGTGGGAAACAGTTCAATTAGTACTTACTGACAAGCTGCTTCTGTTTGTGTGAGTTCTTTTCTTAAAAAGCATGCAAATAAACTAACAGAACATTTCTCTTGCTTTTTCCCATTTATTGTTAAAGAACATGTACATTATAATTTAAAAAACTCATTTCTAATGCTAACATAAAAAATATTGCTTTAAAGAGGTTTTAAACAGGTTTACATAGAATCTTATCTTTTAACAATGTATTAGAAAAATATACAAGTCCTAAGAGTTCTGGTGGTACAATTGAGCAACAGATTTGGGTTTTATGCTTATTCAATAGAATTGTTTGTTACGGGTGGTGTAAGTAGAAAAGCCTACTAGTTTCCATTAAAAGACTCAGTTTTTAATTACTTTTAGTCTTGTCAAACCCAAACTACTGTTTAGATTGGAATTTTTCATACTATGCCTATTAAATAGGAAATAGAATTTTAAATACTTCAGTCTTTGCCCAGAAAGATACTTTGGAAAATATTTTGATTCCTTATATTAATAAGTCTTTAAAGCAGAGATATTTTTCTTTCTTTTGAAATGTGTAATGTTTTCTTATTTTATTATGTATAATAAAGTAAGCATAATTTAAAAAATATTTTTGTTAGTGTTCTCTCAAACTTGGCCAACTGATAAAAATTTAAAAATTTTCAATATGAAAATGTTAATTAATATTCTGCTTTGCCTACTGCGACCCATCCACTCTCAGCTGATTTATGTGAATTAGCTTGGACTGGGAATATAGAATATACCCAGGCTGTTGACACAGTAATTGGAAGCAACAGGGAGAATGCAAGAAGCATTCAATTACAGAAAGTTTACAGGAAATCAGGGCTGCTTGACTTCAGAGAGGCCACTGCTGACCACTTCTGGAAACCTGGGTATATTTGTTTACTCCAGGGAAGTGTGAGGAGCAATTGATAGCTGAAGCCAGTGAAATACGAGAGTCCTGTGGAGTCACCAAGTGGACAGAGAAGAGACACTTGCTGGTGTAAGGATAAGAATGGCTGAGTTCCCCTGAGGAAACAGCATTTGTTGTCCTTCCCTTTTGCTAAGTGCCGATGCCACCTCCTCTGCTGCCTCCTTCACCTTCCTCCTGGAGATGTCCTTTGAGCATTGCTTCCTGGGGGGCTAGATTAACTAAACTGGCACTTGCAATTACAGAGCATGAGGGATGGTGATCCAGGTGGAGGAGGAGGAGGATGTTGTCACATGTGACTGGAGTCAAGAAAGGGTATGAAAATGGTCAAGACCTGACTAGGGTGCAGTGTGCCTTCCTGAGAATTATCAACACGATTGTGACAGAAGTGCTGTGGAGTGCCACGGATCAGGGAGCTGCTAAGGTAACAGCTGGAATTCTCAGGAGGGATGGGTGTATGGAATATCAAGATCTTAGCTGGCAGAAAGGGAGAAGGGTTGAATAGCTCAGCAGTGGTAGAAGGATTTTGAAGGAGAACAGGAAATGGCAGAAGGTGCTGGCATGGTATAGAAATGAAGGGAGGAAGAGCAGAAGGAAGAGCTAAGAAGAGGAACATGAGAAAAAGCATGTTGAAGTGATAAAAGAGGGATGAGGTCAGGAAGGTAAGAGACTGAGATAGACATGGGTGCCGGTATGTCCCTAGAGTGGAATAAAAAGGAAGAGCGTGGAGCACCATCAATCCAGAAGTTTTGCACTAAAGATGAATGCAAAAGGAGAGTCTGAGAATAGACAGCTCCAGAAGTGTTTTCTCCCCGTGAAGACTATACACTCATAAAATGTGTGTAGAAGAAATTGTTAGAATACATAATTATGTGATCATAAGTATGATCACACCTCTGCTCAAGATCCTGATCTTAGAAATTATAAAGAACAAATAGAAGTAAGGGCAGTAGAAGGGCAATAGCAGCAATAATAATGAAAATGATGATGATAATAATAATAATAATAATAATAATAATAGTGATCTGAGTATCTCTGTTGCATGCATTCAGAAGCTCAGAGAACAAGGTGAGGGCTGACCGAAAATAAAGTGACACCCTAGAGGAGTGCAGGAAGTCCTTGCTTCTGCTGCTGAGTGTCTTTGTGAGAGGCTGGACAGTTCGCTTAAATAAGACTGTTGGTATGTGGGTTTGGGTATGTCAAAGAACTCACCTTAGCTCTGTTTAGCAGGAAAGAACGAGGAGCTCTGCTTTCATCATTTAAAGAGGTAAAATGCATACAAATGCTATCAAAATAGTAAGTATTCTGAAAAAAATCCCACCTCTGGGCGTTTCAAATTAGGACTCTGAAAAGTGGATGCTTTGGATAATTTTGGCCTAAAGCTATTTTTGACAATTCTCCAGGTATGAAATGTAGTTACCTCACAGAAGGACTGTGTAGATAATTTCATTAGCATCTTTTAAAAATGCATTGGATGCACTGGCAAGCATTTAGAAAAGCTCATGAGAGAATGAACAATTCTTTTTGCTTCAGTAAGTAATGGATGGATCCATGCACCTAGAATAATGAAGAAGAAGCAAGTAATATAACATCAAGATATCCTGTCAAAGGATACTCTTTATTCTTGCACTACAGCAGACAGGGTTCTGAGGAAAGAAAGTGTATATGTCTTTCAATCAAATCTGTATTGAGATGTAGGAAGCCTAGTTAATGTAGCCTGAGCCAATTTTGCAATTTCAATATGCATTTCAGGAGCGGAAGAAAATGCATTATTATGTAACACCAGAGATTTCCATCACTACTTAATTCTTTGGTGTGAATACAGCAAACATGGTTCCAGAAAGGTTTTCCTTTTCACATAATTTCATTAAAAGAAAAGGCTTTCTTTTGGGCCTTCACTGAGGTGGAGGTAAAGGTCTCATTTAGTTTCAGAGATGGGAAGACTGAAGCTGTTTACTATGCCCTATATACAGTACTTTTCTGAATTTTCTATCATTATTATGACTATTTAATAAAAGTCAGAACATGCAACTATACTGTTTTGTAAACATTTTCTGTTGTTTTTTAAATGAATAATATAATCTGTGTGTATCTTTGGCACACTTTGCAAATTTTCTCTTTTAAAAAGCACTGCATTTAGTTATTCCCTCTCAAATAATAATCATATCTTGGAATACATTGTTTTTCTAACATGAGGAAAATAAATGTGAACCTGTTTCCTTATAATTTCTCTGCACATTGCACAAACGACTTTTGGCAATACAGATTTGACAGCATTTATATGTTTTTTAAAGATTTCAGTGAAAGTAATAAATTCCTGTGCTTATCTTCTCTACTTGGCAGTTTCACCATGATCCCTGGTTACAAACAAAAGTTTATGCTCTAATCTTTGAGGACAGCTTATGTAAAAGAAAACACTCTTGAAGGAAAATAGTGACATAGTTAGCTGTGTCATTAGAACCCTCCTGAACACAATAATCACCATCAGGCACACAGTATTACAGGCTACTGTGCGTCTTTCAGTTTTAAATTACGGAAAGGCTCAGACTATGTTATTTGAAAGTCTTTGCATAGCGTTAGCAGTGACCACCTATTCCATAAAAAGGTCATCATTCTGTAATAATTCAAAGTGGTGCCAAGGTGATGGTTCATAAGGGTTACAATCTTTAATATAGGAAGGTAATTTATTATTTGCTTTCTGTGTCCTAATTCATTGTTAGTATGAGTGAAGGAGAACTCAGAAAATGAAGACAGGTTTATGTGCATTGCCTCAAGTGTCTGTTCAGTTCAGCTATGAGAGGATTTAGAAAGTTTACTGCTTAGTACTGACTTTTGGTTACTCATTACTTATTTATAGAGGTTATGTAAACTCAACCTTGTGTTTTGAATAGTGTCATGCATATGTTTACAGGGAGCACAATTTGTACTTGTATATGTTGCTTTTACATGTTATGCTGGTTTTTTGAGAGTTTAGAACAGAATTCATTATTTGAGAAATGAATGAAGCCACCTAATATTTTACCCTCAAAAGACCCAGTGACTTCAACTATATAAGGAGCAATTTTTTAGTATGTGAATATCTGTGGCATGTCCCTTCCAGCCCAAGTAGTTCTGTGATTCTATGAAAATATCAGTGGAAGATTATTTGTTAAAACATCACTTCTCTACATCACTTCAATAATTATTATTAGCTTCAGAGCACATTCTTTAGCTTAATCAGAATTCTGCCTTCTATTTATAAACAAACTGGTACACATGAGTCTGAGATTCTGAAATCAACAGATATGTTCTGCATAGCTCCTTGTCTATTGGGAGTCTCTGTTTTCTACTTTGAGAACAGTTGTCTCACTGAAGAAATACTCAGAGGTACATTGACATGAATGAAATTGTTTATGGTCTTGTAGCACAGTTTCCTCTTTTCAGATAATAAACTATTGATTGAGGCCCCAAGAATAATTAAGTGCAATAAATCACCACCTAAAATGCATATATGAAACAAAAGTAGATTTTCTGAAATTAAATGTATTTACATTATAATATGTTTTGTAATTCATATACACGACCTAAAGGGAAGAAGATAAATGTGGTCAGATTCGTGACAGTCCTGAACTGGTTAGTGTGATGCTAATTATTCTTGCATTTAGAAAAAATTTTGCATGAGGGCAAGTATGTGGGGGCTTCTTGAGTCATATAGTGTGGCAACAACATTGCATGAATATTTGAAGACAGAGTTCTAATGGTACTATACCAATTCATACTAGGAGATAGGTCACCTACGTCATGTCCTAAATACTTTATAGCCTTATGTAAGCAACAAATATTTGAAGAGGAGAAATATCGATCTCTCTGAAGAACAGAGAGCTCACGTAACAATTTTGTTTTCTTGTTGCTTAGTTGTCCTGCTTGAAATAAGCTAAAATATGAAAAAAATCCATAATAAAATACATTAAATTTGAAATTAAATATAAAATGATGCAATGGTAAAGTTTCACATCATTAGTTATCTTTCAGGCACAGGAGAGTCCAACTTCCATATTCTAACAAAACAAGAATTCCCCTGCCTTTGGAATTGAGTGGTGCAGTTGAAATATTAATGGAAATCCTGAGGAAAAACAGTAGCTGCCTTAACCACAATGCAAAGCATGAAGACACAGAGTATGTAGGATGTCTAAAGATGGGAGTAATCTAGTCAAGATACCCATGGACATAGTAATGAGTAGATTTTATGAGTGATCATCTTTTGAATAGCTGCTTTCACCGAAATCAGCAGCTAAATTTCAGCCAATTCCCTGGGGTAGTACGAGGCAGAGAGTCTTTGAAAGTCATGCCTTGAAGATGCGAGTCATTCTTTATTAACAGTCCTTTTAATCCGTGTAATATCTTCTTCTGTTTGTTTTTTGTGCATCCCTGAAATGTGGGATTCAAGCCTGCTTCTGACTGAAGCTGAGGTGTGTTTCCTATCCGTACCCTTACACCATGCTGGGTGCAGCTCAGCACTGCACTGCTCCGCTCCTTGCTTTGCTTTCCAGGAAAGGCACCAGCACTGTGCGGAGCAGAAGGGACTGCAGCAGTCCTTGGCCAGGATCTCATCACAGTCACTGAGATCCTGAGCAAACAGTGCTCACCTCCAGTTCAGATCCCGTTTAGGATAAGCCTCTGGCAAGTCAGGCCTATGACTAGAGACAGGACATACAGAAAAAAGTAAAAGTGCAGAAACTTCATACATACATGCCCATGCATATACACACATGTACGTGTATACATATAGCTTTTCCTACACAGAGAGGAAAATCTCTTTTTTAAGGTAGGTGAAAAGTTTTCCCATTAATGGCATGAAAATAAAAATCCTCAGGATATCTAAACAGCACATTTGAAAAGAATAAATATTAGAAATGGTCTCAGTGGAATGTTAAACCTGAATGGACAGTTACATTTACTACTGTTGCCACACAAAAGTCCTATTTACATTAAAATTTGTGGGAAAAGAAATGAAAATTATATTCTGGTATAGATATTCAAAATTATCAACTGCTTAGAAAGGAAGTAGTATTCATTCATTCACATTTGCAAGCTTAATTAATTATCTCAGAGTTAAAATTAGTTTTAACCATTTGATCATTAATCCAAATAAGTAAAGACACTTGTTTTCTATACCTCTAGGGTTACTTTCAGGATTTCTCTCAAATCTTCAAAACTATCAGAGAGAACATGTACACTGATACTCAGCTTCAAAAAGTAGAGCTATAAGTATAAACCGATGTTTTAAATTTCAGCAAACAAAAAATTAAAACTTTTAATGCAAGCTTAAGAAAACATGCCTACAATTTTAGTACTTCAAAATAGTCCAGGAGATTTCAGATTCATCTGTCTATAAAATCACAGTGGTTAGGTGGTAGTGGGCAGCCAGCCTACTAGTGATTTTGTGGAATCAAGATGCTAATATGAGACAAAAGATTAATGTGGCCTTTTAATCAAGGAAATGGACTTGGAATTGAGACATCCAGTACAATTCAGGGGCCTTTAAATTGAGCTTAAATACATTTTCTGTCTGCCTATGAGCAATTCTTATATTTCCCTGCCCTTTTTTTTTTTGTCTTTTGTGTGGTTTAAAACTATTAAGGACAGAGATTGTGAAAAGAGAATTTTCTTGCTTTCCCAGCAAGAAGGAGAAGTGATATCCATCACTCTGCAAAGGGAATGCCAAGCAGGAAAGTCTACTTGAAAACTACCAGCTATTAAAAAAGACCCTTGATATCCGTAGAGAAGGAGTGTAAGGCTTCCTATTCAAAAAATCTAAACTTTGAAGTCGGTGAACTCAAAAGTAAAGAATTGATGGTTATGGAAATGTTATCTGAAACAGATGTGCTTTTTCTATGTGTGGCTTTTCATCCACTTTTTCTAGATTGAGCTACTTGAAGCTCATAAGTAGCCAAATCTCAGCCTCAAATTAAGTTGTACCTTCATGCGCCTTTGGGAATGTAGTTCTAAATGACAGAACCATAATTTTTTGTGATTTTATAAAAATGCAAGATTTCAAATCGACTTACCTCCATTTGGCTTCTTAGTGAGAGCAATATTTAAAATTGATAACTTTTGGATGTGCAGTAAATATGCTGATCCATCACTATCTATATTTCAGTTCCCCAAGTATTTGCTTTTCATTCTGGTTATATGCAGTGAGCAGTAAGTCAAATGGAGGTAAGTCACTTAAAATCTTCTTGTTTAATCTCTGGTCAGGCTAAGTTAGTTGATTAAAGGATCAGCTATTGACTTCCAGTTGCACTGAGGTTATTCACATAAACAACAGCTAAAGATGTAGCTCTGGAGTATTTTATATGTTTCTACCAGTTGTGCCTGTCTAAGAGAATCATCTTACAAATGGCATACTACAAGAATTACTAAGTGAGGCTTTGAATCAACTTTTCCTCCTGTTTCTGTCATGTCCTCCATTTTCTGAGGAGCAGATGTGAAAGTCTCTATTTCTTCCAAATCTGTGATTCAGAGTAAATAATAACTATGATAGTATTTTACTTTGACTAAAATAGACACTGTATCTGAAGCTGAGGTCAATCAATAGTGTCATCCAGCAGAAAAAAAAGAATAAAAAATTCTACAGGATCTAACATTTCAAATGTTCCTGATATGTAAAATTAATACAGTTTCTGTGTTCCAGTACTGACACATTACAAATGCAAATAACAAATATTTTCAGAAATAGGCCAGAGGCAAAACACTCTGACAACCTCCAGCAATGACAGAATCTGGCAAAACACAGGGTGCTGAACTGAGGTGTCTTGTGCCCAGTGAGACTCTGTGTATCTGAAGCACTCACCTGGGGCTGTCCTCCACACAGCAACTAAAGGGTTCCCATAGCCTGGATTGGGAAAGCTCAAGAATACCAAAAATGGCACTAAATGCCCTGTGTTTATAATGGAATTCATGGGCTTGTGCAGAGATCAGCGTCTGCCCTGTGATTTAGGGAACAGTATTAACAAAATAGAAGTTGAAACTGCCTCTCACAGAGACAAAAGGGACTAGACTAAACAGAATTCTCTAATCAAGGAACTTGACAAGACACAAGTTTCTGTCTTTGAAGCTGCATACCTTTGAGTCAACCATGCATGCTTTTGAAGGCATCAATTTGCTTTGCCTGCATTGTAGTGATTCTGGAAGAATTATATCATTGAATCATAGAATCATAGAATGGTTTGGGTTGGAAGGGACCTTAAAGATCATCTAGTTCTATACCCCCATCACAGGCAGGACCACCTTCCACTAGATCAGCGTATTCAAAGTCCCATCCAACCTGGCCTTGAACACCTCCTGGGATGGGGCATCCACAGATTCTCTGGGCAACCTGTTCCAGTGTTTCATCATCCTCACAGGAAAGGATTTCTTCCTAATATCTAATCTAAATCTACCATCCTTCATCTCAAGATGATTCCCCCTTGTCTTGTCACTACCTGCCCTTGGAAAAAAGCCCTCTCCAGCTCTCTTGTAGGCCCCCTCCCCTACTGGAAGGTGCTAGTAGGTCACCCTAGAGCCTTCTCTTCTTCAAGCTGAACAACCCCAAATCTCTCAGGCTTTTCTCATAGGAGAGAAGTTTCATTCCTCTAATCCTCTTGGTGGCCCTCCTCCAACAAGTCTATGTCCTTCTTGTGCTGAGGACCCCAGAGCTGGTAGCAGATATATTTGATTATGTATCAAATACATTTCGTCTGTCAGTATGCCCTGGTCTGAGGCTGGCAAAATGACCAGGTCACAGAATATTCTTGTTTGAAAGGGACCGACAAGGATCCCTAATCCAGCTCTAAAGTGAGTGGCCTGTATGGGAATCGAACCCACAACCTTGCTGTTATGAGCACCATGCTCCAGCTGAGCTAAGTGATGTGCTGAGCTCAGTGATGTGCTCCGTGGAAAGGGAGAGAAGAGTATTCAAACCTGTCCCCACAAGAGCACGGTTGCACATGTGTAAACAGACTCAAAAATACAGCTTGAACTCCAACCAGGAGCATGGGTTGAAAAAACTAAATAGTTTTTGTTTTCAAATGAATGTTTCCAATTTGTGTGAAATAATCGAGCATCTGTCATTCTTTAAGCTGTGGCTCTCAAGATTTCAAAAAGATTTTTGCCAACTAATCTGCAAAGGAGCAAACACATTGTAGCATGCCTTCTGTGCATCTCTGCTTTTCCTCTTTCTTTGTCAGGACTCCCTTTGGTGTAAATTCAATACTAAATAAATTTGTAGAGCACAACAGAACTGAAGAGGCAAACCTATGCTAAGTTATAAAGAGATTCAAGAAATAAATTGAGATATGCAAACACATTTTTTGTATACTAGCTACATTCAAATAAGCAATGGCACAGACACATCATAGAAGCAAATAACCAAGTAACTACATTCATCCTTCTGTTGATTGAGAACTTATTCCATTAATACATGGTAGCTTAATTGAGAGCTTTAGTCTTTTAATTTCTCTTAAGAGAATGCTTTGATGCCAGTTTATCTGACAAGGCAAGACTTTAATAAATGAAGGAAAGAGCTTAGCAGACAGAAATGTAATCAGTACACTGCAATTATTCAGAGTTCTGCATCTCCAAAAATGAACAACTCATAATAACGCAAGAAATACTCATTTTCTTTTCTGTTTTATTCAACACACTTAAAAACTTTACTCAATTATACAGAAAAAACCCACCGACTCTGAAGTTTAGGGTAAGTAACCTCACCATCTAGTTCACCTTTACTGAAGTATGGACAATGCTGTCAAATTGTACATACATGTATATGTGAAAGATAGCTCTAAGACAGTATTAGACAGTAAGGATTTGATCCTCTTTAGGAAATAAGAGATAGAAAGATAGAAGAGATTATTTTTTTCATTCAAACCTACTTTGGATTTAGATATAAAAGGGGCTTATCTGGATAGTGATTTTCTATGCCCCCAGGATTGGATATGAATATCACTAACATTATTAGAAGTTATCAATAATGAAAAAAATACTTTGATATGAGAAACCATAGCTTCTGATAATACAAAGCCAATGTTAGGCTATTCTGCAGGATGTACAGTAATAGGTATGATAGCCTTCAGATTTTTCTACCATAGTCACTAAACTGAAAACAGACTACCTTATTTTAAATGTAGGTTTTTTTAAAATAATGAGGTCATTAAAAAAGAGCTATAAGTAAAGAGCAAACAAAAAAAAAAATCTTGGATTGAGTGACCGTAGGTGGATTTTACTGAATAAAAGTATATCTGTAATGGAAGTTCTTCAGCCTGACTCAGTTTCCATCAGGCTTCTCTTTTTTCAGGAGAATGTCATCTTTCAGATGACATCTTTAAGAGTTAAATCAGGATAGCTATTGGTAAGCAAGTGGGAAGGCAACACAATGACTCAGAATAGCATCCCACAGCAAACACTTGAAGGTAGTTTGAAAATGAGTCATTGAAGAGGCTAGTTCAGCCTTCTGAATTCATGAAACTATTTTTTCAATGTCATCGGTAAAAAAACAAACAAAAAACCCCAAAACACCAACTAACCATAAAACAGCTCCCCCCAAAACAAACAAAAACCAAAAAACAGGCTAAGAAACAGAAACCTAGTCAAAAGTGAAACTCAGAATGGAAAAGGAATGTAAGGACTGTTCTGAGCACTGATAAAGAAGTAGAGAGGCTGGGTGGCTTTGCCGAACAGTGAAGTTCAGCTTTGACTGGCATTTGTGTCGGCAGTCTGTTGTTTTAAATACCTTTCCTTCAATACAGTGCTTGTACCTGATGTGATGATGGTGATGACAATGATGATGAACTTCCTGTTTAGTCTGTCCATCACCAATCACAGCCTCCCAAAGGGAAGAACACATCTGCTGGCTAAGAACTGTCTGGAGGGTATTGCTAACTGAGGTTCCACCTGAAAACAAGTAGACTGGGTAGCACAAGAGATGGAGGAGAGTAGCTGAGAATCTGTCTTCATATTCCAAAAAAAGGATGCTGTAGTACTGAAGGGCCTGGGGACTGGTTTTGACACTGAGGCCAGGGAGTACTTGAGTGGTTGAGTGTCCACATTTCATAATATTTAGCTCAAAGTAATTCCCACTCCACCCTTTCCTCTCCCAACTCTAGATAAACATTTTTTGTTTACCTTTTCCAGATGATCTGGAGTGAAAAAACGTGAGCTATGTGCCGTAGTCCATCAGAATGGTGCTATTTCATAAAATGAAACTGAATGCATTTATCACCTGTGCCATGGTGAGGGCACAAGAGCGTTTAGAGGTTGCAAAACCTGGTGGGAGAATGTTGGAAGATGACATAGAGTTGAAGGAGCTCATCTTGGTGAAGTTTTGTCAGTGCTGCCTATTGGGAACCATCTCTGGAATAAGCTGTCTTCTGACCTCTTCTGGCCTGGTATTGTCTCGGGGGATATCCGTTGGAAAGGAGAAGTGTAGCTGGGGCTGAACAGAAGACTGGATTTCATTCACTAGGCGGGTGTTCCAGGGGAGGCAGAGCTGTCACCATCACCATCATCAGTTACTGCCCTATCCCCAGAATCAGAGGAAAATTATACTGGGTTTTCTTGCAGCCCTATGGGATATATAATTCATTTTTCCTGTGAATACTGGATATACAATTCATATTGAGAAGCACTCTTCTACTTTGCTAGTACTTTGTTTGTCAAACTTAGATGGTAAGAAGCTGTGTCACATATTTTTCAATTTCCACACAGAAGGTATTTTACCAGTTTTTGGAAGCATGGTGCGAGACAAAAAAAAGCTTGATGAATGGAACAAAATAGGTAAGAGAAAATTTAATGAAATATTTCTTCAGCAGTTTTCAAAAACAGGTAAAAGGGAAACTATGATAGCCTCAGCAAAAGAAAAAAAAAAGAAGAGATAGCCAAAGCATGCTGCTGTGAGAAATCGTAGAATCACAGAATAGCTAAATTGGAAAGGACCCATCAGGATCACTGAGTCCAACTCCTGGCCCTGTGCAGAATGCTCCAAGAATCACACCACGTGCCTGACAGCATTGCCCAAACACTTCTTGAACTCTCGCAGGCAGGGTATGTGCTATGCAGCAAATTGCCATTGTATCAACAAATAAATACAAAGAAAACTGAGATAATCCATATAAATGTTTGTTATCATTATGTGCATTTAATTACACTTAAGAATCACATGTCGACGACATAAAGGCTTAACAAACAGGAAACTGCTTGCTCTACCCTAGGGCACTGGAATCCTGTGCTCTAAATTCTCATATGTAATTTATATTTCTACAGACAACTAGAAAGAAATCATAAAAATAGATAATTACAAAGAAGTAAATTTACATGATTATTATTTTCTTTGATGTGCACTCCCAGGGTGGAAGAGGACCTGATGCTGATGAATCATGGTGGCTCTCAGAAAGGATGTCTGTTGGGTGGCTTCCCTCTCTTGTCCAGGTAAGTGAGACTTAGTCAGGAAGTTATGAACCATGAAACTGTAGCTAGAATATACAGTAAAACAAGGAAGAGGGAAAAAAATTGAAAATGGACAAACCAACTAAATACAGTGGAAATACATCCTTAACCCCCTGCATGTGTGGGACAGTATGCTGCATGTATGTGAAATAAGGAGGAAAGCAAAAGTTATGACCAAACTTACGCAATGAGTCAGGCTCAGCTTGTTTCTCACTAGCAGCATTTGTCTCCTCTACAGCTATTTTCATGAAACTTGTAGGAACTTAATAAATTTGATATATTTTCCCTTGAGGGGAAACAAATAGATATATCACATACAGTGTGTAATCATGGAATGTATTATATTTAAAATGAAATAAATTTCATTATCTCACCAGTGAAATCTTGTTGATGTAGTTAAAACAATGAATTATGGCTGCAGTTTTTGACTGAAACAATTAAGTTAGCTAGCAATGATGGTTGTTCTATAGTAGTTAGGAGAGAAATCACAGAATCATGGTATATGTTGAATTGGAAGGGATGCATAAAATCCAGTTAGGATTTACAGAATTCTTCTGGGTTTTTTTCCTTTTTTAAAATAAAATAATATATTAAATAAGCAATATAATACATAAGTGCTTCAACTTTGCAGACAGTAAAGATAGTTCAAATTACATCAGTGCAACTTTTTAGTTTAAAAAAGTCCAAAGATGAAAAAATGAAAAATCATGCTTTGCAGAATTGGAAGTAACTGGATTTAGACAAGATGTGTGGAAGCAAAGTGATTTGAGGAATCTCATTTTGTAAACACTTCATTTATTAGATTTGCCTGAATCACTTGGAAATTCATGAGAAAATCAGCTGGTAGCTCTGTTCAGATAATAACCAAAAATTCGTTTGAAGTCCACAGGTGTCACGAAAAATCAAAGAAAAGATAACTCTCAGTGAAACTTTAGTTTTAGTAATGCCTTCCAATGAGATTGTAATATTCATATGTTCTTATTTTAAAACAAATATTTTATTGGATTCCCTCATTTTTGACAAGAAGAGATCATATTAGCATGTTTCTCCCTGAGAAGGCTGATAGGATTTTTTTTCTCTATACAACTATCTATTTTCATAAATATTTAAATATTTAAATATTCTGAAGCGACAAATTTGGTCAAAACTGGCCAATGGTATCAGAAAATTGTCACAATAGTCAAACGTACATGAACCTATGAAAAAGCACTTTGGATGCAGTGCCTTTACTGCATCCAAAGTGCTTTGGATGCACTTTGAATGCAGTGCATTCTGGGTTCTGCCCTTGCATTATGCTATTTTCAAGACCATGCAATCAAAATCTGAGTAAAACACAATCACACTATAAAATTTCACAACTTTGTACTCTCAAGGGTACACAGAGGAAAGAATTGAAGTTTAAAAAAGGCAGAAATTGGGGAATGATAAAATGCCAGTGACGGGCAAAGATTCCAGTGGGGAATTCCGCAGAAAAAATAGGAGATATAGGAACTTCACTTTCTCAACAAATGCTCACTGAGATCAGGCTAATGAAAACAGCATCCAAAGTAAATTTAGCAGTCAGAAAACTGCACCTTTCTAAAATAAATCATTTCATCCCAACTTGTCCAAACATATTGCAACAAGGTACACGCACTTCTGTAAAAATGTGCAGTTATAGTGAGGCTGAAGGTTTTTGCTATATATCCAAAAGCCTGAGTTTGAGTATCACTTCACACTCACTTCAAAACTGACTTTCATTGGTTCAGCTAGAAGGATGCAGGTTGTCAGGAGGGGAAACAAAGCTGACTGGAGTGTTTCTCGTACATCTCTGGCTATAAGAACTCTTATCATTTTATTATTCTTGCTCAAAAAACCACCTAGGTTTAACACAGATTATTTGTCTGTGTGTTAGGAATGCCAATGATGTCATTTAAACCATTTTTGCAGAAATTTCTGTTAGATAATGGTTCACAACAAATTTATGGAGTGATTCATGCTGCTGTCATAGTGCCCTTCCAAGACTTCTGTTATTTTTGTAGCACACAGAGCACACAGTACAGCCATACATCAATGCCTTAACATGCCCTCTGTATTTCAATATGTAAGATTTTACTAGACTACACAAAAAAGAAGTGCCCTGCCTCAACAGATCTTGCAGTTGGCTTTGATATGATCCAGTCTCGCCCTTGGAGCAGCTTGTAGCACTTTTTGTGCTCTGTTGCAATACTGCATGAGAGAAAATGCTGCATACTCAGTTGGAATTGCTTTGAAGGCAGTGATCCATGCTAGAGAATATGTGAACATCTGCTACTAGCACCAATGAAGTTGTCCAATTAATTAATCAATGTTTAAACTACCTTAAAAATGAAAAGAGCTATGTGTTATTATTGCTTGTTGATGTCTTATGATGAGTGTATTAAATGAAAATATTTCAGCTAATTCATGAAATCTCAGAATGAATCTTTTGCTGAAAAATTACAATATGGAAACATTTGATTCTTTGGGTAAACAGAAAAGGAAATCAGTTTATGGGTAAACAGAAAAGGAAATCAGTTGTCTCCAGCATATCATCTGCAAGATGAATGGATATTTTCTTTAAATTAAACAGAAGAAATATGAGTTAAAATAAAATCAAATGCCTAGAAATGTTACTTATGGTGTGATATATTTTTTAATTTTTTTTTTTACTTCTAACAAATATGTTCCATTCCCAAATAGTCAATCACTTTTCATTGATAACTAAAAGCACTGTTTTCAGTTGAGTTAATTGGAACCAGGATCAAATAGTCTCTGTGAGTCTCTGTCAAATGGCATGGGAACAAAATGCTGGGTGGTTTTATGACCTGGAATACATAGAGCATGTCAGTAATCTCAAGTGCTTGTGAAATTATTTTCTAGATTTCAACAGCAAATAATAAATTGACTATTGGAGCTAAGGTTTATTGTAATGTGCACTGATTTTGAATAAATTTGAGAATTTGTATACACAAAAAAGGGATGTAAAAGAATTTGGATCATGTAATAAGCTTTTTTTTTTGGGAAGGGGGTAAAATGGGCTTAATTTCACAACCCCACCATTAGTAATATCAAGAAGGGGAAGCAAGAAGAGAACTATTTTTTTATTCTAGGACTAGCCTGAGCATTAATTTCCCCAAGGAGGCTCCTCAGAAGCAATTTCTACAATTTATAAATACATTTTAACAATTGCTTCCATTTCAGAGTGTGTTAGCTACATCCACTCATATGGTTAGGTGTTGTATTGCTAAGGTTGTTGATGAAGATCTTTAAAAAGTTTACTAGCTTTTAAAAAGCTTTTGTCTTTCAAAAATTCTAATTTTTCAAAATTCCTCTGATTCCTTTGCATAGAAACATCCAATTTAGTCCTAATTTTAGACATACATGGGAAGAAAACAATATGCCTGTTTTCAAATTATGTATGTCTTTATCTGTCCACTAGAAGTTTTGTGAGTATCTCTGAATTTCATACCTACAAATGTGAAGCATTTGAGTGCAGAGTGGAGTTTGGATCCTCCTTGGCTGTAGCAAAATAAGTCTTTTTGTCTGACACATTTTTATTTTGTTTACCAAGATCAAGTAGC
The DNA here is from genome assembly GCA_013398115.1 of Falcunculus frontatus. NCBI lineage: Eukaryota > Metazoa > Chordata > Aves > Passeriformes > Falcunculus > Falcunculus frontatus. The sequence goes on from VZRV01002222.1 coordinate 1,788,740, forward strand.
CCAGTAAAATCTGTTTCCTAATCTACATGAAATCTCTGGGACTTGTGACAGGCTCTCTGAATGCACTGACAGCAGGGACTGTGTGGTGCTGCACACCCTCCACGCCAGCCTGTTGTGTGATGAAATGGCTGAGCAATAACAGATTTGCAGAGGGCATAAATCTGCTAATGGTGATTTGATGGTCCGGGTCCTTCTCTAACTACAGCAATAGCTTGGGAGGGAAGGGAGGTCATGAGGCAGCTGGAAAGACATTTGGAAAGAAGATGGTCAGAAAGTCATGCTCCCTGGGGAGCTGGGGGGTTGTTTAACACGGAGCTGTTGTGGGCAGGTGGTTGAGTGCTCTGTGGCACCTCATCAGGAGGCAGGGACAGCAGCTGAACTGGTGCCACGGCAGTGATGTGCATGTGACTACAGAAATTCCTGCACATGTTATAGCAAATTGTTCAGTACCCATATAAACTAAATTGATAGTAACAATTATGAAAAGGCTCACATTAGGAAGTGGTTATGAATTTTTCCACAGAAGTTCCTGCCAACAGAAAATTCAGTTTTCTTACCTAAGTTACCACTGCTTCTCTCAAAAGCATTGTAGTTATCCTAGACTAACAACTATTTCTCAAATACTTTTATCCAATATTTTGTAATAACCATGTTAACCAAGATTTTACAACCATATTAATTCTGGCACGTAAAATTAATGCCCCAACCTATATATATGAGAATCTTTTAAATAAATTGATACTTCTAAAACTGTGAATATGTAGTGAAATCATGATGTCACTTCTTACAATACTTGAACAAGTGGAAATACAAAAATTCACTTGCCTGTAGAGATTTTATTTTACACAAAAATAAAGTTATTAATAGCAGGAGAACTAAGAACTGAATTACTAATATTTCCCTATACAGCTATTGGTAATTTTATCCAGATTATACTGATAGAATTAAATTGCAGATTGATGTGTCACTTGATAACTAATTATAGTTTAAATAACAGAAGACTCCAAAGGTTTCTTTTAGAGAAGACAAGTAGTGGTACCAGGAGTAGAAAGAATCTCAAATGGCTATTGTAAAAGAACATTATTTGAATATAAAAAAATTACTTCATAAATATATTTAAAAATAATTAAGAGAAAAGCCTTACTGACATATTAATGGGAGAAAGTTGAGAAGTATTTTGAAGACTTTTCCCTATTAGATTAATCACTGAGATGAAAAATCCAATGTTTTAATTATACTAGTCTTAGAAAGGAATGTTAAAGATGATGGGAACTCAGGTGTTCATTTTGAAAAACATCATGGTTTTAAAAAATAACACCTTTCAATTCCAGTCTCTCTGTTTACTATTAAACTTTACTATTAAATCCTATTAAATTTTGAAAAAGAAAAAAAAATCACATTATTAATGGTAAAAACAATAAAACAATCTGAGTTCAGTCCTTACAGGGACAGTTAAATTGTTTCTGATGAAGAAACTGAATGTCTTAAAACTGGTTGCTTTAAGAACATACATCATAATATATTAATGTATCATTGGTGCAGTATATGAAAACAACATCTTACTAAGCGTCTTCAGTGGAGAAAACAACCATATGCATAACCATATACATAATCATAACTACATATCATTTTTCTTGCCGGTTGTACCACAGAGTAATGCTGAAACCTGGCTGGAAAATAAAAAGTCATCGCCTCCTCAAATAATCTTTCAAGATGACTCCCCCAGCATCCTTTTTCTGGTTTGAAAAAAAATGCCTTTGCTGAAGCATCTCTTCCTACAGTATGGCTATTATAATAGCAGTGATACAGACCACAGTTTTTTTAAAGCATGAGCCTCTTCTTTCAAAAATTGAAAATATTTTCTCTTACCCATTGTACTTCCATTCTGGTTGCAATAAACATGAAACACTATGGCTATGAAATAAGCATTTTTAAAATCACCCTCGGGCCAGTATTCTTGGGATCTACCTATCTATCTATCTAGGATCATGCTAACCCTTCACATGAGATGCAGGAGTACAGCCTAAAAAGGTGTATCTAATATAGATTAAATTTAGCAGGTTAAAGCAATCAAAAGCTATCAGCTTAGGATTCCTTGTGGGCCTAGGAGAACACACTTTCAGAAAGTTAACTACAGCTATGACTTTTGTGCAATGATTGCTTCAGGTAGCTGGATGCAAGCAAGTTTAAGTATAGTTATAGCTGCTGCAATCATGCCTCTAGTTGGAAAGTAGGCATAATATAAGAACTCCTGTGGAGAGATAAATCAAATGCTGAGAGTCAAATACATTTTGTTTCTCGGGCATGTTTCAGGTAATTTACAATTACAAAATTTGCACAGTAGGATTGCTGGTTCAAGATGATATAAGGTCTTTGGTTGTGATAGATCAGCTCTCTCTCTGCAAAAGGGAAAACAAGGAAAAAAGTTATTTTAAATTAGAAAAAAAGATGCTAAAACAACAAACTCATCTAAAGCAACACTTTCAGGCAGACACAGATCAAATCATCTGTGCAATTTTAAACTTCATCTTGAAAACGTATATTTTAAAGAAAACCAGGGAAAAGTGCCTTTTTCTTTCCTTGATTTTTTGTCCTCAATAAATCTGAATGACTTGACTCAATGATTTTTCATGCCATAAAATGCGTAAACATATCTGACACTACGATTAGGTTTTAGTCACATTAATTTGTGCATTTATAAAATTAAACATACTAATACAGTGTTTTTAACATTCCCCTCTAATTATGCAGAGACCGAAATTCTTTTGCAATAAATATAAGAACTTACAATGGAACATTATGGATTACTTCACTGTTTTCAGCAACAATTTGCAAAAACATCCATTGGTTTCTTGTTTCACCCATTTTTATCATATTTCTTACGTAGAAAAATGTGAGGTTAATAAAATATACTTATTATAGAATATAATCATAGAATCATCAAGGTTGGAAAAGACCTCCAAGAATATCAAGTCCAACTTTCAATCAAGTACCACCATGGACATTAAAGTGTATCACAAAGAGCCACATCTACTCCCTTACATTTTCAAGGATGATGATTCCACCACTTCACCGGACACCCTGTTCCAATACTTAACCACTCTTTCAGTATTTTTTCTTAATATCCAACCTGAGCCTCCCATGGCCAGCTTGAAGCCATTTCCTCTTGTCCTGTCATGGGCTGCCTGGGTGAAGAGGCAGAGACCTGGCTACAGCCTCCTTTCAGGCAGTTCTAGAGAGTGATAAGGTCTCCCCTGAGCCTCATTTTCCCCAGTGTAAATGCCCCAGCTCCCTCAGCTGCTCCTTACAGGACTTGTGCTCCAGAGCCTTCACCAGTTTGTTGCCCTTCTCTCAACATGCTCCCGCACCTCAAAGTTTTTCTTCAAAAAACGAAAACTAAGCTGGTAACGGTCTAATTACTACATAATATTTATACAACTTCACGACAAATGCCTATTAGTAAGACACATGTTACCTCTTTGATAGATTAAGCTAGAACACCTCCTTTATTTTAATTCAAAAGCATAGGGTATAAAAGCCTTTTGACCTCTGTTATGAGACAGGACTTCAGGCTAAAGGTAGTCTAAAGCATTCATTCATCCAGCTTAAAATCTAAAATACACTCTGTGTGATAAACATCTCCCCAACTGCAGATGTTGAGAGTTATTAAGCATCTAGAACCACTAAAAAAGAGCTGTGTTTTAACACACGCTAATTTATACAGGATGATAAGCTGATAAGAAATAATGAGCAGCCTAAACAAGACTACAATATTGCATGCACAAGCACATGGTGACAGATGTTGATGTCATGTTTAGCAGGAGTTTGATCCATTATCTTCTAAAGTCAGTGGAAGTTATCTGGCTTTATAGAGACTGAATGAGACTCACAGAGCTTTATGGACTTTTTAATATTATATTAGATTTCTTTGTTTAGTAGTTAAGTTCATAAAGGTTCCTTTCACTGGAAAAAAATCCCCAAATTAGTAAGAAGCACTCTGGTCTTTGAAAGAAATTAGCTCCTTACATATATTCAAAACTATTTATGAACACTTCTGTGTAGTTTCATGTACTTTAAAACACTAGTTTTTGTGTGTTGCTATCACTACTTTGCAGTGGTAAAATATTGTTCTTCACTGTCAATTCTTTTAGAAATGTCAGTTTCATTTAAAACTAGTGCTTAATCTAAGTAGCAGCAGGAAACACAGCACCCCAGGAAAAAGGATATCAGCAGGAGTTGTAAAACTTTTAACATTGATACTAAAGTATCATCGGTGGCTTCTTGAGGATCACCTGGATGTTTTGTGAAGAGAGCAAATTTCTACATATGACATAACTTGGTCCTCTGTGAAATTAACTCAATGTAGTAAAAGAAAGAGCTTAGAGGAAAAAGAACAGCATGGATATTCTGTGTCGGTTTCAATTTAAGGGGATATTTCTATGCAGGTGTATGTAGAACACGACGGGCTCCTTGCACACACGCTCTGAGCCAGGTGGCCTGCACCAGCAGGTCTGGAAGCCATGGAGATCCAAGAGCAAAGACCGATGTCTGAGTCAATGAGCTCAGCCTAAGAAACAAAAGAGAGAGTAAAGTGTGGAAAGAATTTGCAAGGTCAACAGGAGGATTATATCATATCTTCACGCACAGACACCCTGCAGGGCCTGTAGTAGCTCTAACACTTCCTGTCTCAGGGGTCTCTATCTCTCCCAGAACCTCAGACCTCCTGCTCCAGAGATTACCCCCAAGTTCTTCCTTCATAGAACTTTCAAACTGTGGTGTCCTATATGCTCACACTTCCCTCATCCAATTTAATGCACATAGTGCCCTACTACTTTTCTCCAAGAGTTCTCAAGCTTATTCAGTGTATTTGAGAGCTACTCAGTGGCTGTCAATCCTTCTCTTACAAAGTCCTCGCAATGAACTACTTCATGAAAGTCTTCTTTCCATATTTGCCTGACCCAAGACCTTCCATTGAGAAACTTGTGTACCTTCCATTTGTATCTGTGATCCCGGAGCTAATTCAGAGAATCACATCCAATACTATCATGAATTCTTTGTACGAAGTACAGAACTGTGTGTCCTAATAATGCTGAGATTCTAAAGAAATGTAAGCAGCAGTGACTTACTAAAATGTATGGGTCCCAAAAATGTATTTGATGATCTAAGCTTCAGTGATTTCCAGAGGTGACAGAGGAAGTTAATGGCAGAGAGAGAAATGATAGAAGAATGCAAACTGCAAACTAATCTTTGTTTTTTGCAATAAGTGCCCTTTGATAATATGTTGCACACAAATTCTTATACTTCTGGATATACTGCATGGAATTATAAATTGTTCCAGTTCTTCAGATGTATCCTTTCTTCCAGGCCATGCCTTCTCATTTATTCAAAGTCCCTCTGACTGAATGTCCGTGGTCTATTTAGACACTCATCAAACTACAGTCCTTAGCCCCGCAAAAATTTGCTTTTATGACCTGTGAACACTAATACAGTTCAATGCTACAGCCTGTCCTCCAAACAGTCTCTGATTTACAGCACTCAAAGGAATTAAAAGTAACAGATCTGTATGTGTATGCACTCTTTCTGTTGGCTTTCCCTCTAGCCCTTACATCGAAAGAATTTAATTTTAGAGTTTCCACTTGTCATGAGCCGCTACAATCTAAAAATCATACTGGGGCATCTCTAGGTCCTCTTCCTTTGTTTGTAGGTTGAATCTTTTTCCCATTGACTCTTTTGGTCTGAAAACTTCCCATTGACTCTTTTGGTTTCTTACTATGAGTTGATGAGATTGTAACACTGGGATTCTGCTGCTTATCAAGCCCTTTTTCACTTTTCCTGCTAACAGCCTTCCATGATCTCAACAGTAATTTAGCTTAAATAAGAAGTATAAATGTTCGAAGTAATAAGCATTTTTCCTTCTATTCACAATTCTCTTCTTACTGAGGGTGGTGTTACAATTTTTAAGCAAAGTTTCTAAATCTGGGGTTCAACTAGGGATAGACTAAACTATCAATCACAAAGTATCATGTTTGCACTTTATTTTACTGATGAATACAATGACCAAACTGTCCTATCTTCTTTTAGGTTGTCATTTAGTCTTTTCTAGTTATGACTCATACATTAAAAATAGTCGATCAATATTTATGTGCATCCTGAGTGTGCTCTTATAAGGAGAGACAAAGATGTTCTTTAAGAAGACCTAACCCATTCTGTAGGCAAGTTATTTTTAAAAAATGACATATTTTTGAGTAAGCGGAGATTCTGCTACTGTGGCAATATTTGACTGCATACATTGTTGGCATTGATTCCACCCACTTCAGGCAGAATTATTTATTATAATGTTTATTGGTGCACTACAGCTAGTTAAATGTATAGTTTCCTTTTCTTGCTAAAGGCAGTAGAAACCTTTGCATCTTCATTTTTGTTTTAATATAGCTATCACATTATTAAAGAAACTATGCTTCAGTTCTGGAAGCTATAGAAGTATGTGGATAGACTTGTGATGTACATTCCAAACAAAGTATTTTCTTTCCTGCTATTGAGCACTCTAAATGCAACTGGAACACAAAAATAATTGTTAACTATATGAAAAAAAATGATAGTAGGCAATGAGTCATCTCTCAAACTGATTAAAAAAATATATATATATTTATAAACAAAATAGTTTTTTCTACTAGTGGATCTATATGCTGCTTATTTTAACTCCTGGCTGGAAAGCCAGAAAACATATAAAATGGTATTTTGGATGCTATGAGAAGCTTATTTTTGTTTCTGCCCTGTGTGCTGGTGAGGACATGCCCACACAGTTTGACTCATTACCTCTAAGCATGACTGATTCATTTTTGATGGAAAAAATGGCACAACACTGCAAATTAGTCAACTGAAGCTATAATTGAAAGTAGAGCACATGAAAGAATTATTTTGAATGCCCAGATAAATCCACTTGACATTCACTACTCACACCTGACAAAGCTGGCAAATACTCTGGTGCTATAAAAGCCTAAGACATGCAAAAGCCTTTGACGCCCTATTTGTCGGAACAAGTAGTGGAAAATACTATCTGTTTCAGAGTGGGAAGGTGAATGGTATGAAATGTGATAAGTTTGGTTTGCTGGTGTTATATCTGTGTTTTATTTAGTGAATTATAGTAAATACAAGCTCCAGAATTTTTTCTTGTCTTCACCCTACCATAACCATTTCTGTTTCCCAGAGTGTCCTGGGAACATAGCCTGTAGTTTGCCCTGTTTTAGTTAAGCAACCTCCTAGAATTTACTACGGTTCTTTATTTTTTCATTCAATATTACATTAGGAAGGTTACTGAGGACCTGAGTCACACAAAAGCTTTGGAAATTGAATGAATTTTGGTACAAAATCATGACAACACAAAAGCACAGTAACACTTAACAGAAAATAAGAATCAATATAAATTACCAATATCTGTAGATTCACTACAATCTTCCCATCTCAGCTGGGAACCAACAGAGATACTGTCTCACCAAAATTACAGATGACTGCTCCAGGAAGGTATTGATCCAGCTTGTCTGAATTCCCAGTCAATGGAGAAAATGCCTCTGATCACCTCCTTAGACAGTTCCAATTGTTATGGGTTGACCCTGGCTGGACACCAAGTGCCCACCAAACTGCTCTATTCCTGCCCTCCTCAGCTGGCCAGGGGAGAAAAAAATATACTGAAAGGCTTCTGGATTGAGATAAGGGAAGGGAGAGATCACTCACCCGATACTATCTGGCAGCTGTTGCCCAGCAGGTTTTCCCTCTCCTCACATCTGTTAACCCAGAGGCACTACCACCATTGCTGATGGTCCTTGGTCAGCAGTGGGACCATCCCAGAGCTGGCTGGAATTGGCTCTGTTGGACATGGGGGAGGCTTATGTCAGCTTCTCACAGAAGCCACCCCTGTTTCCGTGCAAATCCAACACACTGGTCCATCTAACAAAGCTGCATTCTTTTTTAAAATTTCTACAATGCAGATGAAGTCAATATTGTTTTTTAATTACATCTCTGTATCTACAGAGCACTACTTGTGAGGCAGGCAATCACTCTGTCCATAGCAGCCTCCTTTAAGAATCAACTACTAATGTTAAGTACCAACGGAACTATTGAAAAATTAGGGAGAGTCCTGGGAAGTTGATGAACTTCATTGCTACATAAACCAGAGAATTTTGAGATGGACCTAATTCCTAATTAGGCAGGATTTAGCACATGATTAAATCCCAATGCACATTACTTAGACAATCCTTATGGAGAGTCAAGAGAGAGGTGACAAGATGGTAAAAAGCATTCGGAAGAATTTTCCTCCCAATTGCACTTTGTTGAAACATTCCCATTACGGAGTTATTTCTATCTGTACTCCTTTTTTCATTGTGAATTTCAGAAGCATTATATTTGATTAGATGTACTTATACCCATGCTAACTTTATATGTTAATTATGCAAATAAAAATGTAAAATTGTATTACATAAATCTACGATGTTACTGTGAGAGGTTTTTTTTACTGTGATTTACATTTCTTCCATTAGCAGTTCATTATTTTTCACAGTGTCTTAATGAGTCTTCTAAATTATTCAGCATTGCAGTAATAATACTAATTTGAATAATACAGCATCATTGTTAGTTATCTTCCAAACTTGCACTGAACTTCTATCTCATATGGGTTTTCAGACCTGTTGGTTCCCTTTACCATTCAGCCTGGCTATAAGCCTGTGGATATGATTTAAAATCTCTGAAAATCAAAAGCAGACCAAGATTCAGGTTTTGTGATAAAGTTTTAGTTAGCTTTGACTGGAAAATGTTTGCTATTAAAGAAATGGCTTATACTAAAGCACTCAAACAAATGCAATTATTGCAATTCTGAGTACCATGATCTCAAACCTCCTGCCATCTCACAGAATAGCCATGTCTGATTTGAGTGTACAGCCTGCCAAACTATGCAGCAACTTGCCTAAAGGGGAAAATCTGGAAGTAATGATTTATCCATTTAAGCCAATCATGAACTGGAATGCTGAAAAACTGACGGAACTTAAGCATCAACTCCTTATTTAAGATCAGTGTCTAAATCTAGTCAGATGGGTGATTTATTCTGACTGAGATACCTTGGTAGAAATCCTCTCCTATTAATTGTCCAGAAATTAGTATTCTGCTATGAAGAAAAAACCATTATGTGTAACAGAATAGCCAATACCTTAGCAGTTAAAGTTCCTCGGTAAACACATGTGAAAGTGCCAAAGTCCTATTTGAAGCAGAGGTTTCATTGCCAAAGTCAGTCTGGTCTTTCTGCCTGTACTCCTTTAGTGTTTTAAACTTAGATCCAAAAGAAGCAAGCAGGTATTTTGGTCTCAGTGCACCACAGGTGAGGACTCTAATCTCTATGTTACAGTTCTGGCCCAAAGAATACTTTGTTGGTTGAAGAAAAAGGAATAATTTGAACATGTAGGGTGGAGATTTTACACTTTCCCATTGACCAACTTAAAAAACATGGGTTCAGGCAGACCAGGATTGTGATCCAAAACCTCTCATCTCAGATGGTCTCATAATTGATGCAGGCTTTTGCCCAGGAGCTTTCTGTCCTATGTGCCACATTTTGTGAACAAGACATCTGACACAAAGTCCTGGTAGGATGGGACTCTGGTCCTCAGAAGTTCATGAGCTATTCCAACAGTTTTATTTAAGTGGCTGCATCAACTTTTATTTAAGTGACAGCATCAATGTTTGGGTAATCTTTTCATTTGCTTACTGACATACAGCCACTGGTGCATAAATCCAAGGTGGAGCTAGGGACTTTGAAATGTAAATTAGATCTTAAGTATTTTGTAAATCTTATCCATAAATTGAAATTATTCCTGGGCTTGCAGATGACAGGGATTTCAAAGTACTTTTTGCCATCTCTCCACCTCTCTTTAGATTTTGACAAAAACAATATGAAATACAGTTTTAATCAATGTGAATGGTGTTGCTCCAGCAGAACATAATCTAGAACACAATAAATTCTATTAAGTTAATATATAGAAGACATATTATGGAGGGCATATTAAGGCCTTACACTTAATGGACACTTAATTTTTTGGATCCTTAAATGATCCAAAGGTAGGTATAGCCCTGCATGCATCATTCTATTTAAATAATGTAATATAAATTTAAGAAAATGAATTTTTTGAGGTTATAGGCCTTTTTGTAGGGGAGAGTTGCAAAAAGGATTTAATCAGAAGTATTTTTTTTATTTCTGTCAATAAAATTGACTTTTTGGTGCTTAAGGACATGGTTTGGGGTGGACCTGGAACTGCTATGACAATGGTGGGACTCAATGATCTTAGAGGTCTTTTCCAACCCTAATGATTCTATGATTCTGTAATTTACCACAGTCTCCCAATACAATGAAATAATAACAACAACAACAACAATGGAAAATTTCTTAAAGCCTCTGCAAATTACAAAGGGAGGTTTGTTTCAACCTTACTATCATCCACTGCTCACATTCCAAGCATCAGAAACGACAACCAAATATATCCAAATAAACCCATTTGTACAATTCATTAAACACTGTAGAAAGGAACTTGCCCTTGAAATAAATAACAGTTTTCATGTGATTAAAAGATCTACTAAGCAGTTCTGATTTTTATTCTAAATCACTCTCACATCCTGCAAGGAGCTGCTTGGATTTTTTTAACTGCAGATGAATTTAAGGTTTGTATCTCTTCCAGCTGCATATGAGCATAAACCACATGGAGCCAAATTTCATTTCAACTCTTGCTAATGTTATACTAAATAAAATATCCATTCCTGGGTATAATTCTAAAGTATACCAACATGAGAAAATAATTTAAACAGATTTAGTAACAGAAATTAAACCTAAAATTTATGTCATAAGGAAGAAATTTTTTATATAGATTTTTAAGTCATGAAAAAATTCTGCATTATAGTTAAACGTGGAAATATTTTCCTCCTTTAATGCAGGTATTTCTGCATTAAAGTTCCTTCTTTGTTTCAGACTCTTTAAAGATTTATTCTTAGATCCAGTCTTGTTACAGCCACAAGTATTAAGAGCCCTTCATACAATTTCATTTTCTATATGGTTCAGCTGAAGATATAAGATAAAATTTTAATTAGAACAGTGCAAATGTTGTATCTAGACAAGGCCTGTATTCCAACTGCTAAATATTTATTATTGGTAGTAGCATGACTCAGGGAGATACTGCTACTTGCTTATAATTCCAAGTGAGAACATGCATGCTTTCTCATTCTCCTTCCAGCCATATCTAACGCTGTCCAGTTTTCAAACATTGCTCATTTGATAAGGGATATTAAGCAGTGACAAGAAATGTAGTATCCACAATATTATTTTTGCAGAGGTATTTCCAAGATGATTGATCATTTCTTAACAGGTCACAAAATTTGTCTGAATTACAAGTTATCAGTTCACTTATTTATTTCGAAAAATGTCATTTGCATTTACATTTACTTTTATTGTTCTTGCTGGAATGATATTATTTTTGATAATTTTCTTTTAATAAAGCTATTTTAGTTTTATTGTAATTTGTGTTTCCTGTTCTGAAAGCAACTTCTTTTCCAGCTTTCCCAGTTTAAATTCAATTTTTCCTCAAGGAAGACAGGAAATATTTACACAGGCATTACAAAGATGAAACCTTTCCCTCAGTGCTCTTTCCAAATTTTCTTCAGAACTTGAGATCAAATGTTTCCATGCGTGCACAGGGTAGAAAAAGAAATAAAAAAATCTGTAGATGTTTGACTGATGTGGGGTTTAAAGATGAACAGCATTTTTCATACCTCCAACCTAAGGTTCTATCTTCCTAAGGGAATAAAACATCACAGAGCAACAAAGGCTGCATTATTCTATGACCACAGCATAACTAAAAAGATTTTCTTTGGTGCATAGGAAAAAAAAGTCCCATTTTGAGATGTAAATACTTCATTCATATTAGACTACAGAAAATAATTAACCCTAAAACACCTCAGACAAAGAATAAAATGCATCAAACTGCTTTTACCTTTTCTATATACAACCAAATTATCTTGTCTAAAGATACACGATTTCAAAAAGAGTGAGGTGATACTTTTATGAAGTAAAATATCTTAGCCCAGTGCTCACTACCTTTATTGCACTCACTTCACCTTTATTGCTGGATTAGGAAACAGGCCTTCTCATGTTGGCACATTAATTTGTTTCTTCTTTCGTTTGCTAGAGCTTCTTGTATTTTTCTTTCTTTTGTCCATTTTTATTTCATGTCTTTTTCAACTGGGCAATTCACTGCTCTATTTTTCATATTTGAACAATTTACTTTTTTGCATCTTGCTTTCAGCCTTCATTTCTGTTGCCAGTCCATCCTCTAGTCATCCCCGCAGATGTTGACCACACAGAGTTGGTGTCATCCAAGCTGAGTTCTGCAGACGTAGCAACAAGAAAGGCGACACTGCCATCTCCTCAGCTCAAGTGAGTATTTGTACAATTCCATATGTATCAGCACAAAACAGGAGATAGAAGAAAAGGTAGGAATATTCACAATGGACAGAAAGCCTGTTTGCATTTTTGCAGACATGATAAGGGTGGATTTGGATTGTTTATGATTATTTAAAATCAGATCTCCTGATCCATTCTAAAATTTTTCTATTCAGTATGTAACCTTTTCTTCCAAAAGAGATGACATCATTCTGCAAATTGTTCAATTTCCTTATAAATGTACAAGCTTGCATTACTGATTTGGTGATTTTGGTGGTGATGAAAATACCTTCAATGCTATGCTCTAGCACAGTGCATACCACCACTCATTAAGGAATAATGAATAAAGATGTGTAACTAAAGTGCAAAGGTAGTTCAGAAAAATGAAAAGGAATGGGCACAAACACATTTTCCACAGGTACAGCAGCACTCCTCAACTGTACAAAACAAGTCTGAACTCAGTCTTTTGAGGGGCTTGTTCATTCAAGTTTTTGAGCTGAGGAATATTCTTCCTGTACAGGTGTGTTGGGAACTGTTTGGTGGCTCATTTTTGTTTTGGTTTAATTGGTTGGGGGGGGGGGGGGGG
>VZRV01002222.1:1801816-1945051 GCA_013398115.1 Falcunculus frontatus
TGTGTTGCTGTTTTTTTTTTTTTTTTGTGGTGGGGGGGGGGGGGGGGGGAGGGTTGGTTTGTTTGTTGTTTTTTATTTTCCTACTGTACTGCATAAACTACTCCATAGTGAAAAATACAGTAGGTATCACGTAAAAATTAGAGGTGATAATGAATGTTCTGTTTTCCTCTGCATAAAAACCCCTAAGCAGACCAACTAACCTACACTTCACACAACTAAACCAAGTTGCTTCTAAAGAAATGAATTCTAAACATTCTAATTCACAATTAGACTCATCATCTTCAAGCTGGGTGCCAAAGTAGTTATTGAAAAAGAATGTCCAAGCATGGTCAGAAGAAAAGGCAGATGTGACGTAACAGTACATGCAAATGAAATTCAAGCCCTGTAGCTGTAAATGTCATCCTGTGTTGAGAAAAATTTTAATATGAAAGATTTTGCTTTCTGCTCTATTTGCTGTTTGGATGTAGAAGATATCAATATAAGGGGAAGAAAGGATTAATTTATTTTGAAAAGCGATATATCCATTGCTTTATTTGCTGACCATCCAGAATCTTAGTGTGACATATTTAAACTTCTGCTGACCAGTATTTTACTTTGAGAACAGATTCATTGATTTTTGGTCTGGCCCTGATTCTGGGGAGAAAAATGTCTAGTATGTGTTTGGACTTGGTTTTGCTTTACATCAGTGATGCAGAAGGAAGGACAGCTGATATGTCATTTAAAAAGGAGTGATGTCAAGTCAGCACTTCCTGCTGTTCTTCCACCTGCTGAAGAGTCACAAGGGTGTATCTGGAATTTTGAAGACTGAGAATTCTTTCTTGAATTCTTTTTCTCAAAGGAAAACCATAGGTAGGATCTCTCTCTGCTCCTTCTGCCCTCCTTCTTCTGTGTTTTTCCAAATATCGGAGCAACAGCTGCTAATGGAGATGCTGCATATGTCTACAATGAGGGACACAGCAAAAATGAAAAGGAATTCACAGTGATGCAGATATAACTTATTCTCACTGTAACCATGGTTTCTTCAGTCAGTACTCCTATTGTTAGTATGTAATTTTAAAGGCAAAGAGGAAAACACCAGGTCTTTCTGATAGTAAGACAGATTTGAATCCAGCATGACAGAATGTCTCACATAAGGAAGACACAAGAATTATGGGAGATGTTTCACATCTCTCCTTATTGCTAGCACATTCCTGAATTACAAAAAAAAAAGTCAAATGCTTGAAAACATTAGATGTCTTTGCTGATTTCTTGATACTTTTTAGAATACTCTGAAATTATGAAGACTGGTACATGCAGTACAGAGATAAAATAGAACAGTATACACAGATATTTTCTAGTATGTTTATTAATATCATATATGGTCATCAAATATTTTCTTTAACAAGAAGCTTTGGATTAATTTAAGGGATTTTAACTACATTTATTCCCAAATAGACATTTTATAGCAAGTCATATTAATACATTTGGAAGAGACTTCTTTTCCACTTGAAATCTTACCTGAAACTTGTCTGAAATTTTATCTGAAACTTTATCTGAAACTCTGTCTTTAATCCCCATAGAAAATATCTACTTCAGTTATAATGGCAAGGGTTCATTCAATACAGAATTAAAAGTAAAAATCAGTAGAGGAAGTTGTCAGAAGAAAAATAAACAGACATAAATACATTTCTATTTCCTAGAAATATTGACTACAAGATAATCCAACTGAATATAGCAAGAATGCTGAAAATGCAAGCACATAGTAGGTAAAAAATTTCAGACATAAAGACCAAAAAGCCGTGGAGCATGCATATATGTGTGTGTGTGTGTGTGTGTGTGTGTGTGTGTGTATGCACGCACACATATATATATAAAATAACAATATTTTACAAATCTGTATTTTTAAAATCCCTATCATAAGTTACATATAAATTTCATGATTTATGAGTTGACTATCAGAAATCAAAATCAAATGGTGTCAGGGCAATAACTTAGTAAGACAGTTTTCTCTCTTTATATACACACTAATAAAAGTCATGACAGACTCTACCGAAGTAATGTAAGCATTTGGAAATTCTGCCCCAGGAGTTTTTGCTTATCATCTGGAAAAAAAAACCTGGGCTCTGGGACAAACGGCTTATATGAGCCCAGAACAGCTGAAAGACAGATGGACAGACAGAAATATCTCTCTTGATTTTTTAACACTCGCATTTTAAAGGTAATGTTAAACAATACACAGATGATGTATCTTCAGGCCAGTCTACCTGCTCTGGAGTTTACCGTTCATGTGGAGAAGTCAGGACAAAGGATTAAACATTTCTCATGCTATTTTTACCTTCTTCCCCAATTCTCCCAGACTCAGCTCACAATTTCAATCTCCTTGGAACAGTTTCCTCCAGGTTCAGAAGCACTAATCCACATATAAGAGGAAAACGAAACAATATGAAAGAAGACACTTATGTACTCAATGATTTTTTTCACAAGCATCACTCTAGTTGTCCTTATTCTGTCTCTTTCATCCTCTCTACTGAGAAGTCCTAGTTAAACTAGAGGTTTGACATGCCTATCACTTCAAATCCCAGAGTCATAAGATTGCATGAGAACAAGTTTATTTTTAAACAAAATATGAAACTCTCGGGTTCTGTTATGCTGCAAAAGAAGTCTTGAAAATGTGGCTAAATGTAACAAATACAGCCATATGTGCAGAAAACCTGAAATTCAAGTTCTGAAATCTGTCACAATGAGATACAGCTGGAGAGCACAGACCTCACAGCCCTGTGCTCTCTGCCACACCGTGCTCCTGACAGTGCTCATACCACAGATGGGCATCCCTTCAGCTCAGTATATTGCTAGCACGAGCTGCTCTGGGGACCTAGCGACACTGTGGCAGCAGTGACAGGAGAAGACAAGATGCAGGTGGAAAGGAGAGAAATGTCCTCAAGCAAATGCCCATCTTGTCCCGAGAGGGATCGTTCAGGAGCCATGGACTCGTGCTGCATGTCAAGGCAGTGCTGGGCAGCTGCAGCACAGCGCTGGGTGAGGGATGGAAGGCTCCGTGCTCACAGGCACAACCGGTGACACCTTGCTTGCCACAGAGCAGCAACCTACGCTTCTCCCCAGCAAAGCTCTGTCACCTCAAATGAACCCTCACTTGAAACAACAACAAACAAAAAAAGCAAGAAAGCTGCATGTACTTCAGTCTCCTATTCTTTAACTTGTTCCCCATTTGTGTGGCTCACTATTTAAAGCATTCAGTCTTTGTGTACAGTCAGTATGAAGTTATTTGTAAAAATAATGTGTGGTAAATTGGCAGACAAGAACAGTTTAAAATATAGGCAATCTGTTGAGTGATCTAGGAGAACTGCCATAAAATTTCATTTCTGCTATTATCATATGTTTAGCATTTTATGCAACATAGTACTTCAAGAAAAATGATAAACAGTAAAGACTCATTGAAATGCCTTGTAGGGAAGAACACATGGGGCGACTGTCAGGGCAGAGTGGGGACCTGGGGAGAGGCTGGTGCCAGGGCCCATCCCACCTCCAACCAGAAGTGGGCAGCCGGGGGACACCAGTGCATCCCCAGCCCTGGACATTGGGCATTTCCCTGGGGATGGGTTAGGATGTGGGCGCACAGCCAGGCAGGGCAGGGCTGTGTGGAACTGGAGAGCTGCTGCTGTGCCACTGCTCTGGGGGCTGATGGCCCCTGCAGGCTAACACGGGGTTCTGCGGCCCAGGGAGGGTGGGAGGAAGTCAGGGTGGGGACAGGGACAGTCAGGAGTGATGGTGTCCTCGGCATTTATTGAGCTTTCAAGGGACAGAGAAATATCTACAAACAGTACCATTTTAACTTTAAGAAAATAAAAGCTGTAACTGATGTTCTATTATCCACAGAATGAAAACTTCATCATATTTGTGCAGGGTGGAGCTGATAGTACTGTGATATGGTGAGTTTAAGAAAGAACAGGGTTCCACTTCTTGCACTGGGCTACAGAAGTTTGCAAATACCTTGTAATATATTTGGAGCCTGAGGGCCCTGGGAGCTATTAACAAATGCTTGTAATTTTCTACTTAGATTCCCCACTTGTTCAAATTCCATAAGGACTCAGAAAACAACAATCATTTTCTACGCTCAGATATTAATAAGGGAGCAAACATATCGATTTGTTAAAAAATGCGAACAAAAGAGAGTATCAATTGGTTTTGTAATTTTAATTAAAGTATTAGACAGACATAATGAATGATGCTTTTGAACATTTGACCACTGTGAAGTCCCAAGTCTGTTGAGGCTAAAATCCATGACTATATATGCCAGAACTTCATTTCAGTTCTTCACACCAATATCTAGCCTAGCACACAATGTAGTCTCTTTGTGTTGTTATCCTTCTGTATTAAAAACTATCTCAAGAAAAGCAGCAAGTCTACAAAACATTCTTACTTTGTTTAGTTAAACTCAGTAGATTTGATTTTTAAAGAAAATAAATAGACTTTTTTGTTCAGATGTTTCTTAGTCAGATCTTAAATAATAAATCCAGGGGAAGAGAGTTATTCATGAGCTTTCACTATCTGGAAACTCTTTGGCAAAATGCTCAATGTATTTTTAAGTTCAAGATCTGCAGAAACTTTCTCCATATTTAAATGTATAATTTCCTATTGGCTAGCATTGACTCAATTTTTTGGGGGGGCTCCACATGTATAGGTTTTCCTTTATCAGTAAAATATTTTCTATGCCAAACTCAATCTTTTTTTCAATAATTTTTTTGACAAGAGTACACTTGAATATTTTTTTCTCCATTTGCATCTGTAGCGCTGAAGTTCCATAACAGGGAAGTTCTTGGCTTTTTAAGATCTAATTATACCCTCCCTTCTCTTTAGGCCTGAGTTAAGTTTTAGATGAAGAGGTGTCCTATTACTTCTGAGAAGAGTCACACAAGAAAATAAGCTATGCATGAAAAGGAAGCTGTGAAGGAAAACAGGGTTTAATCTAGTATTCTAAGAGGGCCATACTGCATCATGGGATGAGGCCTGCCAGTAGATATTTATTAAGTCAGTGGATGGGAAAAGAGCATCCTGTACTTTGTGGGTGCTTTGACCTCTGAACTCTGCTGCTAGTGGTAGTCATTGTTTTTATTCTTCTCTCTCCTCAGCAGAATGAGTAGTATGACACTCATCTTTTGAACATAGCTTAGATTTAATTTGAAAATATCTGACTAATTGTATTAATCACCCTATGATGATAATAGTTATTTTTTTCTTCCTGAGAATGGTAGGTAAATGTACTCATGGTTTAGCTACATCTAGAGTAGCTTTTTAAAAATATGATTAATAATCAATAATATCTGTTAATAGCCATCTTCAGGTTTTCAGTAATAAACTGGAAAAATATTCTTGCCACAATCAAACAAGTGCTGAAAAAGTAGGAAGAAAAAAATCTAGAGGATATAAAGTAGACATGGAGAAGAAGAATGTGAACAACAAAAGATAATCTCCTAGGTGTGTGTGAAAATTTAATTCCAAAATAGAACTTCTACTGGTCTCATTTTACAGTAAGATTTGCTCATTTTCTATACTTGAATAATATTTGTGATTTTGATAAATTTATGTGTTAATTTCCTGGAGAATTCTGATTGTACTGAGATTTTGTAGGCATGTTTTTTTATTATTATTATTCTTTCGGGGATCTGTTGCTGGCTGTGTACACAAGCATGTGTGTGTGCATGAAATGTGTCAAGTCTTCAGCTGGGATCTGGAATACTGCCAACAATGAGGTTTTGTTCATCTCTGCTCTTCTGCTTGTCTTTCCTCCCCTTTTGTTAGCTAATGGTAGGAGAAATGTGAAGTTTGCCGTATACATACAGATGTTAAGAAATCTCTGCCATGGCAGAAAATAGTTTGAAAGTAACAAGATAAATTGCTAGCAGCAATGCATATAATTAGCAGAAAATATGACTCACTGGAAAGGTAAAAATATTGCAAATATGTATATTTCTCCCTACTACTGAATTTTTAGACTGTTAGTATTTATTCTGTTATTTTTTTGCAGATATTTGAAAAACATAGAATTTGCATTTTTATATTTTTCATTAAATATAACAAGCATTAAATAGCACTAGAACTTATAAGCAAAAGAAACGTATTTGTCAATAATACATAGTGCTACATAAGTTGTAGAATAGCATTCCTTTTGTCAAATGTAATCCATAACAATCTAACATACAGACAGCAAAATAGAGAGTAGGCTCAACATAACTAAGTTTTGTGTAAATTTAAATTTGTGCTGCTACATATTTAATGGCACCACAAGCAGTCATAGTTCTAGGTTCATGGATGGCTGAGTATTCATGTTACTGTATCTGTGCACAAAAAAGAGCAAAGCCAAGACTCCTGTATTGGTGTGCAATGTGACAAGGGGAGAGGCTGAAAACTAACAACCCTCTTGCAATGCAGTTAATTCTGTCTGGACCACACTATTAAATAAACTTCTGCTTGCAAGAACAGTTGCATGCCGCCCATTTCAATTTCTCTCTCTTCCCGTTTTTTTTTTTTTTTTTTTTTTGCTCCTGTCGGTCATTTTTTATTACTATTTGAGATTCTCTGTCAGGTGTATTTTGAGGGCAGCAAACTCAACAGGTACATAATAAAATGGTTTGGGTATGAAAACACATGTGAGTTCATGACCTACCAAAACAAGGAACTAGTAGTGATTTTCTGTACTCCTACACCTTCCGCTGTTTTTCTCTTACTAGTGACTGTCAATCTAAACTTGTGCCACAAATAGGTATGGTCCATATACTGAATTATCTTCCTCAGTTTTACACCAATTAAGAAAATATTCTGTACAGATGGAGTTCCCAAAGTCAGTCTCCTTTTTCTAGAAAAGAAACTGAAAATCTCTCCAAAGTACTTGCTATTATCAGGTCTAACAGGACTGTTAGACTCCACGGTGAATAAATAATTCAATTTCTTTTTCTTGTTCTCTTTTTTTTTAAAGGCCTGATTTTGTAACTGGCCCTATGTACTCAACAAAATTAATGTACATTGTCCAGAAATCAAGAAAAGTACTTTCTTTTGTTTCAATGTAATTTCATTAACAAACAATTCCCACAAAAAAAAAATCCAAAATAAAAACCCAATAAACAAAAATGAAACAAAAAAAACAACCCAAACCAAAACAGTAATCCCCACAATGCAAACCTTATAAAAGTGTGAAAGAGCCAGTACACATATATGGTAAAGCTAAAAAAAACCTCCTTGGAGACAGATTTACAATTGTATTGTTACTTTATTTGTTCTGTAAGCAAACGAGTTTTTTATTTAAAAAAAAATTAAACATTATTTTGCATATCTATGAGGAAGATTTCCCAGATGAAACACAGCCCCACAAAAAACTCAGCATTCTTTAAAGCTTTTTGCCACTAGTAGGAATGAAGGACAGTGGATATCGAATCGTAGTGCTGGAATCTCCTAACGATTGACTTTGTCTGTTGACAAAGCAAGGCTTTATTCTGTTGGCAACCCATTATCTTATGAAATTCTTTTGTAGCACCAGAAGTTATCATTCTCTTAACTGCACCAAAGTGGAAGGGGACACGCTTTGGCTACATGTGAAACGGAATGGTTAAAAGATGCATAGACATTTTTAAAGTAAACAGATCATTTTTTTTTAATGAAAATTTGTTTAACTTTCAAGATAATGCATTTGACCCATGGTTCTTATATCCCGTTCTCTCTGACAGCATTGATATACCTTTCAAGTAATTCAAAAAGCATTTTCACTAACACCTGTTTTAACGAGCATCTCTTGTGCATTTTTTACTTTATCTTGTCACAGGCAGGTGGTGTACAATGAATTGTCTTACTTCAGCATGTTTTCTTGTGTGTCTTTGTTTTGGCATCTTTATACACTGCTGCATTCAGCCCAGAAGCTAAGAAAATCCTATGAGAGTCCTTCATTTTATTATTTTTGCTGAGCAGATGAGATTTTTCTCAATAATGAAACATTCTTTTATAATAAAAGAACATAACTGTCAACCCCCAAACTTTAATTAATTTAAGTTACAGACATGGAGTATTTGAAAACCCTGAGAATCAGGACTTGTTTTAAAATTCTCTCTCTTTGTGCATAAAATCTGGAATAAGAAGTGGAGTGTATATTTTGGCTTTCTCTGGGTGACCTGTCTAGCTGAGTTGCCATATTGCACCACAATGCAGTACTGCAGTTTCCTGATCATTGAAGTATTTTCATCCAGATGGATAGCACTTCTGTAGCAAAGCTGAAAGATGATGAAATCTAACTAGCTCAAGCTATTTCACCAAGATAGAGTTACCTGGCAATCTAGTGTGGAAATTCTAATTCGAATACTGCTTTGCATGGGTTTACTGCAAACAAGTTTGATTTATTTATGTGTGAAGGAGACAGGCATGACCTGAAACATCTGTGCGATGCCTCAACATCTTGACCTTTTCAGGTGGAGAGATTATTGGTCTTTAGAAATCTTTTTCATTTGTGATGGAGCAAGAATTTAGAGGCGGAGAAATAGACTAGTGGTGTCAGTCTGTTGTGATGTTGGATGATGTCTGTTTTGCTACCAATGGTATTATGGATTGGATTGTTTCTTAATGACAAGATCTTTCAGCAGCAGCAGTTATGTCTCATGTTGTTCTCTGCTGATTCATCTGGTCAACACCTGCTTTGTGGCATTTGAGCTTGGCTTTGGAATCAGTTCCTCCCTTAACTCACACTATGTAATGAAGTGGATTATGAATTTAATGACCTTTAACAGATGCATTTTGACCACAAACTTGAAAATGCTTAAAGTATTTTTGACACCGTGATGCATTTTTTCTTGATAAGAGTTGCTGTTTTGATGGTCTTCATGTTTTACATTTTCATGGATTAAAAGTAACCTCTATAGCTGAGCAGCTGAGTAACCTATATAGCTGTGCATATAACACAAATTTCTCTTTCACATGTCTTCATTTCAGCAGCTTTTAAAGACATTGCTGTTACCCACTCAGATCTGTTCCATACCACTGGCAAAGCCTAATGTGTATTTTGTAAAAAACATGAAACTAGACAAAAATTATGCCAGAAATCCAAGAGGTTTTTTGCCTTCATGCAGTCTTTTGCTTGCACTTATATGTTGAAGATAATTAAAATAATAAATAAATTGTATTCTGAGAATCTGATAGCGCAGCTACATACTCTCAATACAGCTGAATGACAAGTCTCAATTTTTATGGTAATTAGGTAAAGTAAAATTTTCTATCACACCATAAGTATTTCAATAGCAGACTGAATTAAAATGTTTACTCATATCTTATGACACTTTCATTGCAAGTGACAATTCTGCTGACCAACACGAGACAGAGCGGAAAAAGAACAAAATTATTGTTCTTGAACACAGCCTTAGATCACAAAAAATTTATTCCACTTCAGTTTCAGGCTCTCAGGCACAACAGTATGTGAATAACTGGAATACTCAAGCAGGTCTTTACCAGCCGTTAAATTATGTCACCAGAAAAATCACACTAAAGGACAGTAGTAAGACCAAAAAATTGCAATGGTCCAATCAGCTCTCCTGTAGCTGCAAACTAGAGCCTGCCCTGCAGATCAGACTGAAACAGAAATAAAAACTGTCCTTTCCCAGCTGAGGACTTTCAGCTGTACCAAAAGGTGCTAACTATGCTAGAAAACTCTCAGGCTTGTTTTATTTTGATCTTTAATTGGCTTTGAACAAATCATATCTAAGATAAAGGTATATTCCTCCTTTGAACTTTCCCCCTCCCCATCAAATGCCTGCAATGAGAGACTTTTAAGGTTGCCATGCTGATTTTTGAGGCCACATACAGAGTGTGTATGTATGTTTGTGTGTGAGAAGATTTGGTTTATGACAGTCTTCCAGTGAAAAGCAGCAATCTAGTTCTCAGCTGAAATAGGTAAGCAATTTAAAGTGAGGAACTACAGAGGAACCCTTAAAGCTATGATAATATGCGAAGAACCTTTGGGAAATAAGAGTGAATGTAATTGTAAAGTACAGTTGGAATTCTAACTCAAATTACATTGGAATGCAATTTATTCACACAATATTACATTTTTCCTAGTCTTACCCAAGATCTCCTGAACTTTGTTTTTCTGCTTCTTTCTTAGTCTCTAATGGCTTCTTTATCAAGGGAAGACCAGCTCAAAATATTGCTGCTTTTTTTGTTTTGTTTGGTTTTTTTTCTTTGTTTGTAAAATTTCTAAGGCATATTTCCCTTTCTTCATTTTGATCTAGAAACCTTATTCAGGCCTTCAGCATGCTGTAGTAGCAATTAAAAGGCTTTAAAATTTGAAATGGTGCATCACTGGTATGATTCAGGTATGATTCAGGAATCACTTTCCTCTCTTACTGTGTTGACTGTATCACATAATTTTGCCACCATCACTTGCTCCTCAGTTTGCACTGTATGTGTTCAAAGTAACAGCAAATCTTTTCCAAGTCGGTCTTCACCTCTCTATATAATCAGTTATTCCTCGAGAGCATGGTGGTGTCCTCTTTTACTCTGTTCATAGCAAAGGATTTCGTTATTCTCCACTTTACTTTTGTTGGAGACAGCAAATGAGAAAGTCCCAAGTCACACTTAATGGGGAAGGAAGACAGCTTTCAGATCTGTCTTTCTGGCATAAGATTATATGGTTTTTTTAAAGTAACCTGTCAGATGGTAAGGAGGACTTCCTAAGGTAGTAAAGAATACAGCCTCACTGTACTCTTCCTACTTGTCTTCACCCACTTAATTTATCTGCTATAAGTTCCAGTTGCTCAAATACCTGATGCCAGTATATACACACACAAATACAGAACCTCCCAGAGCGACAGGGCATTTCATACTTCTGGGATAATTAATGGAATTATTAGAATTAATATAATAGAATAGATACAGATAATAGAGAATAGAATTAATATAATACTAGGAGCTTAGATAAGCAAAACTATGTTTTGGAGAGCTAATGGTCAAATTCCATTCAAGGGGCTTTTAAGCTCATAATTAAACAGTGCACTAAATACCTTTCACTACTAAAGTTTCCATGGAATATATTATCATGTTCATATGCTCCTGATCAAAACTCTCCATTTAATTAAGTTTTACCAAAAGATGTTCCCTACTGTAGGGAGAATTCCTTTATTATTACAAAGACCAAACATCTTTTTCCATCACAGTTTTTGTGGCTTTTTCATCGTTCTTCATTTCCCATTCGTTAGAGTTTTCCCTTCTTCTTCCATCTTATTGACCTCAAACTCCTACATGTTTGAAAAGAAGGAGGCTCCTGTTTAAATTGGTGCCACAAAGCACAGGTGCTAATCATCAGCTTCTGCACTCTGCAGTGGCCTCAGCACAGTGACACATGGGTCCTTCAGCCACTTACTCATCTGTGAATCTCCAACGGAGGAGATAAAGGCAGCGGGTCAACCAGTGCGGGTAGTAATACCAATACCTTGAGTAGTAATAATAATCCTTCTGTGCTGGGTTTTTGCTTTAATGATTGAAAGTCAAGTAGTGAGGATGGGCATGAGGAGCTGAGGTGCCAACAGACTTCCAAAACTATTCTACAAATGTTTGTAAATCAAATGGCTGTGAAGGAGGTCTGTCTGCTACACACAGCTTGCAAATAACTGACTCCTCCAGCACATGGAACAGAGACTGGAATATTTTCCAAGGTAAGTGCTGAAAACAGTCACCTTGGGTGAACATGGACAGATCTCCCACATGCCTGGCAAACACTTTAAGCAGGAAAATGCTATTTGAAAGAGGGGAAAAATGAAGGATATCATCAGTGACACACATCTTTATCAATATTTAGAAAAGGGTGATACTTCCATGCATACAGATGTGTTATAAAAAGTAACAGTGGTGAGTTCTAGAGTGTTTGAAGCTGTAAACCCAGATCTTTAATTTCAAAGAAAGGGAAAAAAATCCTTAAACAAATAATGTAAAACGCCCCATCAGATATGTCCTCTTTTAAGGAAGTTCATACCAGCCAGCCTGTGTGGTGCCTCCTGAGCATGACTGCTCTCAACAAGTGCTTTTTGAGTTGCTTACTCTTTCCTTACTTGCCTAACTCAAAGCTCAGATTTGTGATAGTCACGTGGTAGAAGAACCTCACAGATGACGGATATTGCCCTCAGCTACAGTGGGATTATCAGACAACTGCTCTAATGGTTTGCATGCTGATAATTAAGCCAAGATAATGATCCGAAATAACCGAGTGCAATGACAAAAAGCCACTTGGAATAGTGGCACAGGTGGAGAGGAAGAGTTATCTTATTTTTTTCTCTTTTCACCCACGCATTGCACTGAAAAGCCAAGCTCTGGCAACACACTCTGGCATGGCACCTCTGTTTTCTTTGCACTTGGTTTTGAAATGTCCGCATTGACAGCTCTTCTCAACTATTTGCCTTACGCTGTGGATATGCATCCTCCGTGCATTTATATTTCCCACAATACGGTGTCACACCTCCTGTGAAGCCAGCTCAGTAGTGAGCATCACTGAGCCTCAGCACGCTGCTGGCTGTGGCTCCCTCTCCTCTCCAGCACATTTCCACGGCACATGAAGAGACTTCAGGCTTCTGAAGCAACACAGTCAATCCTTCATGGATGAAACTCTTTTTCTATGCAGAAGAAATGTAAACAAATACTGAAATATTTCTTGCAAGAACAAAGTTTGAGTAGCTGATACATGCACACCATCATACTCAAACTGGGCTGAACCTAATTTCAAACAAACACTCTGAAAACGCCAGCTGGTACTCTTTCATTCACAATGCCCAGTTCCGCGGACACGCACCGTAGGTCCCCACCCCTCTTCTCTGCCGGGCGGTGATGGGCGGGGCGGGAGGCGCGGGGGCACCCCCGGAGGCAGCAGCAGCAGCCCCCGCTGCGCCGGGCGGAGGCGGCGCTGGGGGGCCCGGACTCCGCAGCCGCTCCAGCCCCTCTGAGCCGCCCGGGCGCGGCACAGCCGTGGGCAGAAGAATTGTAAGGGCTGCAGGCAGCGCCGCTCAACATCCAGGTCACGCCCTGGTGTCCCCTTTTTTCTCTCTTTTTTTTTTTTCCTTTTCCCAAGGAGTAGGCGTGAGGGAATTAACGCCGAGCGAGCCGCGAAGCAGCGGCAGCAGCAGCAGCATCTGGGGAGCCGCGTGCGTGAGGCAGAGGAGGCAGACGCGATTACTTCAGAATTTATTTAAGGACTGGTGAAAACCACTGCAGCGGCTCCAGGGGAAGTCCCCGCTCCGAGCCCGGCATCGCCGCGCGGCTCCCTCCGCCTCCACCCCCGCCCTCCGGCCCCAGCCAGGCTCTGGACCCGGGCACAGGGCGCCTGCCCGCGCCCGGCGTTCCCCAATGTGTCATATTAATTACACGCCCGGACTATTGAGATTATTGCAGGTTTAAGCCCTGCTTTCTCACGGTCGGATTACCGCAGATGATACGTTTTATTTCTCTCCACGGTTAGAAGAGACCTTGTGGCGTTTGCCTGAGCTCCTTAAATTACAGGATGTGGTAGCGTAGAGCTCTCGTGCCGCTCCCGGTCCCGGCGTCCCCGGGCGGTGCGGGGCTGCCAGCGGTGCCCGGGGCTCGCAGGCTGGGGCGCGGCCACGTGCCGTGGGTGTCCGGCCGGCCGGGCTCTCCCGGCACCCGCTCCCCGCTCCCTACGGCTGACAGCGGGCTCTGTACGGTGCCAGCCAGGCAGCGATGCGCCAGCCAGGCAGCGATGAGCCGTGGGCAGAGGGTTTCTCTCTGTAAAGCAGAAAACCGCGTTTGCTTTTTGATCATGCAGGCAGTCGTGCGTGCGTGTAGACTTCAGTCACGCACAGAGACATAATTAGCCTGGAAGGTATGGAAGAACCAGGGAAGCCAGATACCGATTAGTTAAATTTAACAAAAGATAAGAAATAAAAGAAAGATGCTTTCGCCCTGCCCCCTCCTCTGTGATCGTTTGCCTCCAGCTGCAAGGATGCTGTTGCTCGAAAGGGGCTGCTGGAGCTTTAAGAGCCGCTCCCCCCCCCTCCTGCTCCTGACAATGGTCTGAACCGAGCTCTGCTTCCCAAAGCAAAATTTGTAATATGCCATTTTTCCCATGGATGCTTCTCCTCTTGGCTGCTGACGAAGTGACCGAAGAAAATGTTGAGGTGCCAAGCAGCGAGACTTGCCGGAGGACGGGTGCGGGGGCTTGGGGTTCCTCGGAGCAACGCCTGTGTCACCATTGCTAGGAAGATGGTCCAGGAGTGCGCGGCTGTGTGAGTCCCCGCTCGAAGCCGGTGGAGACTGCGGTTGTTATTGATCAAGTGAAATAGCAGACGCCGAAATAAAAGATACTAGGTACTGAACCTTCTATTTCTGAGTTAGACATTCCCTCCTTAGCGCCGGTACCCTCTGGGGATGAGGTGCAAATGCAAAATCTAGCTGTCTGCCTCTTGCTGTAGTACTTGCGTGGTATTTAAATGCATTTCTATAATGGGAGTTGAGGGATTTCAGACTAAAAAATATGAAACCAACTTCTTGTTTTTGGTTGTGGTTAAGGGAGGTAGGAGGTCAGAGGGATGACATAAAGAACAGATAGTTGGAATGAGTCCTTTTTCTAAGGTGCTGTGTTGACCATCCCTCCTGTGTGGAAGGAGTGCAGGATGCTTCTGTTAAAGGTGATATCATAGTTTAGTGGAGACTGGCAGATAAGGAGTTAACTAGGAGGAGGAATATGCATGTAATGCAACTCAGACAATAGGAAGGATTTTCCTTATTGGAATTACACTGTGTTGCCTAAGAGTGATCCTGCTGAGGACATCTGAAGAGACATAATTGCAGTAAGATCTGGTTTAAGCAGTCACTATATCTATTTAACGATTTGGAAAAAATAGCTGGTAAATGCAAAATACCCGGAACGATCCAATGAAATGAGTTTTCAAGCTGATGTCACTGTGGACAGGCTAGAACAAATGCTAGTTAGATTTCTACTTCTTTTTCCTGCAGCAAAATTACAAGTAACTTGAAATGACTCCTCAACTGTGGTGTGCAAATCAAATGCCAGAGTAAACAGAAAACAAGCTTTTAAAGCCAGTTATGGATAGAAAGGTGAAGGACTAAAATTAGATTCGTATCTAAGGTGGTGGCCTTCAAGGTGAGCAAAACGAATGCTTGTCTAAGAGCCTTTGTCAGGCAGAAGCCAAGTCGCTTTCTGTCTTCTTATTCCCAGAGCTTCCCAGGTGGAAAAAATCCATCTGGTAAATTATTTCCAGGCTAAATGACGTTGCAGAGGTGTTTGTTGCAATATTCACTTAAATAAATAATTCCAAGACTCTTGGACAATTGAGGCAACAGAAGATGCCAAATAGGGTGGGGTCCAGTGAGAAGGAAGACAACTTTTTAATTTCCCACCTCTATAGGACACCTACCACAGAAATTTCAAGTAGTTTTAGAGAAAGTCAGTATTGAGGACATACTTTGATACCTTGTCCATG
The DNA here is from genome assembly GCA_013398115.1 of Falcunculus frontatus. NCBI lineage: Eukaryota > Metazoa > Chordata > Aves > Passeriformes > Falcunculus > Falcunculus frontatus. The sequence continues at coordinate 1,817,287 of VZRV01002222.1, forward strand.
ATTATCAGCATAATCAGAGAGAAGTTAATATAAGAGAGTTGCTATAAATTAATTTGTTAATCGAGTCCCTCCTGAAAAAAAGCTTTATATAACTCTTAACTAAGGATGGCCGTATCCTGTGCTCTGTGTTGGAATTTTTTGTCCATTCCCCTTATCCGGATGTTTAAACTGAGCTGCAGAATTCCTAATTGAGCTGATACGGACTTCACTCTTGATGGAGACATAATGCAGCTAATGCTATAGATTCGCTATGACATTTTTTCATATAGCCCAAAAAATCTTAATGTAATGACAGTGAACCACGTTCTTTCACCCTCTAGTAGGACAGATCACTTTAAGCAGTCGTTGCTTTTTTGCCAGTTGAATGTTGTGTGTTTAGAGAGGAAACCTGTTCATGATTTCTGGTAATATTGTAGGCAATGGTCACATAACATCCAGCATGCTTCCTGGTATCGCATAACAGGCATTTTTGATCTTTATGCTTTTGTTTGGAGGGAGTAAAATGGCACGAGATTGATGGCTTGTCCATGTTAGTGACTTTTCCAACCATCCGTACTGATCCAAACCCACTGAAGTCTGCAATAGAATATCCATGAATCCAAGCATTTGTTGGACTAGATTCCATTCAAAAAACTGGAGAAAACACCGAACCAGGAACCAGTCAGCCTGGAAAAGGCTTTGTAGTAGATGGTGCAATAGATACATGATGGACAAGAAATATAATGTGTTTAGAGAACTTTAGTGTACTGCTTCTCAAGCTGCCATTGTGTATGGCTGTGATGCCTGGGCGCTCAGGTCCAGAACTACTACTAAAAGAAGAGCCTCGGTTTTGTTTCAAATTAGAAGACTTCTGAAGTTACTACATTGCCTAAAAATCTATTTCTAGGGAGTGTTTATGTGCTACAAGGATTTCAAGGGAAGCAGGAATTAGTCAGTATCCTGCTCCCACTTCAGAACCTCTCTGGGTATTTGGGATAGTTGCAGGTGCTACACAAGTCCACTGTATGCTGCAGTCCTTGCAAGTTTTAGATGTTTTTTGGGCACCCTGACCAAGGGAGTTGTAATGTCTGCTCTGTGGCTCAGGATGAATCTAAGGACCAATGATTATGTATTGACAGTAAAATGCTGGTGACTTAATGCATCTTTCATTGAGGGATTGCTTTACTTACATTCAGGATACTGGGTAAAGTGATAAACTTTGTACTGTAGAAGTACCAAGTTCAGTATCAATGGAGCTTTTTCTTTTTCTATTTAATGAAAGAGAAACACATTTGAAAAGTCTTACTTTTGTTGGCTTAGATCAGTCAAGCATAACTTTAGTTAAGTTATATTACTACAGGGCAAGTCAGCCTGTTTCTGGCAAAGAACACAAGCTTTCCTTCTCTTCCTTTGAATGAAGAGGTATATGGTGCACATTCAGCTGTTAATGTCACCTCTTTAAGTTGAAGAATATGCTACCTGGTTTATCCCTTTCTCTCCTCTCCTTCCTCTTCTTTGCAATCTTGGCTGCATGGGAATTATTGCACAAAATTATGTGCATGAGAGCTTACTCAGTTATCATGGACTTCTGTGGTCTTGAAAATACGGGACAGAAGAGTTTAATCCCCCGCTTGCAGTTCTTAACACCCATTGGAAAGAAATTCCACCTTCGTCAGTGTTCATTCTTGGATGCCGGTGTTCCATTCAACCTGCCTTCAGGTTGGAGCAGATGATCTCCAGAGGTTCCTTGCAACCCTAAGTATTCAGTGATTCTGTCATATCCTGACAGAGCAAGGTGGCTGTCCACTCACTTGTGGGCTGCTGTAGATACCTGGCCTGTTTCTCACTTTCTCCTGATGACCAGGATGGTCAATCCAGGTCTTAATTATCTGTTCCCCCTCTACTTCCATTCCTCCCCCAACTTCTCTGCAGTTCTCTGGTGGCACAATGAGCTGCAGTAGCTTGCCAGATCCATGGTTAGGCACCATTGGTATGACCAAGTAGGATTTGAGGTATCAAGTCTTGGTAAAGAAATCTTCAGTGAAATACTTCAGTGGGAATTTTCTCAGTCTCTGCAAAGGTGCCTCCTTATCTATGGGTACAGATGCCTGAGTTTACTCAATTCAACACCATGTATCACGCCTTTGAAAAGAAGCAAAGTCTGTGTTTCTGGGTTCTTGGATTTGTTTGGTGGTTGATTTGTTCACTTCCTATACCAGAGAATCATTTAGTGTGGAAGGAACCTTTGGAAGTCATCTGTGTCAACCCCTGTCCAGTGCTGGGCCAAGTGCAAAATAAGATGAGTTTGCTCACTGCAGGTTTGGAAAGTGAAAAGAAGATCCAGTGCGAACTATGAATTTCAGAAATTTAAGGCAGATATTTATGCACTCCAATTTTGCTTTAGATTTTGTCACATTACCTGAAATTTATTAAGGAAGTTACTTTTCAGTTTAGAGTTCTGGCAATGCCATTCAAGGTTTCTGTTTTAAACTTCAGAGACAGGATTCTAATGCTTCATTTACATTGTTGTTTGTCTTTGCTCATTCTCCCTTTTTTGTCACTGTCAGCTCCAAATTCTTTTTCACTAATAGGATTCATCAAAGAAATGTAACTGTAATTGCCTTGTAGGAGTTGATAGAAATGTATTGATTAGGGAAGGGGATACTATGCTAGGATAACAAATATCTGAACATGAGAGCTGGCATGTGCAGACCAAGTGGAGAGATTAAAATACATGCACAGACTTGAACATATTTATGCATCTGGTTTTCAATGTGCATTCAGAGTTGAATGAGGAATTGGCGGCGTATTATGCTGTATAAAACCGATTCAAAAGAGTAGAGGGCTGGGAGTCTTCATTCCGATCTTTGATCTTTTAGGGTCATTCCTGGGCATATGGTTATATTCCATCAATCGCATGACAGGCTGATAAACACAGTTAGAAAACATGGAATATCCAGATGTCAGTTTATGAATGTGCTTGGTCCACCCAGAAGTTATTGTTTAAAAAATCAAGTTCTCTGAGCCTAGCCAGTTTTAAGAGCAGTAAGAATGGAGAGCAAAAAGGAAGCTTAATGACAGTCCATTATTTATCTTGTTCAGTTCCGTTCTGAGTAGAATTGATATCTACATGTTTAGTAAGAACTGTGCACCTGTGCACATAATTGCCACATATGCATGGATGTATTATTCTTGAACTGTACATATATCATTAAGTCCAAGATGCATCTGATCTGTGTATATAAAATTTGATTCATGCATATATAGTGAAAGGTATCTGAGTTTTTTCAAAAGTTATGTAAATTCACAGCTCAGCCACAAAAGTATGTGTGTCATGGTAATTCTAAAGTGTAATAGAAGTGGGCCTGCCAATAACCTTATTTTGAGCCTTGTAGAATTGCAGCATTGAATGTGGCTGTGTCTCCCCTATAAATGCAGTTGAAAAATGCATATATTTTTAACCAAAAGAATGACTAATTCTGATTAGTTTATTAGAGAGATCACTTTCAGTGTTTAATGATTGAAACCCTTTCTGTATGAAATACACTTTCGCTTAACACAGATTTATGGTCTGTGATTAGTGTGGAAGAGTGGGTAGGTAGAGTGATTCCTTCTAATTTCATTGTATGAAATATTTCAGCTGAGTATATTATGAAACCAGACTAAAATTTGTTGGGGTGATGGAGGTTTTTAATCAACAAATTTAGGTTTAAAATTCTAATTACATAGAAGGAAAATCAGAAATGGCCTTCTTCCCCTACCAGCAATTTTAAAGTACAATTCAAGTTACTCAGGGTATCACCACATTAGCAATCAGACCAAACTGATCATAGCAATACTATTTTTATTTTATGTTTTAATATGAATCCCTCCATTTTTTCTGTCTGCATGTGTTGTCTTGGTCCTCTATGTGCTTCTGGTGTATGCAAACTAAATTCTTTTTGGTGATAACTGAACTGGGAGCTTACTCTTAAATTTAATCTCCTGACCCTGTGTGTGAACCACATCATCCTGTGGTTAGCCAAGGGTTGACTAATACACGCACACACCATCTGAAGGCTCAGGAAATGTCAAGAACTCTTGTAACTCTGTGACATAATTCACTTCCTATATAAAGATCCAAATGCATACATGGCCTTCTATTTGTCCTCAGCTTCCCATCTTGTACTCTTAGACTGTGATCGGTCTGTTTGCTGACACTCTTCCTCTGTTTCTGTGAAGTTCTTTCTCTGTTTTACCTGCCTTAGCTTTTGTTGCAGCCCCTCTCAATAAACCTTCTTTCCTTCTTTTTTTTCTTCATTTAAAAATTCTTCAAATATTCTCAGTATTTTGATTCCTTCATTCTATCAAGCAGGAAATTCATAAAAGATGTAATAAGGTCCTGCAGAAGTGGCTCTATTCTTCAGCATGTGCTTGGGAACAGTGTTAAATGGTGGCTGCCTCAGGACGTTGAAAGCATCCCATGTGTTGTCAAGTGTAAGAGTGATAAATGCCAAAAAAAGTTTAAAAAAAGAAAAACAAAAAGAATGCTTTTCTAAAGGCAAGAAGACACAAATCATAGTAAATTGAACAGCATGGCATAATAGGTCTTTCATGAAAGACTGCAAGAAATTTTTCTTTGGAAGCCCCACAGAAAACCTGCAGTTGCTTGAGGTTTTCTTCCTTTTCTCGTGGCTTGGTGACCCAGGAGCACTCTGAGATCCCAGGTTTCCTTCAGAGTTGTTTGGGGTCCTTGTGGGCCCCCCAAATATGATCTGTGTGAGAGCATGATCCAGGGTTCCCATATCTCCTGCTCCTCTCTGTTGCAAGAGACAAAGCGTCCCTTTCTGTCACACCCTACCAGCATTTCTATCTGGCTCAGGTTAGCAAAATGCTTTTCTGTATTTCTCTCCACTCTCAGGGTGGAGGAGGGGAGAGGATGCTTGTGGTTCCAATGGAATAATGGCATTGATCTCCGAACTTCCAGAAAGCGATATACATCACCAGACAGACTGCAAGAACTTCTGTACCTTTTAAAGATTCTCCTGGGGCTGTGAGCTGTGGGAGAAAACTTCCAAATAGCAACTGCCTACATCAGGGGCTGCCCACCCATTCCATGCCTTCTCTGCTGTCTTAGTCACAGCCCAAGTTTGTTACTTGTGCTGTCAGAATAATGCAGTCCAGGCATTCAAAATAAGAACAATGCGTGGCCCCCTGCCTTCCCTGAACGCAACAGTTGAGAGGGACAAGATGTGGTAATAGTGCCATGAGCATTCAGCTTGTGGATTCCCTTACTACCCCAGAACCACTTACATATATGTCTTCCCACATACCCGTTATGACTTTAAGAGGAGAATTCCTATCTAGTTTGAATGCAGGGTGCTGTGATAGCAACAGCTGTCCACACAGAGGTTTCCCTACCTGTTCCCACACACTCACCAGCGTTCTTGCAAAATTGCACTGCTCTCACTCTGCTGCAGCCTCTGTGCGGGGGTAGCAAATGCTATACCTTTCACACCAGAAAACTGATCTGCATGTGGAAGACATTGGAAGCAATTTCTTGAATGACGAAGCTTCACTGATGAGAATCCCCTGGGACAAGAAGTGTGACTCATGAGATGTTGATGATTGTGAGGCGGAAAGGTTCGGTGACAATCCAAATTGATTATTTTGGTCTTGTAGAATGGGCATGCAGAGACTGTGGTCTCTGGCCACCTACTGCATACCAAAAAGTTATGATTGAACTGAGCAAGTGGCAGATGGCCTTGGAAATTTTTAATTATCCCTTTGCTCACTGTGAACTTGACCATCCTAAACTGGTTGACCACAGGTGGGAGCTGAGTGTAGAATGGTGATGGCCCCTTGCTGAGAGTAATGTACTTACACGGTGTTGTGAGAGGTTCCTGGAGGCAAGACAGGCTCCCCTGGAAGGTGTCCCACATCCCAAGATCCCTTAGGACTGTGGACAAAGCAGTTAATATCAGCAAGCTCTCCCAAGGATTCCCAAAGCTTCTCCCTGTACACAAACTGGGGGTTTGAGATTTCCATAAGAAGTTTTGTAACTGAAGCATGGGACTAGGTGATGTTATTTGCTCTTCTCAGGACAGATGTAAGAAATAAACAACAGTGATTCTGTTCCTGGTAATTCAATTTGCACAAGATATCACAGGGATGTAATTAGCAGAGTTTCTAGTTCTTGACCTCTTACTGAACAAGCTCACTGGAGAATAATTTCCCCTGAGGATGGGAATAACTAGATAGAAAAATAGATTAACCTGGCATTGTTAAGGCAGCATGATACTGGATCAATGGTTAGCCTGAGCTGTACTGTAGAATTGCCTAGAGGAGGACAAAATCTGGCAATTAGTGGCAGCTATTGACATCAATATCAACAATTCAACAATGAAATTAAGTAAGAGAAGGGAGCAAAGAAACGATAAGGGAGACTACAATTACTGAGGAAATATTTTCTGTTGTTTTAAGAGAGCATTATTTGCAAAACTAGTAATTGAAAATATTTTGTAACCCTCCATCTCCTTCCAGTCAGTCTTCTTTAGTTTTCGAAAGCACATTCAAAGTCTTTGCTGGGTGGAATTAGTCACTGTATTTAATCTCACTCTATTGACCATCTGATTAACATTGTGCACAAGTTTGAAAGTCAAAACAATGCACTAATCTACTGTGTCTATGTGACAGAGTTTATTCCTCTTATGAAATACCCTCAAACGCTTCCTCTACTGAAGAGCTGTTCCTTGATTTGTGTTCTTTTTAAAGAAATGATGTGTGAAGTGATGCCAACGATAAACGAGGACACCCCGATGAGTCAACGGGGGTCCCAAAGCAGCGGCTCGGACTCGGATTCTCATTTTGAGCAGCTGATGGTGAACATGCTGGATGAAAGGGACCGTCTCCTTGATACCCTTCGGGAGACACAGGAAAGCTTGTCACTTGCACAGCAACGCCTACAGGATGTCATCTATGACAGAGACTCCCTCCAGCGACAGCTGAACTCAGCACTGCCTCAGGTATGAGTTAGTAAAGATTCCTTTTTTTGTTTAGGTTCACCAATTTTTTACTTAATAGTACTTACTTTAACCCCAATCAGTATGTATTCCTTGAGGTCCAAATTTTGCTCCCATTGATGCCAGCTGCAGAACTCCTACTGAATTAATAGTACCTGGTTTGACCTCTATGGGGCCTCTTTCATAGACAAGAGTAGGAGTAATGCTGTTGACTTGAAGGAGAGCAAGATCAAGGCCTGTAGCTACTGGTTCTTTTGGCTGTTGCTCTAGCATTTACAACAGGTGAGGGATCATTTAAATCAAAGATCTAATGGTAGAAATAAAGCAAAAAGACTGAGGATGTTTTCTAGAGACTCTTTTCTGGATAAGAGTTTCTAATAAACAACGAATAAAACTAACTTATGCAGGTTAAATAAGGTACTACACAAACCCACAAAAACAACTGATATCTTAATATTTTAATTCAATTAAGTTTAAATATTTATATAAATTTCATTATCTAAAGTTATCCTAGTCTTTTTTAGGAACTTCAAAATTAACTACTTCAATTAAAATACTAATGTGATATTGTATTTCAGTATTAGATGTCAATGTAATTGGTTTTTAATATACTAGAATTAAAAGGAAAGATCTTGCTTCAGTCTGCATGCATGGCCAGAAGCTGGAAAGATACCATAATTCAAAATTCAGGTTTTCTCCATGTTTTTTTTCTTTGTGTCTCTCAGCTGTCACTTACTAGGGAATGTGACTGTAGCCATGAGGACTGAGGAAGGAATTAGGACAGTGTGTGGTTAGAATAAAGAATAATAAGGATGAATGAAATGAGTAAGAAAATTTTTAAGGGTAGAAAAGGAAAATGTCACCCTCTGGGTTAGGGAAGAGCAAGTTATTGAAAGATCTTGGGATAGGACTGAATAAGAGAGAGAGACTGCAATCATTTGAAGAACAGCATTAGCAATTTGAACATTAGCTTCAGACAATAAGAATACCTGCAGCTGGCTTGGGACAAACAAAAAGGAGTAGCAATGATCTTGATATGCAGTAAAATCAAGGTTGGTTTTTTTCTTTTTTCTCTTTTTTTGTGGGCAGTTAAGCTTCTTTTGTACAGGTGTCTCTCCATAGAAGAGTGGAAAAGAGTAAGTGAAAGACAGCATAAATCCTTTATTCAAAGATTTACTGCTGGATATACAAAGAGGAGAGGATGCTCCATGTCTGTGGAGTCCCATTCAGTGTGCTGCTTAGTGCAGAGGCACTCTCCGCTGAGCCCATAGTGAGGTATTTTTATTGAGCACTAGCAGGTGTCTAAGCCCTAATGTTTCTGTGTCTCACATATGCAGAACTCCTGCTAAAATACAGGACACTAACTAAGGATAATAATATTCAGCATAAATGTCATGCAGAGCCTTAAAGAAACAAATTCTAAGGAAATGGAACACAATATGATTTTATTCTTTATTTCTTCAAGTAAGAAATAATAAAATTATATTGTGTTATGTATTTTTGAATCATAGCTATACACCTCCTAAAATCAATTGATTTGTCAGGTGAACACTTTGGACTACCATGTACCATTAAAAATGTATGTTTCAGGTAACATTCACCCTTATACCAAAGAGATGTAAGTTTCCCATATGAGAAACTGTGTGACACACTGCTTACACTTTAAAGCAGAATCAGAGTTTTTTCCATCAAAAATCAGGGTTTTTTTCATCTGTTGTCTAGATCTTCACGTAAATAATTAAATTCTGTAGAAATCTGTTCTTATAAGTACACAATGCTGGCTTAGTAATATAACATTCTAGAAATAGAGTCTTTCAAGAATATGATTTTCATGTCATTGCCTTACTATTTAGTTTATTTCTGGACTTGAGATATTCTATATAGTACTTTTACAATTTTTTGGTTTATGGTTTTATGAATGGCAAACTTGCCTTGCTTGCTGACTATTATAGCCTTATGACAAAATATTACCTAGGACTTATTACCTAGTGGAGAGGAAGAATTCTCTCTTCACTCAGTTTAGGAGGAGAATACATAAATGTAAGATATCTAGATGATAATTATTATTTAGTTTTAATGTGACATCCAACGAGTCTTGCTTCCTCAGAATATATTCTTTTAGTTCTTGATCCCTTGAGTGGTTTTCAAAATTCAATTATTTCTTAGTATTTACATATTTTGAATGTAGAAACTGTATATTGACACAGTTATATTCCAAAGCATTTTTGTTAGGACACTGTTTTTGTTTATTGTCTGTTTAACTGTTTACCGTGAAAAATGTGGACTGGAAAAATAATAACACTTGTAATGAATAGAACCTGAACAAAAAGAGCCTGCTTGAAAACTCAGCCATTGAAAAATCTTGTCTGATGGGAATAGGAAATCATAAATAACATTAAATAAGAAACTTGAGTTATTAATTAATACTGTTACAGCTGTTAATGCTGTAGCCGATGACTGTAGATGTCTTTAAGTTTTTATACTGGTCTGAACTGCAACAGGACAATGTATGATTAACTGTGTCTTTCAAATTTGAGTTATAGAAATATAGTTGTCATGCTATCATTGAAATAAATTTTATTTCCATTAGATTAGCAGTCTTAATTTTATGAACATCTATATGTAACTGAACTGAAGGAAGGAGGAAAAAGTGAGCAGGCAATTACAGATCAGCTAGACTAAATGAAGAAACAGGGAAGATTTTAAAACTTGTTTTGGAGGAAAATCTAATAATACATCAAAAAGGTAACTTAAAAATATGACAAGGGTTTATCAAAATTACCATTATACGAAGTAACTCAACGTGACTCTTTAGTACCAGACTTTTAAAATTAGGGAACTACAGTATCCCTAAAATTATATCTTTTGTAGTCACCCCATTTAAATTACTAATAAATGGGAAGTGTGTAAGGAAAAGCAATATAATAATTAGTAAGGTAAGTAATAAAAGAGAGAGAGGAAAAATTTTCACTTAGAGTAGACTGAGGGGATGGAAGGAGAATAGTCATAGTTAATAATGTGTTTTGAGATAAATTTTTGTTAATTTGAGCATAAGAAGAAGCATGCTAGTGGAAATTTCGGATGACACAAAATTGAGTTGAATAGTCAACTAATGGAGTGTGATAATACACAAGAACAAGAGTAACAAAGGTGGGATGATAGTGCATGGTAAAATGGTGAGGGCCTTATATCTAGCAGGTAACAAAAAAAATTACGACCTTTTAGGTAGCAGTAGTAAAGAGGGATAATATATGGTTTACAATGGTGGTAGGCAGCCAGTGGGAGGTGGGTGTAAAAAAAAGGAAAGTACCATTTTGAAATGCGTTATGTAAGAGATTTCTATTGGAAGTAGATAAATATTAATGCAGCTAAACCAAGGGGTGGTTTGGACCTCATTTATCGGAGTTTTGGCTCAGTAGTGATTGACAGTCAACCTCAGATTGGAAGAGATTCAGAAAAACACTGCTAGAGGAAAGAGGAAGTAACATCTGCTTGAAAAGACTAGTTAAAGTTTTCTTATTTCTGAGGAAAACTAACTTGAGAGGGACTATGAGTGATTTCCTAGATTTTCTTAGAGAGACAGGAAGATGGAATGAACAGGTAAAGATGAAAGAAATATTTTAAGCCAAAAATAATGTTGATGAAGGAATAAATGATTATAGCGTACCATGAATAAAGATAGATCATTCATCAAAAGAAGGTCTTGAATTATGAAGAAATGGTATCTTTCTTAGACAAAGACACGGTGAAAACCCCAAACCGTTTTCAAGATGGAGCCGGTATAAAAGACATTATATGTCATAATACCTTTGGTTAACCTCTGAACTTGACCCAGAACACCCCATGTTCTTTATTTCAGACTTTATTGTGGAGATATTAAGAATCTAGTTCACAAGTGATCTTGTTTATTCTTCCCAAAGCTGCCTGTTGACAGTGGAAGCCTCTAAGGAAAGTGTATTTGGGTCTGCACTGCATGTTCCCCAACAACAGGAATTTATTGTATTTAGGTCATGACTACTGAGTCCAGAAAAAAAATTGCTAAATACAATAAACTACACTGTAATGAGGAAGCATAAGATTTAAATACTTAACAGTATGTTTTTGTTTTATTGGAGTAAAATTAGGTCTTTTACTGTAGCGTAAGAGAATGTTCTACTAAAAAGGTTAGGAACTCTAACTCCGTTTCTGAGTGCTAGAAAGAGGAAAATGTTCAGTTATAATGTTCTCAAGCAAATTTAACCATAGTCTTCTCTAAATCACCTTGATTAGCTACCTTGTGAACAAACTGGAAAAACACAGTGTATGTCACTGTAAGAGTTAGAATGACGCATAAAGATCATAAGAGTTATAAATGTACTCTGCTAAACAATTCTGAACTAGTCTTGGTTGATTTATCATTTCTTTTAGCCTTTCAAGAATAAGTTTCAAGGTATGAAAGATATTATTTATATGAAGATGTTAATAAGTTATCACTCTCTAGTCAAGTTTATTTTGTTCATTAATAATGTACTTGCTCAGTGATTTACTTAGAAGTTATTACTCACAGAATAGTAGCGGTTGGAAGGGACCTTAGGAGGTCACCTTGTCTAACTTGTCTGCTACAGCAGGGTTACTAAGAACAGGCTGCCCAGGACTGTGTCCGGATGGCTTTTGAGTATCTCTGAGTGTAGACTCCTCAGCCTCTCCGGACAACTGTGCCAGTGCTCAGTCACCCTTACTGGAAAAAGCGAAAAGTGTTTCCTGATGTTCGGGAGGAACAGTCTGTGTTTCCGTTTGCATTCATTGTCTCTTCAATAGTACATTATCAGAAAGTTCTGATCTTACTGATCATTTATGGTAGCAGATTTTATTTTTTAATGGCTATAAATCTTTTCATGTATTGATAATTGGAATCTTCACGTATGATATATCTGTTTTAGTACTATTGGCTGTCACCAGTCAGCTCATTATTTTCTATGTGCCCTAGCATAGTTTCCAGAAGGATCTGCTTCATGATCTTGCTGGTCACTGAGGTGAAACTGACTGGCCTTCAGTTCCCTAGATCCTCATTTTTACCCGTCTTAAAAATTAGGGTTACATTTCCGCTTTTCCAGCCAGTGGGAACTTCACAAGGCTGACACAACTTCTCAAATATGATGCATAATGGCTTAGACACTTAATCCGCCAGCTCCCTCAGGACATGTGGATGCATCTCATCAGGTCCCATGGACTTGAGCACCTTCAGGTTCCTTAGGTGTAGATAATCTCAAACCTGCTCTTCAGTGAGTGACTGCATTCTCGCAGTCTGCTCCTTTGCCTTCTGCAACTCGGGACGGTGTGGCTGGAACACAATGCCTGATTTGCATGGTTTTAAAGAGCTTAACTGATATGAGTTGAATTCTTCTGTACATGGGTATAAAACATCCTGTCTTTAAAACAGACCTTTTAAAACTAAAGCAGTCCAGATATGTTATTCTTTGGTCAAGATCATTGAATAATTTATACTGAGAGACCATTGGAACTCTATTTTCTTTTTTTTGGAAAACTTATTTTGTTTATTTCCATCAAGTTTGATGTTGTGATTCCATTGAATCTCTCTGGTGGAGATCTAAACACCTCGTTCTAGTTAAGTTTAAATTCTTTTGAATGTTGCAAAAACATTTTCTATTCTCTGCGATAGATATTACTGTCAGCACTATTTGAAAATCTGCTCTTTCTGGATATAGATAATAGAGTTGTTTGGAGTGTGGAACTGCAATACTAAAACGAATCCTTTGATATCCTCTGGTACCCCATAGATTTCAACTAAATTGTAATTGTTAGCTACAATAATTCAGTAATAAAATCAGTAATAGAAATATAGTGGTAATCATTAAGGTTTTATTTGATCTAATAAGATACCACTCATTTAGAAATGCTTACTGGAGGCATGATAGAAGGGAAAATCCAAAGAGGGAAATGTAATGACCTTGTTTTATTGAACCAGTTTATGTAATTTGATCAATGTTAACCTTTAATAGGATTGTGATTAGAGAATTTTGTTGATAGCCTTGCAGTTTCTTCCAATACAGTGAGCAATGAATTTTTTACTGCCAGAGACAAGAAAGGTGCAGGGATCCAACAGTTAGTCAGTAGGGCCTTATTCTGGTGTGTTTTCTGTTTAGATGTGTGTGCATATAGTACATGGATACAAAATACTGGCATTGTACAGATACATATACAGATACAAAAATAAAATAGCCCAACAGAAATAAATACAGATTTTTAAATAGTAATAATTAAAATAGACTTTGTTTATTTAAGATTGGACATTTGCTGTTTGGGTGAAAATAATAGTTTGACCCACAGTATTGTTCTCTAAACGGCTCTTGTTCCTATGATAAAGATGGAATGATAGCATTTTTTCATGATTTCTTTCCGGCTGTGCTGAAGAACATAGAGTACCAATGGCATCCTGTATATTTGAATGAATAATCAGTATTTTTTCTGAGGTTCTAAAAATATGCTCTTATGTGAAGGACTTCTGTAAGTTCTCCATCTATTTTTTTTATCTTGCAAGATTATGCATTTTTCTCACATTTCCAGGGAATGATTTAAGAGAATTCAAAGTAGTGAAATGGAGATCTGAGTGAAATGTGTCTGAGGTCAAAGTTCCAAGTTTTCTGTCTCAAAAATCCAGTGAGACACTGTATTCATGTGTGAAAACTAAAGTTTGACCCAGTGTTTGTTGCCATCTCTAAATTTCCTGTCTTAGAGTAGAATTGTGTGGGCTACTAAATAAAAACATGTTCATTCTCAGGTGCTCTGAATCCATGCAGTTCCCATTAAAATCAGTGCAAGCAGCAAGTCTTTGTGACTGCCAAAATCAGTTTAGATTACTAAATAAGTGAAATATTTTCATAAACAAATTGGAATGATGCTTTTTTGCTAATTATCTTAGCTATTTGTCTCAAGATATTAATATTGAGGGGAGCATATTGAGATGTATGCAAAAAATCAGATACTAAACATAGCTATTAGTTTAAATAGAGTAAATATGGAAATAATGTTTTTACAGGATTTAAATATATAAGGGGGAGACAGAGCATGTGGAATTCAAAGAAAACTTGGCATAAAGTTGCAATGGTGTAAGTGCAATGCAGCACTGAGGTGTTAGTTGTGCCCAACCTAAGAAATTATTAGGAAAGATTTCAGATTTTCCTTCCTCAGTAACAGAACATGCAACATAACAGCACATGGCAGTTCCTTTTTTTTACAAAAAACTGAGTGAAATTTGGTTTTGTATTGTTAAATACCAATTTTATTCCGGTGGATGGCTCCTAACTAATATTATCCGATAAAAGACAGACTGACAGTATCTGTGGTTTAAATAAGGCAATGCTTTAGCTGGGTCCTCTCTGGACTATCTTTGTTTTTTTAAACTGCCATCATATTCCCAACAGAGCACAGTCATAGGTATAATTATACATGCAAGTAAAAACCTGTAATATTTTCAATATGAGTTTATTTCCTTGCTGTTCTGAAGTTCTGTGTATTCAGTAGCATATTGCACATATTTATAAGCAGGAGATTTTATCTTAAAAGCTTTGGACTTCTTAATAAATACTTGATGACTGAAGAAAACTGGTGTGACAATCCAGCAAGGGAATAAAATGGGATGCGGGGAAAAAAAGACAGAAACATAAATATTTAGAGAAGGAGGAACATGTGGTGAATGCCTGAAGCAATCAACAAGACTATGTACTCCCATTTCACTCTGTATCTGCTTCATAAACATTGATAACAATTATTTTAGCTTGAACCAGGTACATCAAATGCTGCATTAACTATTGATGGCTCATTATGTGAATGTTTATAAAGGCACATGAATGAATATGAGAAAAAATATAATGGTGCTGGTCAACAGAATAGAGCACAGATGGTTATCCAAGTCCCTATAAATGAAGCTGTTGCCATCAAAATTATAGACCATAGTTTTCATAATAGCTATAGTCATGCCTCTCAGTGTTTAAGAAGCATTTGGACGATGGCTTCAACAATACAATTTAACTTGGTCAGCCCTGAAGTGGTCAAGCAGTAGGACTAGATGATTATTGTAAGTCACTTCCAGCTGAACTATTCTATCCTGTTACGCAGTGAGGAAAAGCTGAAAAAAACAGTGCAATTCTATAAAGCTTAACTCTGTTAGCTTACTTTTTGCTCATGTCCTTGAAAGTGGATGGTAGAGGCTGAGACACCATCCAAGAACATCTTGGAAATGTATTCCCTTCTCTTTAAGTTCTCTATGAAAAGCAAAATAAATAGAGAATATTTAAGAATTAGCTTTTAGAAGTGCCTTATTCAGGCTATCTTCTATCTTAACAAATGATTTCCCATACGATTGAGTATCCACTCAAAACCATAAAATATTAAGGGTATGTTTTTTATCTCAAAAGTGAGGGTTAATTTAGTTCTCACTGAAGTGCGTAGAGTTTTCCTGTTGACTCTGAAGAAATAGGTTTGTTTGCATTGATGAATATACATCTTTCACATGACCCCCAGGAATCTGAACTTCTACCTATAGAAGTTAAGGGCCAGGTAGAGCAGTAACCTTATTTTGTATAATTTAACTAATGATCTGTTCCAAATCATCATTTGCTGAGTATATCTTGTTCTTTAAGTTTTTTTCCTATTTAGTATCAGATTATAGGTTTTTTTTTCTTTTAATCATTGTTGGTGATTCTTTACCATGTATGAGGTCTAAAAAAATGCCAATTATACTGTGACAGTCAATTTGTTATGACAGTCAATCATCTGTCAAAACAGAAAATAATCAGTCTTGGAGACCTACAGTAAAGTTCTTTGTTGTAGGTTGGTTTATTTGAAATCATGAAGTAGCCAAGATTACAGATTGTTTTTTCCCATACGTGATTTTTTTTTTCTTAGGGAGACTCTAAGCTGAAGGGAACATAGAGATAAATAAAGGCAAAGAGTAATAAGGAAAAGGTAATGCACAAGTAGATAAAACGTACTTCTGTCTCAAAGGGTCAGAATTCTGTAAGAAGGGGTAGAGTGAAAGTCAGTCTTCACAGGAAGTGAAGCCCTAAGCCAGAGTTGATGAAAATCAGTATGGGAGTTTTCCCGCTTATTTCAATCAATGATAGAACTAGTCCTAAAAAAAGCAAGTAGTGAAGGAGCAAGTTGAGCAAAAGGACAGAAAGGGACCTGGGGGTGCTGGTCAGCAGCAGCGGAACATGAGTCAGCTGTGCCCATGTGGCTGAGAAGGCCAATGGCATCCTGGCCTGTATCAGCAATAGTGTGGCCAGCGGGACCAGGGCAGTGATTGTCCCTCTGTACTCGGCATAAGTGAGGCTACACCTCAAATCCTGTGTCCATTCTGGACCCCTCACTACAAGAAAGACATTGAGGTGCTGGAGAATGCCCAGAGAAGGGCAACAAAGCTGGGGAAGGGTCTGGAGCACGAGTCCTGCAAGGAGTGGTTGAGGGAGCTGGGGATGTTTAGCCTGGAGAAAAGGAGGCTCAGGAGAGACCTTATCACTCTCTCCAACTCCCTGAAAGGAGGCTGTAGACAGCTGGGGGTCGGCCTCTTTTCCCAGGCAACCAGCGACAGCACAAAAGGAAGTAGCCTCAAGCTGAGCTGGGGGATGTTCAGGTTGGACATCAGGAAGAATTTCCTCACTGAAAAGGTGATTAGGCATTGGGATGGGCTGCCCAGGAAGGTTGTGGAGTCACCATCACTGGAGATGTTTAACAAAAGGCTGGACCTGACACTTTGTTGAACTTGATCTCGGGGGTCTTTTCCAACCTAATTGATTCTATGATTCTGTGATCAAAAAGTACTCTTGGACATTGTCACTATCAAAATAAGTCTCATGCAAGTATCTGAGTATGAAGTGCAAAATTCAGATTTTTGTATTTTTTTTCCCTGTCATAATGACAAATACCTTATAGGTATTGAACACTGAGACAAATACTACATTCAAAAAATAAGTTTTTTCATCTCCTGGAAGAAAACCAAAAACTCTGTCTTTAGTACTATGAATATGAGTGCTGTCTGGGGAAATGGGTTTTGGAGATGGAATTTGGAGAGGATACACTAAGTTTGTGTTTTCCTACTTTCTTTGCTTAATAATATCAGGTTGACATTGGAAATAATGAATATCCAAGACATTAAGATATGCTGAACACGTTTGCAATGTTTTATTTTCTCAAAGGTCAAGGATGAATACTTTCTCATATAATTGGTGCATAAGCACATTGTTGTATATCTTTGGTGAAGACGTGTAGAAGACACGTCTGAATCGGTGAACACGAGGTTCACAAATAATTGCCCTTATTAAAATAATTTTTGGTTAGCAGTAAAATGTTGTTATTAGAAATATTCCAAGAAAAATGTGGTATTTTAAGATAAAGATTTTTTTATAGTTCAGTAATTGATAAACATTCATATCAGATCCAGATACTCTGCTGTAATTTGGTTTGCTCTTTGTATCTGCTATAAACCAGCATAAACTTTGTCAGCCAAAACACATTTAAGATTCTAACCCTGTATGTGTGGAGAGTAAATCAACTGACTTGTCCCATCTCTTTATCCTTTTTTATTGAATATTCAGCTACCTTCAGTATCTCATTTTCCTTTCTGTGTAACTCAGGCTCTTAGCTTTATTACAAATTTAAAATTCTTATGTATTAAGAAAGAAATCTGTATTTATTTATCTGTAGTCCTATTGATTTTCAGGGTGAACTACCACTACTACTTCTTGCCACAACTGTGGCGTGCCGCTATGAGCATACAGTCAACAATCTAATAGTAACTCATATATATTGTATATATTCCCTACAGAGGCTCAATATTGGATGGTATGGACAGATCTGAGGAGGTATTGTTTACTGTAAACTGTAATTTCAAAAAATTATTTCAAGAAGCAGCACAGTTTTTCACAAACTGAACATGTCTGTGCCTTTATAAATGCTCGGATTAAGTCTTCAGACATAATACTGTGCATGGGCAGATGCTTTTATTTCCATGCAAACAGAAACCTCTGCATACTTTCTGAGTATCAGTGAACATTACTCGGGAACCTACGCTTAAGTTTGAAAGTTGATAACTGGACTTCCAAACCAAATGGTTACACAAGATCTCAACCTGAATCAGATTGCAAAAATGTGTACATTTGCCATAAAATTTCTGATCGCACTATTTCAGCTGGGTACAATTCTTCTTGATTTAGTCATGCTTGAATCTGAACCGTCCACTGATAGTTATTTTCTGTTTTAATGTATCCATGATCATTTTGCTTCTTACTTTCATATTACAGTGCTATGATAGCAAGAATTACAAGAAGATCAGTAGCAATTTAAGGTAATAAAAAAATCAATGTTCTGATCTATGTTTGAAGATACAGAAAAAGAAATTCTTTATTGCTGGTCATTATTTGTATTCTCAGACATTATAAAAATAGAATCACTTTTGCCCTGGACAGAATAAACCAGAAAGTACTTATGTTCTAGAAGAATTCTAGCAGATAGATATGAAATGTATGAAATCCTGCTTGTCCTAATCCAGTGCTATATTTTTGAGTCCTACACCATGATGTCTCTTTGTTTTCCAAAATAACCTTGCTACTTAATTGGCATGGTGTTAATGATGTGCTAAGACTCCCTTTAAAGTAGTCACAAAAGTGTTTCTTCTACTCATAGTTTTAAAAAAGAAAGAGTTTACACTTACAGATGTTTTTAGATCTATTTTAAAGATGACATCCAGATGAGAAGAAAATTCTTCTTTCTCACTGGCTGTTTAAACAAACAAAAACTATCCGTATGGCACTGAACTGAATGTAAAGCAGAAATTTTCAAGGCCTATGTGTTAAGAACTGGTACAGCTTTACAGTTCTTCGTTTGACTTTTCTGGAGATGGGAGAATGACCTCAGGCAAAACATAAAGGCAAAGTATTTCCAAGTTCATAACCCCGTAAATTTGTTGCTAGAGTATACACACACCAGCTGCTCACAAAGAATTATTAAAGAGAGGGCTTAATGAAAGGAGGTGGAAAAGGACAAGCCCTGTACTGTGAGATGTCCAGAATACTTTCTCAGACTTCTGTAATTTGCAGCTGAGGGCAGGTTTTAAACTTCAGCTTATATGCTAATCCTAAAATAGAAGTGTTTGTGTTCCAAAACAGATTTAGTCCCTTTTGAGCCTCTTCCACTTTGTTTTTTGGTTTTCTTTAAAGATACCACTTAGGATATTACCAGGTGATATCCTCACCTCCGTGAAGACCTAACACATACGAAAAATCAGCCACAACAAAAAAAGGATTTAGATATTTGTAAACATGCCGGTCTTATACATTAATGTATCATCTGAATGCAAACAATGAAATAAATATAAGAAAACATACTCATTAATTACAAGCTACTGATTCAGATGCACTTAAAAATCTGGAAACAGATGTGACCACATCCAGTATTAAGTTAAATTTAGCGAACTCATCAATGCAAGTGTTTCCCCCAAGTAAGGAAGAAGAATTAAAAGATATTGGCACTACTGAATGCAAAATACTTTTGGGGTTCTCTTGACAACCCTGCTTCTGAGAGGAGTAAGAGCCTATTGTAGATTGTCCTTGCAAAATTTTTCTGTTGTCACTTTTGAACAGAATATATCCTTGAGTAAGAAAGTAACCTGCCTACCTTTGTCTTTTTCCATGAGTCAGTTGTGACTCGTGATTGTTGCACATCGTCCTCCAGAAGTGAGTTATTTTGTGAGTATAAAGTGTGCTATGTATGAAGAACTGTGACATAAGTCAAAGTAACAGTAGATATTATTAGAATATTCACATGGAAGGTTATACATCAGCAGAATTTTAAATGGTTTGTGACATCTTCTGGTTTGAAAAGGATGATGCTCTACATGCTGAAGATAAGTAATAGATTTCTTTTTCTGACAGGGTGCTAGTTTTGTAATGTTGTAGTACAAGCTATATTATTTGTTTTAGCCGTAGTATCCCTCAGGATCTTTCTTTTAATTCTATTAGTAAAATCCGTATTTGTATCTATTGGAGACTTGAGGTTCTCTTCTAGGGTGTCTGACTTTTTTCCAAAAAAAAACTTCTGCAGCTTGTGCCTTCTGAAAGCAATTTTTTGTCATAATATACGCACTTGTCAGGAACAGTTTTAATCAATCTTAAGAATGGGTTTACAAGGAATGTGGATAAAGCACTGACAACTGAGGATGCCCAGTCTTGGATGAACTGTCATTGCTGGAGGAGTTCTTATAGCAATAATGTGTGTTCTGATAGCCAACAACATTTATTAAAATTCAAGTGCTCCTGCAGAAAAGTTTCTGTTGATTTTTATTTTTAAAAATTACAAAATTAATGTCATTGCATAATCAAACTGTAAAATGTTATTAGTTATCTAAAACATTATTTTTTTATTATACATTGGATTTTCCATGGAAGAGAAACTCTTTAAAATATTTTCAGTCCTTAATTCCACAGTTTTAGAGGAATATTTTGGAAACATTTAATACAAATGCATCTTTGAAAAAGAAATTTTTTTGAAAACACAGAATTCAATATTAGCGGCAGAGGCTTTATTTTGTGAAGAAATAAATTATTATCTAAAAATTACTGTTTTGACAGCCAGATCTATTTTTCAGATCAAGTCATGACTGGGTTATGGTTTTTGTTAAAAAAACCCAAAAATTAGAAAAGTTAAAGACATTTCTTTATAGACATTGAGACATTTTTTAACATCTTGGTGAAATGTTTATAGTTTTCATTTAGAAATAGTCTTCTGCCTTGAGTTCGCCTGTTTAAAAAGAAAAAAAAATCACTTTCAGCTAGAATAAAACATTGCAGCTGAAATGAAAAGAAAGTCTTGGGGTTTTTTTTCTGTTTTCTGTTGTCAAGGAAATCAGAAAAAAATCTGCTCTGTAGTGTAGGAGGTAAAAACAGTCTATTAGAAAGTAAAACAGTTAATTGCTAAACTTTAATTTCAAAACAGTGAAATCAGCATGAATATGATCTGTTACTTACCACTGTCTAGTTCACTGAATTCTCCTTCCTTATGTAAATATGATGATTTAGAAAGAAGAGCAGCTAGGACTCTGGCTAGCCATTCACCCTCCAGTTTTGGTAATGATTACTTCAGGACAGCCTTAGCGTATGTGGGGTTTTTGTCTTTTTTTTATGAGATATAAAATTGATTGGTATTTCATGTAGGTGTAAAAATTACTATCTGTCCATTTCTCTTCTGTTTTAGTAAAAGAACACATGGTGATTATTTTACCTTCCACAAACATTCCAGTTTCAGCTTTATTTATCGTTATTCAGTGGCAAAATTGCTTGCCTCTGTTCATAGCTTGTGAGAAAAAAAGACGAGGAAATACTGTGGTGTGGTGTGATCTTGTTAATTCTTTTTTTAAAGGCAAAGTATTTAGAAAAAATGAAGGCATGGGGTTTTTTTAATTAGTTCTTGTTCTGCAGTTTAAAATAAAATGTTTCATCTTTTTAAAAAAAAAAAAATTAACTCAGCCTATGTGCCCATATGAATTCGCCAATAGTTAGATATTTTCCACCTGATTTATGTAAGAAACTCCCAGTGAATTACTTAAGGAGCTTTCTCTGCTAGCTCTCATCTAAGCAGTCTGGTCTCCTAACCCCTTGTCTCCAAAAGTAATTAATACACTGCATTTTATATTAGTGGCTTTATTTTTGAGTCAAATTCTGATGTGTTTTTTACTACTACCCTGACATATACAAACTTTTTGGCTGGGAAATCTAATTAATATTATTTTTAGCATTTCAGAGGTAATTGGCCTTTAGGACCTTCTGGAACTGTATAAGGCCATTTCTTACTAAGCTTTGTGTAGAGGTCTTTTGAAGATTATTCTATCACATTCTGTTATCTGGAGTTCAGTGAACTAAAGCAGTACCTTACAGTTCCTTCCACATTTTGGGCATAGTAGGAACTCACAACCTTTTTTGTCGTTTAGTAGCTATGAGGTGTTCAGTATTACCAAGCACATGGAGGCAAAAGAAAGTGAACAGACTGCAGCTGAAAGGTCTGCAAATTCGGCAAAGTGGTTGGAGTACATTGAGAATAACACATAGGATGGTCCCTCAATTCTTGCCTAATAGCGTTTTTTTAGTTTCAACTAATTGAAGCAAGCTGTCAATTTACATCTCAAAATACAACATGAAGTTTAGTTTAACAAGGCTTCATACTTCTGCAGTGTTCTATACCAGGGTAAAAGGTTATGGAAATTAATCTGATATTTCTAGAGAGCAGCTTATTTTTTTTTTTTAATGCAACCTATTTGTTGGTAGGAATGTTCCTGAAATGATTAAATTCTTCATTTGTTTATGTCCCCTATAGAAGATGGCTCTTTTCTTTCCTAATTTACTGTCTCCTCTGAAAAACTGAGAAACATGTATTTTTTTCCCATCTCGAACAAATAGATATTGCTTCCATGATTACTTTCAATAAAAAAGTTAAAAACATTTTGCAAAAGTTAATCCTAATTTCTTAGGACTGAGGAGCAATTGCATCAAGGAGTGAAGAGACAACCCATTTTAGATAATTTTTTACTTTCTTTGTTCAGGGTCACCCAGCTGGTAGAAACATTGCAGGAAAATTGAATCGTACGAATGCATTCAGTCAATAATGAACAAATTGCCTTTGTAGATTGCACGTATGCTTTTCTTGTTGTAAGCTGTCTCCTGTCTCCTGCAAAGTGAAGCTGCAGACGGTGAGGCAGTTCATCTGTTTTTCTAAAGGAAAAAGGTCTTAAATAGCCTAAAGCCTACATCTCTCATGTATTATCTGTATAAAAAACGCCCTAACATCAACCATTGTTGTATGATTTTTATTTTGTTTTTAAATTATACTCATTTTGAAAGTGATTGTAAGAAGACAGAAACCTAATTAGAGAACTTACTTCTTTTTAAATTAAGAGTGGCCATGTTTTGAAAAAAACAGCCTTTTTTCAAAGGTATAACTTGTGCTTACAGGACAAAAGTACATGTACAATTTTAGTAAGTTACAGGTAGTGTAATCTTGTACTTCAAGCTACCTACTTAGGAATTTAAGTAGATCAGTGAGGAATAATATTCACATTTGTTTCTACTTATTCAGTCTGCTGAAGTAGTTTGAATACGAAATGAAAAATTTGAGACTATATGTTTGGGAATCTGTAAATGGGAGGTAAGTGCACAGTGAGAAAGTGAGTCTTGTAAAAAAATACACTGGTCTGTGATTTAGAAAAGCTCAGGAGTACTTAGGTCTGCCTCTGATGCCCTGTGAAGCCCTAGGTCAGTCACTTAACTCTGCTGTTTGTCAAACCTATGAAATGATTTCCTTTCAGTTTCTTTACCTTTTAATGTTTCTCAGATACAGCCCATGGTTTAATGTAACTGGTCATTCATTTCCACTGTCACTAGAGAAACACAAACTGTCCATACACCATGGTGCACATTATTCTAATTTCTTGACACTGAACTCTGTTCAGGTGTACATCAGTTTTTGAAAGAGAACAGCAGAGTGATATCCACATTACTGTTTGAAACTAGGCTGAAAGAGTGTTTTAATTAAACCTTTGAGATGGCTTTTGGAGTAGATTATGTGGACATTCTTATAGGAGATTTCAATATCTTTTCTTGCAAACACAGGAACACAGATTCATCAAGAAGCCTGCTTTAATAAAGCTTTTAAGGGGGATTTTGGAAAGGGGACATGGGGAGCAAATTAGTCTTAACAAATAGAGAAGGATAACCTGTGCACCAAGCAGGAAGGTTTAATGCCAAATCTGCGTGACATTAAGTGAAGCTGAAACTTCTGATTCATGCTACAGGCAAATAAGCACTGTAAGTTTTACGGTGTGGAAACTATTCATGAGATAGCTAAGGAAGCAAGATACTTTGCAAGTTTTTCTCCTTTCACCAAGCTTTCTCAGAAAAAATGTTTGTATTCTAGTCTTTTTGCAAAAGCATTTTCTTTTAGCATCTGATATCTGTTCCATTTAGGTGCTTTTAAATTTTTTGCTTGATATTGGACCATAGTCTTAAAAAGTTTGCTGTCTTTTTTGAACATCACTTACTTTTAGGTTTAGGTGTGTAAAATTTCTAGCCGTCTTAAAGCAATAAAAAAGAGCCACACATATGGTATACTGAAATAGTTGAATAATTAAAGTGCTTTAGCAACATTGGTTAATACCAATCTGTATAGGAAAATGATTTGCATTTCTATTAAATGGGTGTAGCTAATACAGAAATTAATTGCACTGATGCACAGTCTTGCCAGATTTTTGTGGTCTTTCACTAAATATGCAAGAGCAATGCAAAAATAATAAAAGTGAGCTTTGAGTTATATACTTGTGGCATTTATATCACATATTTCATATTTTAAATATTAGCAGTCAATATTTAGTGTGGCTGTGTACTGTAGATGTTTACTACTTCGTGATTTTTAAAAAGTTATAAATAATGCAGTATATGCTTTTTATTGTATGGGCATATAGTGGCAAGGTGCAACAAGAGCTGGGGGCTTCTGGGGATTCAGGGGTCTGTTGGGGCAGGGCCTGGCACCAGAGTCCATCCCACCTCCAGCCAGGAGTGGGACAGGTGAGGGGCAGCAGGGCACCCCCAGCCCAGGGCATTGGGCTCCTCCTGGGATCCCAGAGTTACTGAGGCTGGGCTGGGACACGAGCCCACAGGGGGGCCCACCTCTATGGGGGCCAGGGCAGGTCAGGGCTGTGGGGAGCTGGAGAACACCAGTGCTGTGGTGTCACTGGGGTGAGGTCCTGGGCTGCAGGTGGGAGAGGGGAGCCCCAGGAAGGGTCAGGGAGAGTCAGGGCTGGGAGTGACCCAGGAGCCCTGATTTACTGAGTTCCCTCCCAGAGGAAAGAGAAGACTCTACATATGCTACCATTTTAACTTGTAACAAAAATGTTATTTAACAGATACTCTGTCATTCAGAGAAATAGAGCTTAATTGTGTTTTTCCAGGGTGGAGTTACATAGTACTGTAATCTGGTGGGTTTGTGAAATAGGATTCCACTGCTTGCATGGAGCTATGAAAAATTAGACATATACTGTGAAACGTGAAAAAGGTTTTTTTGCATATGTTAATTGTTCATGCTTTGTGACTTTTCTTTTGTTGATTTATTATTTGAAATGCATAATTCAGAGGGAATTTCCCAATCCAGTTCTTACACTGACAGTTACATTCAGAAACTCTGATCTTGGAGGCTGTAGAAAGTGGTAAGGTCTTCTGTTTGGCCCATTTGTCTTCAGCAGGATTCAAGTACCTGCTAGGGCAGAGTTCTTTTGAAGAAGCAGGGGGCCTTGAAGATCTCAGACAAGTAACATCCATTGAAGTTTGTGAAAACTTGAATTCTGTCCCACTGAGATTTAACAGTCATTTGGCTGTCTTTTTAAACTCTGCTAGCAGGAATGTGATGAGCCTAATTATATATGTCAGAATGACCAAACAGTATAAATTAGTGTGTTTTGTTATCAATACCTAGTTAGGTTACAACTGAGGTTTGTTAGGGATGACAATTGTCACTGAGGTTTTACAACAAAATTACTTCTCAACTAAGATTCTTGAAGTTCCCTCATATGGGAAATAAATTAGTCCTTAATATACTATTGAACTTTATCACAGATGAACTTACCTACCGGTTTAGAGCTTAATGATCTGCATGTATTCTTTCATTATCACAGAGATACTTCATGTAATTGACTGAAGACATACAGTCAATTATAAACCATCTATGATTTTTACAGGTGTTCTTACATCGGGGTTTTAGTGATTGTCTAAAGTGCAGGAAAAAAGGGCACTTCATTCCGTAACAAAAACCAAAATCCTCATGAGGCAAAATACAGTCTTATTATCCCTACAAATGGTGTTTGATGCGTACTTCAATCTTTTAGAATGACTGCCCTTCCTTTCAAAGCCTTTTAGACTGGTGGGATACTGTCCTAATGTGACAGCTGTAATTATAAAAGTGTCCCCTTTGGAAATGAATAAAAAATTCTGTTTTGAGTTCAGTGATTATATTTGTGAAGACTGTCTAGCTAATTTAAAGCTGCAAAGGTATAGGATGTTATTAAGTTTCAGTCTCATGCATTTTAATAGTTGTGTAATTCTGGATAATTTCTAGGAGGTTGTTAAATTCTGTGATACTGGTAAAGATGCTTTTAATACAGTAGATTGTTCATAGCCCGTCCATTGTCAGCTTCCAAATATAAGTGGGAAAACAGGTATAGGTTAAATCACTTGAGAGGCTGGGTGATTAACCTAGTTAGCAGGCTCCCACAGTCATTGCTGTTCCACATAGCAGCAGTCAGACGGGCATACATCAGTAGGGCAACTTTGTATCCTGGTGGGACAGGCTGCCCTTTTTCTTTGGGGCATCTGGAGCATTCCTATTACTTTCCCTGACTTAAAAAAAAATGGCTCAGCTCCTTAAAAGTATCTTTTGTCTAACTGCCTTTGATTCCTCAAAGACATTAAGTTTTAGTTACTATTAAGCATAACCCAATTTGTTATCTAAACTCCAAGTCTTCCTCTGTGAGCCTTGTACCTCAAATTTCCCTTCACTGGCTTTAGGTAGATGTTCCTCATTGTCCCAGTAATTAGCTCAGAATGTCCAGCAGCTGCAATCTCTGCAGCCAGCAGCCTGCACTGCTGCAAGTTCTTGGTAAAGGAGCCTTGATTTTCATCTAGTAACCCTCTACTTTGTGGGAAATTAAAAACCTATAATTTTGCTTCATTGCTTTAATGCTGAAAAATACAAACCTGGTATAAAATGTAGGTTTCTAGAGTACCAGATGTTATTTTTTATTACCTACAGGGTCGTCAACTGAGTATAATTGGCTGAGAATGTATGTATTTTTTGGCTTCTCAGGCTGCTCAAAACTGATGCTGAATTGTGTATGAGAGGTCATAGAAAGAGCAAAATATATTATGCTGTTCATCTCCTCTAGGCAGAGCTGTGCAAATATCTGTAACTTTGCACTCTGTCGTCTTTCTTCTGAGTGGATTTATTTCAGAAGAAAGTTGGTCTTTTCTGTTCTTTTATAATTGCTCGTAGTTTAGGTCACTTATCCTGTGACCACTCTCACTAAGGGAATGTAGTTTCCTGTAAAGTAAATCTAATTATAGGAATTGGTTTCATCTGAATTTGTTTTCCTGATTTTTTTGGCTTGTAAGAATATTCACATGATATGGAACCAACTAAAAAGAAAAAACAATGCAACCAAAAAACTTAGTCTACCTCATCACTAATGAAAAGGTCTTCAGAAAGTCTCCCTTCTTCCTAGAGGGAGAAGTCTATATTAGGAATATGTAAGTAAATCTATCATATATATATGTGTATAGTTGTCACGGAAACACTCTAACCAGACTGTTACCATTATAGAGCTCTGGTGAAAGAATATGTTTTTCTAAAAAGCTTTTGAAGTATAGACTTAGGCTTACAGTAACTGTGAGTTGAATGTTGTGTACAGAACAGATAATCTAATTTATGAAACACATGACTAGCTTCTTAAAAGCTGGATATGGTCACCAGAGTCAACCAGAAAACAGGACAAAAAAATCTTAAAATTCCATCTCTAGTAAATCTTTTTTTTCTAGGCTACGATGCAGAACTGAAGTCACTAAGTCAGATGTAGTAGCATGCTGATGCAAAATGTGTCAAAAAATATTTTGAGATTTTTTGGAATATTTTTATTCCAAAATTACTCTGTTAATAAGCTCTCGGTTTCCTACTCATTGAAATTATCTGTAGTTTAGGTGCTAAAAGGATATTTTGAAAGTAAAAAAATAAGTTATTGGATAAATTGAGATTAACAATAATCTGAAAAAACCAGATACATGGATAACATTTCTACTTTCTAATGGACTCATTAGTTTCCTAGCAAGACCTGTAAGTCGATGTAAGGTAAATTTAGACATGAGGTAAGATTTTTTGATTATATTCAGTGATGATAATCCATCACTAGTGAGATACTAAGAAAACTTGTCAAGGAATTTGGTAGATTTCTTTTTTTTTTAATTAAGCTACTCCTTGTTAAAAATGAAAACTTCAGCCTTTTTCAGTGGCTTCTCAGTAAAAGTTTACATTGCAGCTAAAAGCATATTGCTTCAAAATATCAGGAAGGTAGGAGGAAGATGCTGTAATTCAAAGCTATGTCAAATGAAGTTGTAAACTGGACATATAGGTAAGACAGCCTTAATGAAGACAGTTTACTTAACAATGAAAGGATGGAAAATTATTTTTTTCAGTACCTGAGAGTGCATGGTATTAAAGACTACAGCTGAAAAGGGACAGTTTGAAGTAACAAATGAAGTCCTGGTGCAGCTGGCAGTGAAATATGTAATAGAGTATTAAGAATGGTTTTTTTTCCTTTAGAAACTCTAAATCTAGGAGGGATCCTGTAGTATGGTAGTGCTGATAACACTGGAAAAAATAAACAAGAAGTGTGTTAACTATAAAATTTGGAATGCCCTTGAACACTGTGTGGTCATGAAAAAGAAAATTATTTTTGTGTGTAATCAGTCTTCATGTGAATAAAAGCAATTTAATGAGTCTTGAAAGTAAAGAAAAAACTGCTTTAATACCAATACTCTGGTGAAGAGAATTTCATAGAAAATCATGTGTAATAATAAAATTCCGTTAGTATCTTAGCAACTATATGAGTGAAAATCAGGATAGGCATGCAACTGTTTCTCTGTTTATGATGATACATTGTGGGTAGGAAAATGAATCTGAACTTCTTTCCAAAAAGCTGTGTTACATTTCCTCATCTGCTTAAAATCATCAAAATGCGAACTCTAAAGTTCTGAGTAAAAATGGTGTGGGTTTTTCTAAAGGGCTCGGTAAGGCTTCTGTAAAAAGAGAGATTTTTACAAAAGTATGGTCCATCAGTAATAATTCTTGGCACAAAATCAAGCATTCAGTTGGCACGCTGTGAAGCGGAAGAGCTGTGACAAAGGCCCACAGGGGAAGGACAGTAAAAGTATCAAGCAAACTGAAAGGAAGTCACGCTGATACTTAAAGGCACAACTTATAGCATTACAAAACAAAAACAATAAAACACCCCCAATGAGCGAAATGGTTCCTTTGTGGATCAGTGGTTCTTTCTGCTGTTGCTTTGTAACCGGTTTGGTTTCAGGGCCCCGAATTTATTAATGTGTTATAATGATAATCTGCATGCAAGTTTCCCTATTCTGCTCCTTTTGTTTCTCTATTATAAATAATGTATCAGTATTAATAAAATAAAGCTTTTCTCTCAAGAGCACGTTTTTTACACGGTGCGAGGACAGGGAAGCAGTAGAATATGCCTCACACACAAACCCTGCTCCTGCCATCCCACTGTAGTTCACATATGCTTAAAGCAAATCCCGTGGGCCTGAGTATAAATAGAAACAGCAGCTTCACAAAGTGTTCAGCCTTGCGTTGTTTGTTTGTGGAATGAGAGCGTGACCTATTCCAGAGACACAAAATTGCCTAATTTAAAAGGAAGGATTGTGGCAATTAAGTAATTTTTGATACTTTGGTTATTTTATTGATTTTGTATTATTAACTTGGATCTTGAGAAGTAAAAATGTTTCTGATTTGATATATTTTACTCATTTTAAAACTGAGTATAGAAGTGGCTGACAATGCAGAAGTGAACAGGGGTATTTTTGACAGTACTGCTTTTTATCTCAACCTCACTGTGCACTATTCTTCCTCAGTTTGTTGATTTAGTGTTTTAAGCCCATATCAACAGCTGTGTGACATGCTTATCTGCAGGTTCCCTTACATTATACATTTCTAAATGTTCTTTTTTTCTTAATAAAACTGCTTCTGGCACATGACAAAAGATATGCTCCAGTGCAGATGAAAATTTTGATATGTTTTGCTTTGAAAGTTCTTTTGCAGAAGAAAAGCCATATCTGAAAATGTCATGAAGGACTAATTACTAGTGTAAATTAAAACGTGCCTGGTGATGGAGTAAAGAACCAATGTTAGGGATGAGTTGGAATAAAGTCACAAGTGCTTTTCTAATTTTTTTTTTTCCCTTAAGTTCTAGAAAACAGACTTCTTGCATCAGACAAACAGTTGTTTTGCATGTTCTGGAAAGGTGAAGAAGTCCAGGGCTGGCTAGCTACACCTGAGTGAGTTTGATGTCTCTGAGGACATCAAACAGATGATGGCAAAGTGGTTGCCAGAGGCAGCAAACAGTTGGCAAGGGGAAAGCAAGGCACACAGCTGTGTGCAGGCAGAGGCTTGGTGGGCTGGCTCTTACAGACTGTGACCTTGATTAAGGGAGGAAGTTAACCAAGTTACTGGTTCAGAAAGGGCCTGTTATCAGATAGTTTTCATTGTCAGCAGAATGTTTTTGCCCTACTTCCAGGTAAAGGAGATTCAAAGTGGGATTCTGCAGCACCTGAAGTTAATTTTTCTTGAAGAAGTCACATCAAAGTAGCAAGAGGAATAACAGGGAGTGGTAGAAAAATGGTTGCAACTGCTCTAATCTCAGTAGTAGAGTAAAATTCCCTGCTGACGCCTATGGCACTGGTTACTGAAGTCTGCATAATACACCAGGAGTGCTGTTGCTGGGAGTTTCTTGTGATCTACTGGATCGTGGTGATGGTGTCACACTTTTACCTTCACAGTGAATAACACAGACATTTTCCTCAGTACTTCCCTGCCTTAATGCTCTCTGCTTCATCTCTAATTTGCTTTCTTGTGACAGTGCTGTTGTTTTCATTAGCTCAGATTAATTTAACAGTGCTCCATGCTGATCTAACTATAGTTACTCTAATTTTTTAATAAAAGCTCTTAGGCTTGATTTTCGGGTATAAATTCACAACACTCTTTTAAGAGTGAATATTTTTATTGTGACATTACTCACTGTAAAGCCAAGAGGAATCTTTATCTGTGTTCTGTCAAGCTTTTATAAGTGGCCTTCTAAGTTATAGAAAGAACTTCTTATCTCCTTCCACGGGGAAGGCAAATTACCTGTAACTAAATTTCAACTCTCTTTTTGCATGATTTATTGATCATACCAGTGTCTTCCTATGGTCTACGTTAAGCTTGTAATTTAAAATCTTGATGAAGTGTTGTTTCTGTTCAGAATCACTAGTCAGAATAGTTTCTGTAGGGCTATCTCACTCCATTGTGTTGGTCTAAAACATGTCTAGTTCTGACACCATGCTATTTACTGGTGGCAGTAAATTCAGAATTATATTACTTTCTTCTACACACAAAAAGAATTTCATTAGAAAAACAAAAGTGGTATCACGATGGGCCTATCTCTTCCTTTTCCTGTTCTGTTGTAGAACTTTTGTTAGACTTGCCTCTAATAATAACAACACTCCAGATACTTGTACACTCTTGAATTTATATTACTTTCAAAGCCTGTTATCCTCTCTTTTAATTTTTAGTTTCTTCAAAAAGGCCATATTCATTTCTTTAATTCTTGTAAGTCTGGACAGAATACACTTGGGTTGTGCCTTGTTTTGGTCAAGCAGTGACAGCTGTCTGCTACCAATAACCTTTAGAAATACAGGTATTTTTTTTCTAGTATGACCTCTTTTACTATTTCAAATAAATGTTTAATATCAAATGAAGAAGGTGAAGCCTTTTAGTTACATGTTTAAGCTAACATTAAATTTCTGAAAAGAATGAAGTCCTGGGGGTTTTGCATACTGATGCATAGTTTCAAGTGCTTTTTTAGAAAAAAAACGTTTGCTCTATACTCAGTATCTAGTTTGCTGGAAATAAT
The DNA here is from genome assembly GCA_013398115.1 of Falcunculus frontatus. Classification (NCBI taxonomy): domain Eukaryota; kingdom Metazoa; phylum Chordata; class Aves; order Passeriformes; genus Falcunculus; species Falcunculus frontatus. Next base: position 1,849,030 of record VZRV01002222.1, read on the forward strand.
TCAGTGAGCACTCAAATGTCCTTGTGGAGATGATGCAGATTCTACAGTTTTGTGCTGTATTCTCTTTAAATATATGCCATGCCTTCTGAAGTTGTTAATTGTATTCTGTGTCATTACTAAGTTATACAATCTCATTAATTAACTTTATTTTGATAAGAGCTTTACGTGAAGTAACTGCTTTGTATGATGATATAGTAAATGCAGAGTACAAATGGAAGGGAGAGAAATTTTATGTTTTAAGCTGCTATTTATGTTTGAGTTCACTATAGATTATTGTTTGAACTTATTCTTAAAATAATCTACTATTAATAAAAAGAATAATGTAAGAAATATGATTACTCTGATATGCAAACCAAGAACTCTAAACTTTAATTCTGGTCATTTTGTTACATTTTATTTTATCTCTTTATTGTAGAAATTTGTATTCAGTCAAATGTACCACCAGAACAACTTTTCGTAGATGTTTTGTGAAAAGTGTTTTTCTTACTATTAAGGCTATAGCTATCCAAAACTTTAAGTGATGAAGTTAGGATGGTATTTCTACTAGACAGTAAATCACTGTTTTCCTTTAGTTCATAATGGAAATGTTGTGGGATGCTGTGAGAGACTGAAATGTTAATGGTTAATGACTCAAGCAATCGTCCACCTGCAAAAGCAGCAGGTGCTTTGCTGAGGCCAGGTTTGCTACCCCAGCCAAGGGGGAGGAGGAGAGTTCTTTGTGAGTGGTGGTGAAATCATAAGATGGAGGAGGTGTGCACCTACCACCAGAGAATGACCACAACAAGCTAGCCTTTCTCAGAATCACAGAGTCACAGAATATGCTGAGTTGGAAGAGACCCCCCAAGGATCATCAAATCCTGGCCCTGCATAGGACCATCCCCAAGAGTCACACAAGAGTGACAAGAGTCCAAAAAGCCTGAGAGTTTTTTCTAAGTGTTTCTTGAACTCTGTCAGTCTTGGTGCTGTGACAATTTCCCTGGGGAGCCTGTTCCAGGGCCCAACCACCCTCTGGGTGAAGAACTTTTTTGTTTGTTTAGCTGGATTTTAAGACAGATAGGGAAGAGGCTTAAAAGAAACAGATCCTGTGAGGAGGGATAATGCTTTCTATCTTACCAATGTCCTCTCTTACACAACTGGCTGAGGTGTAAAACTCTTCTCTGTGGGAGGTATCAGGACACTCACGTGTAAGTCTGAAGGTGCATCTGATGGGACATAACTGGCTCAACTACAGTGGCATGAGAAACAGCAACTATGTCTTAGAAAAGATCATAAACCACTGAAGCCCCCCGAAGTAACCCAGGGCCTCTCATTTCTGGGGCCTTCCAAGAGAGGCCTGTGCACGATCCACTGTGTTGCAACAGACTGTGTTAAATTCCCCCCCAGGGAAGGTACCTGGGCATTCCCACCTGAACCTGAATATATAGTAAGTCATTGAAATCTTTGTTTTGTGGACTTCGCCTGCCCCTGACAGATCAAGACTGTAACCATCACTTCGACCAATAGACATTTTAAGCGCAACAATTGAGTCTTATGCCTGGACCCATGGGTCGTGTTTTCTTTCCTTTCTGCTAGCTACTACTTTCTTTTCTTTTTTCTCCTCTCTCCTCTCTCCTCTCTCCTCTTTCCTCTCTCCTCTCTCCTCTCTCCTCTCTCCTCTCTCTCCTCTGTCCTCTCTCCTCTCCATCCCAGCTTTCTTGTCATCCTTTCAGTCTCCTTACCCTCCCCCCAATTAATTCCTACGCTTTAATACCATCTAAGAGTCCTTAGTGAGAAGAGGATCTGTTTGCTATGCAGGTGCAAGTTTTCAGCACCACAGCACAACAGCAATGCCACCCGCTCTGCCCTCCTCAGGGCTTCTCTTTGTCAGCCACTTTTTCTTTTCTTCCTTTTCAGCTCTGTGCTGAACAACCCCATGCAGATNTCTCTCTTCTCTCTTCTCTCTTCTCTCTTCTCTCTCTCCTCTCTCCTCTCTCCTCTCCTCTCTCTCCTCTCTTTTCTCCCTTCTCTCTTCTCTCTTCTCTCTCTCCTCTCTCCTCTCTCCTCTCCTCTCTCTCCTCTCTTTTCTCCTCGCCTCTCTCTTCTCTCTTCTCTCTCCTCTCTCCTCTTTCTTTCTTTGAAAGAAAGAATTTTATTTTTTCCCCTTTATCTTAATGCACAGATTAGGTGCATTTGCACAACTGTAGAAAGTTTCAGATCTCTGTGATGAGGGGAATGCAAATTGTCTATTTCAGTGACAAACTCCTTCATTCTTTCCCTGTTGTGTATTACATTAAAGCAATGGGATGTCTAGTTTGTCTGAACTGTTCTTGTTTTAGTGATGTACTAGCCACAAAATTACTAACAGGAAGAAAGGGAACTGTTTTGTCTCCAGCTGTCTGCTTTTCTTACTTTATAAAAAGGAATGACAAAAATCCACATTGTACTTATCAGTATGGTAATTTGTTCCTCAGATCCTGCAAGGTAGCTTTTCTAACATACCAAGTTTTTTATATACCAATGATCTGACCCGAGGCTCTTTACTCATCTGGATCATTTTGTTTTCTGTTGTTTGTTCTTTAACCATGGGAGGATTTTTTCAAGGACCTTGTATATTTATATATGTTACCTGTATGCACAGCAATACCTTAAATTATGTCCCAGATCAGAATTACTGTAGTCACAGCTGTTTAGATATGAACATATTTAATTACAGTCTGGTTTTGTCTTTTTCATTTGGATCAGGAAATGTACACTGTGTTCTTCCTCAAATGTAGTAGTATTTTAGTCATCTGCTCATTCCTACTAGCACAACAGACTTATTTCCATAGGAGAATCTTTGGCTGCAGGAAAGAAAAATGGTCAGCAGACTGTGCTGTGTATGCTATGGCTGTCAACATTAAATCAAAACCTCAGTTTAATAAAAGCGAATCAGATTGGCCATTGTTAGTCTGATGCTTTTGGTCTGAATGTAAAAGACCTAAAAATTTTTATTATGATAAATTGATAATGCATCCTCAACAACTGAAAAAAAGTGTTTTAAATTACTAAACCCACTAGATAAAGATAGAATATTGAATCATAAAGTTATAGAATAATTTAGGTTGGAAAGGACTGTTTAGGTCATTGAGTCCAACTGCTAACCCAGCGCTGCCAGCTCCACCACTAAACCATGTCCCTAAATGCCACATCTACATGACTTTTAAATACCTCCAGGGATGGTGACTGGACCACTTCCCTGGACAGCCTGTTCCAGTGCTTGACAACCCTTTGGTAAAGAATTTTGTTTTAATATCCAACCTAAACCTCGCAATGGCATAAGTTGAGGCCATTTCCTTTAGTTCTATCAGTGGTTACTTGGGAGAAGAGGCCGACCCCCACCTGGCTCCAGCCTCCTTTCAGGTAGTTGTAGAGAGCAATAAGGTCTCCCCTGAGCCTCCTTTATTCCAGGCTAAACACCCCCATCTCCCTCAGCTGCTCCTCACAGGACTTGTGCTCCACACCCTTTACCAGCTCCATTGCCCTTCTCTGGACACATTCCAGCACCTCAATGTCTTTGTTGTGAGGGACCCAGAAATGGACACAGGATTTGAGATGCAGCTCAAATTTTACCTTATGGATGGAGTGGGTGACAGTATATGTTGTTAAGATTGCCTAATAGTTTTGACTCCCTAAGGCATACTAGTTTTGATAAGTTTTTAGGCACTGGAGTGCAGCTTAATTTTATTTCTCTAACACTGAAGTAGTTCTGATTATCATTCTATTTGGCAGGAGATACAGAGTGCTCTATTTCCCTTCTTCCTGCACATTTAAATATAGCTTTGTTTTACACTGTAGTTTAGAAGAACTAAGTCTATCTGTCAACAGTGAAACATAGATTATCATGGCCAGAACTTGTCTAAACAGATGACACAGAAGTTCAGTTTTGTTTGTTGAAGCAACTGGGGTTTTTACACAAGAGAAGAATTAAAGCTTCCTTGCAATACTGAAATTACACAAATTACAACATGGTTCTTTTGTTACCTTCTGAAATTAATACATTTTGACATAATATTTGCATAGATTCTAAAGTCTTATATAGTAAAAATACTAAATATTTAATCATATTCAAGTTATGCTATGCTGGCTGGAAGCAAAAAGTCTCATGGGAGATGCTCTGCAATATACAAGTTCATGATACTCAGTGCTGAGCAGTTTCTGACAGGTGCATGAGTTTCCTCAATTCCTACCATGTTCTTTAACACATTCCAACTGTATCACAGATTATAATTCATGTTGTTGCTCTGTTTAGCATTTCTTCCTATCACTAACAGGTTTTAATCTTGAAGGTGCAATGACCCTTGAAATCTAATTTTCTCTGTAAAAATTTTGAAGAGGGATGTATGCGGACATGCAGATAAGCAGATCATGAAGGCCTCAGAGACTAAGGATACCTGTTATCTTACTTACCAAGTCCTGCAAAAGAGATACAGCTTATAACTGCCAATGTATTCCATAGATATCATACCTCTCCCCCAGTATTTACATGCCAACCATGCCCAGTTTGGTGACTCAGTAGAGAAGGTTATGCACGTGGAAGTCAAAGATAACTACAACTGGAACTATGATGTAGATCTATTTACATCAGAGCTACCAAAAAAAAAATAAAGATAAATTATTGTGAGTGTATTTCTTCAGTCTGAAAGAAGACAATGTGTTTTAACCATAGGGACAGTATTATCACGGCGCTAACAGAACCAGACAGGCCTTAGAAATTCAGTCTTATGGAGGCAGGAGGTCCTGGTGGGGATCAGAAAAGGCAGTCTGGTACAGCACCTCCCACTCTTCACTGTTCAGATTTGATTTCATTTAATCAAGAACTTTTCATGCCTCATTATTATACTTCTCTCCTGGTGAATTAGTAACAGATCTGGACTGTGAGAAACTTAGTCCATATTTCTAATGCTACTGAGAGAATCTCTACTGGAATGGATGAATCTCATCCATTCCAGTATGACTTTCCTAACTCTGAACTAATGTGTGGATCCTTTCAATCTTAAGAGTATAGATTAACAGTGAGAGTGCAGAATGAGCTGTGGAGCTTCCTGGCTACTGTAAGATAAAAACAGTGCAAACTGCACTGCAGATGAAGTAATTAATGCAGCTATGTCATACACTGGTTTTACATTCTCCTCCCCTTACCCCTCCCTGAATGTAAATTGCATTGACAGACTCAGAAGCAGACATCCAAGTCACCTATATGTTTCCTGGCTCACAGGTAGGAATTCAGTTTGATCCAGTGTTCTGCCTTCTGAAAGGGATGTGAGGGATGAACATATACATATGTGCCACTCCCCTGGCTTGTGCTGATTGTGATGCTGCCAATGTGGGTTTTAAAAGAAATAACTGTCCCCCTCTGCAGTCACAAACTACAGTTGTGCAAAAATTCCTGATCTATATCTTATTCTTCAAGGACTGTGTTTAATTTAGAAAGGGAAACTGCTCCGATCCCTTTTATCCTATCAATGCTAGGATCCATACTTTTATCAGATGGGACTTTCCTTTTTCCCCTCTCCTCCTTATTTCAATTGTTCTGCCTCTTATGTTAGAAAGAGATACAGTTTACAGTATAAAACAGTATTCCACAAAGCAATGGTAAATAAGCCTGAACCTTTGTGTATGCAGTAGAGGTTTAGTAGACAATGGGAGACACTTAAGACTTTTTCCTAGTTACAGTAAGTTTGATGTTTTGGGGTTTGTTTTCTTTTGCTTTTTTGGTAGAAATTAAACTTAGCTTCTGCCTTCCTTTTATAATTCTAAATCATACTTATCAATTAAAATTTTCAGGATCAACTAATTCAGGTTTAAAAGCTTCAGAGTCTCAGCTGTTACCCTTCTTTCTCATCTTTTCCAGTGGATGAAAGACGCGTTGGGATAAGAGCTTTGAGTAACTTTTTTATTCTCCAAGTTGATTTCTTTCCAGTAGATCTGTTCTAACACTTATCCCCTGATCATGGTGGTTGGGAAATAAGATGCAAGTTAGGAATTGGGAAGGGTGTATGTCCTTCGGTTCTTCTGTGTCCCATTTAAGAATTCTCATTAGGAATCTACTCTTCATTTGAAATTAGCTTAACAAGGTTTCAACTCCTGATTTAAAATTAACTTGCTTAATTTACATAGTTTTTCTTTAGTTTTAGTTTTATGGAAAAAGCATTAAAACATTATTTCTTGTTGTATAGAGTTAATAATTTCTATATAATTGTGTTAGTTATTTCTTCTGTGAGAGGAAGTAAAGATGAGTTTGGGAACTGCTTCTTTTAAGACAGGGAATCTGAGTAGCACTCTACTTCTTCAAAAGTTACTTAAATCTTTCTTCTCCATTTCTATTTATGATGTGATTTAAAAAAAAAAATTCCCTTAGGCCCCTCTCTTCCCACTAGGAACAGGAAGGCACTAAAGCAAAGGCAAGCCATGTCAAATGCCACACAAAATGGAAGCGTATCAGTAGATAGTGCTAGTCCTGTCAGTTCATTTTTGTGGGATGAGGAGTTTGTGACAGTGTTCATTACTGATGAATGCTGAAACATAGAACATTTGAGTTTGGGCAGGGGAAGAAGAAGAGACTCAGAAGAAGGCTCAGACTATATCTGGCCTTGCTCATTAATATTGTGTGTAAATGTAACCAAATTACTTCCTTGGAAAATGTTTCACAATGCCACTTTTTAAAAATTTGTCTATATGAGGTGAATTATTATTTCTTGGGTTTTAATTGACGTTTCCTGGTACATCAGTTTTGCAGATAAATCAACCTCTTACACTTAGTCAGGGAAATACTTATTTATCACATTCTAAGAACGTATTGATGTTATTGTCAGTTTTGCCTGACCATAGGTTTGGACTTGAACAGACTGATGTAATTCTTTTCTTCTTTATGTGTTAGATATAAAAGTTTTAATGTGAAATAAACTACAGACTAGGCAGGCAAAATCCTGAGAATTTCTTTTAAGACCATCTTAAATACAAAAGGATTGTTGAAGTGAGTCTCAGTCCGTGTAAGCAACTTGTAGGGGGGAAACATTTGGAATGGCTGCACCATTCTGATGTCCTACATGTGCCCACCTAATTTAAAAAGGAAGAAAGAAAAAAAAAAAAAAAGCAGCAAGCAGCCTGTTACTGAGAGACTGTTCAGGAAGATTTCAATTTTTAAGATATTGCTGATGTTAGTCTGATCCCTAGTCACAGCTGCAACACTGAAACATGACTCTAGAATTTTGCTAAGCTTGTGCTGATTTTGTTCACCAATAGCAGACTAAGAAGTGGTTTTATATATTCATCCTTTCTGTGATGAGCCGTTCAGCACTATAAATTGTTTCATTTTATGGGAGAATAGAATGGCAATTTTGTCAGTTGTTGGCTCCACTATGGTTTGAGTATTTTGTGTGTATTGGTCTAGTCCTCCCACTGATAAATGTAATGGGTATGGTCCAGTAATTCTTTCATACTTAAAGTGGATTATAACATTTGAAGGTGAGTTTTATTCACTTCAGTATAAAATTGTCATTGTTTCCTTATCCTGCATCTGTTTCATTACAAAACGGCCTATAGAAAACCACAGCATCTATAGAAGTGATGATTTTTGCTTTTCTGTAAAACTTGGTAGTTGATTTTTGAAGACTGGGGTTTTTGAACTCCAGTTCAACATTTTGTGATTACCTGTGTTTGATTCCTAGAAATTAATTTTTTTTCATAAAATTGAGGACTGATTAGGGTAAAAAAGATTCACTTTGTACTTGATATCGAAAAGCGTGGAATGGTTAAGGATAAAGGGACCTCTGATGACAATGTAGTTCAGTCACTCTGGGTTACTCAGGGCCATGTCCAGTTGAGTTTTGAATATCATCAGGGTTGGATACTCCTTAACTGCTCTCAACAAATTGTTACAGTGTTTGATCACCATTTCAATAAAAAAAGGGTTTTTTCCCTTTTACATAATCAGAATTTTTTGTATTCCACCTTGTGCCCTTTGTCCACTGACTGTGCATTGCTGAGAGCAGTCTGGTTCCACCTCTTTTTCACATTCTCCTTCAGTATTTATACACATTTGTAAGAGCCCCCCTAGAGCTTTGTCTTCTCAAGTCTAAACAATCACTTTGAACTCTAAACAATTGAGATGGTACTGTTAATGTGTGTACCTTAGAATTTGCTGGTAAGTAACAATTTCAGTGAATACATGATGTTTTCTCCTATTTGGTAGCTTTCTATTTGACATTGTGCCTGTACCTTGTGGCTGATGTTTGCATAGCTGTTGGTATTTGTTCACAAAGAGACTTGCAGTAGGGAATTCAGCTCATAATAAGACATACAGCAAAATTACAGATTTTTAATCAAAAATATAAAAAAAATTTTTTTGAAGTATTTTAAATCCTTAGTAATGGTAGTTCATTGTGCCCTGTGAAGTTTTTAAAAAACACATTAGTGTTTGCTGTCAAATTTAGGGATACTATTGACATCTACTAATGCTTTGCAGTGAACATGGAGATAATTTCTACAACAAAGATGTGCTATTAAGGTGGGACAGTGGGTTGAGATAGCAAAAGAAATTTAAATTGCCAGTGTTGATTGGCAGAAGACAATATTGATCACAACAGTAGTCCACATGTTCCCACATCAACCCTTGTGTAAGGTTTGATTCTTACAGCAACAAAACATAATTTGATTAGTAGACTTGAATGGAAGTAGTAAAATCACAGAAATTTCTGGAGAATTCCTTTCAAAATTGAGAAATAATTTCAGATGAAACTCAAAGATATAGAATGTCCCAAGCAGAGTTTCGTATCACGGTATACTTAAAGATCAACTCCCACTGACTCCTGCATAGAATTCTATTTAATAATTCTGATGGCTATCTTTCTAATAGTAGTTTGAGAGAGAAAGAAGTCAAGAAACATCATTCCTAATTCATAAATGCATTACGAATCAAGCAACTACTTTCACAGTTAGATGCACAAGAGAAATGATGGGGCGATTTGGTTGTTTTGGTTTTTTTCCTCCTGGTTAAGCAGTCTGTTATGTTGCTGTATCTCAGTTTAAGGGTTTGTTTTCTGTTGCATTCAATCTGCATCTCAGTATCTCATATTAACAGGTTGCAACTTGATTTACTGGTGAGTAATTTCACTATGAGTTTAAGACACTTTTCACCAATAATCTCAAGAATGAATGTGGGTGGGAAGGCTTAAATAAAAACTGTTGCTATGTGTACAAGAAATGCTAAGAGAGTTTCAAGAAGAAGTGTTTCTTCTGTTTCTTGGACACAACTTTTTTTTCTACTTTGATAGCAGAATCATTGTCAACCAAATGGTGAAGGCTCCCTTCCAGTCTTTGTTTCTTGATTTCTTCTCATGGACACCCAGAACAGGAAGGGGAATTTGAACATAATAGTTTCTTTCTTGACAGAGAGCCAAAGCAAACCTAGAAGTAAGTTCCTAGTTCTTGACCCTGATGGAAATGTGTGGTTGTATCTGATACATCCTTAAATTACAGTTTAAAGTGAAGGAAAAATACAGTGTGAGGCCAATCCATAAGTTGGGGTGGGATTTTTTTTAGTTGATAGATATCAATGTTCATTTCTACAGAAGGAAGGAGAATTTCTATTCACAAACCAGTTTATGGTGCTATTGTATGGTTGTGAGAAATATATGATTAAGCAGAGGAAGAAAGAGAAATAAACATTAAAGGCTGCTGGGTGTTCTGTTTTTGTAAACAGTTCTGTACTCTGAGTTAAATATCAGGCAGCTTTTCAAAGCCAAACTGTTCCAACTTCTGGTCCAGGTAGTGATGAAATTTACTGAGATATAGATGTCATATTTGATACAAAGTTCCGTTGTATTGCATGTTTAATGATCTGCTTTAGGGTCTGATCCAAGATCTCTTTTGAGCAACTGTGGCGGTATGGAGCGATGAGGGGAACCCAGGCAGGTGCAAAGGAGGAATATTACTGACAAAAAACCTGGCCTTTTTATGGCATTAGTTGGTTGTCAGTTTATGTAGTTTTAAGGCACAACAAACCCAGTTTTAACCAACCACCGTACACCATAGTGCGGGCGCGAGGCATTCACGCAGCACACCTCACTTCCTCTATTCTAGCTGAGTCACTCACCCACAGTCCCTTTCTACTTAGCCTAAGTAACAGGCCAGAGCCATGATTTTACCAGGCCTTTCCTTTACAAAGCTTTACCTATCAGCCACAAGCAACCTGTCACATTTCTGAGATGTCCTGGTGAGAACAGCCAGATTGAATGAACACGGATTACATTCTGTTGGAAAACATTGTAATTAGCATTTCTACCATTTGACCAAAGATTTGAATTAAGACTTCATTATATTTCTGTTATTCTTAGTGCCACACTTATCTTTACACTGTCCTTTAGACTTATAAAAAGCTTTTAACCGCAGAGATGGCTTAGTGGAATATTCTTTTCCCTCAGCAACTTCGGTACTAATGTAGGGAAGTACATCAGGAGCAGGAAAAATGGAGCTGCAAACTCTTGTACTTCAGCTCTGGATAACCCTGCTACCTAGGGGAGCCTGGCATTTCCTGCTGTACCTTAGGTATGCCAAAAGCCATTATGAGCACTAGAGCAGCACAAACTTAGGAACATGCAATGACCTTGGCTCTCACCTCCCTCAGGCCTCTCAGAAACAGTAATAGTACCATACAGTGAGATTGCCTTGTGTTTATGGAGTCAATACAGGCACCAGCTGACCCCAGGGAGAGCTAGTGTTGCTCACGATGCAGATCTGAGGTTGGGAAGTAAATGCTCTAGACCTGTTTTCTTTCCGTTCTCATTGCATAATACCTTAATGTGATCAAATCCTGTCAAATGTAACAATTGATATATTCACCAAACTTCCTAGTTCTGCTGCTGTTCATTTGAATAAAGGAAAAGGGGCCAAACACAAGAAAAAATGAAGTGACATGGTAAGAATATAGAGATGCTGCTTGCCACTGCAGGGAGAAAATTTTTGTGGTCAAAGCACAACTGGAGTTAAAACTGGCCAGAAAGGTGGGGGACAATAAAAAGAGTATTTTTCAATTATATTAATGGCAATAGGCAGTGTGAAAATAACACCATCCTGTTACAGGATGAGGATGGTCACCTCATAAACAGGGACAAGGCAAGAGGGGTTTAATGCATTCTTTGCCTCTGTCTTTAAGGTGGATGATGGGCCAAGGGGATCTCAGTGCCCTGGACCATGACTGTGATAATGATAAACTCCCAGTTGACCCTGAAGTTGTGTGGGATCTGCTGCTTAAGCTGGATGCCCACAAATGCATGGGGTCTGATGAGATTCATTCAAGAATCCTCAAAGAGGGCAAGCTGTATGAGGAGCGGCTGAGGTCACTTGGTCTGTTCAGCCTGGAGGAGACTGAGGGGAGATCTCATTGCAGTTACAACTTCCTCTGAGGGGAAGAGGAGGGGCAGACACTGATCTCTTCTCTGTGGTGACCAGTGACAGGACCTGAAGGAAGGGCCTGAAGTTGTGTCAGGGGAGGTTTAGGTTGGATATCAGGAAAAGGTTTTTCACCCAGAGGGTGGTTGGGCACTGGAACAGGCTCCCCAGGGCAGTGGTCACAGCACCAAGCCTGACAGAGTTCAAGAAATGTTTGGACAGTGCCTCAGGCAAATGGTGTGACTTGGGAATGGTGCTGGGCAGGGCCAGGAGCTGGACTTGATGATCCTTTTGGGTCCTTCCAACTCAGCTTATTCTCTGATTGTGTGAATATTCTGGGAACTTCCTTAGCAATGTTCCATTGTCCAGAGGAAAGTAAATTCAGATACATTCTAAGGAGCAGTTATGAAATGTCGTCTTAAAAAAGGCAATAATCAGATTTGTGTGTTTTGCTTGCAAACAAATAAAAAATATCAAAAGAACAAGGAAAAAAAAATCTAGCTTTGAGTTTAATTAGAGTGTAAATAATTGCAGTATATGAATTATCACTCATCTGCATTTTGTAATTTTTTTCAGATTTCTTTGGGTTTTTTACATCAAATCAGAATAGATTGCCTCCAGTTTTACTTGTCCAAACATGTGAGTAATAAAAATTTGATAGGCATAGTGTACTCAAATATCTCAGCATAGATGTTCATACCCACAGAAAAAGAAAGGACTTTCTATTAGAAAGGCAAACAACCATGAAAAATCAAACAAATCTTCCCATGTATATTGGGACTTAAGCATATAAGGAGGAAGAAAAAAAGAATCATTAGCAAAAGAACAGCTGGCAGAAACACATGTTTATCCTTTGTGTGTCTCATGAGATAAACAGCTTTCTTCTCTAATTGGAATATTTAAATTGATACTGTCCTTTGTAATAAAAACAGTTCATGTAACTTGACAGCAAGACAGTAAATTCTTTACAGTTCTTCAGTACAGTAGTATCTGTTAATAACAATGAACACTTACTAAAAGCCACTAGTGACTATTATATACCAAATCTTGTGGATATTTTGTTTTAAAGGAAAGTCTGGAATAAACATAATACTGTACCCATCTGAAGCAAGATGGTGTAGGGCAGAAGTAATTTTTCTCACAGCTTAATGATGTAACCTTAGTCATAGTTTCCTTAACCTATTCCACTTTAGTTATAGATCTTCCTTGAAGCAAAACACCAAAATAATAATGACTGTATTTTGGTTTATTTCTAAATATCTGTGAACCTATTTTTGTAAATGGTCTTGAATAGAGAATCAATTGATCATTGAACTGAAGGATCATTAATAACAGATATTCTGTGCAGTATCTGAAGCCTGTAATATTTGCCATTAAACAGTTAATAAGATAGATTCTCTCACTTCTTGTCCCTTATTGTCTTTTAGTAGATACATAAAATACCATTAAAGATGCTATTAAAATAAGAGGCTTACTCAATGTAACTTCTGTCATGTTCTGCCAAGACTGAAAAACATGCTTGTAAGGATAGAGTATTCATCAGGAATTTGTGATCTGGAGGGTGTAACTTACTGAACTGGTGGTCAACAGAGGTCAGTTTGACATAACATAATTTCCCCAGAGTCCTGCTTGGCTGAAGAGAATATAGACTGCTGCTGTACACAGTCTGTTGTGTTGTGCATACTTTCCTTCAGTATTTAAAATGGCATGACTGAAATACTGGTGTGTGCCTGGGCAAAACCTAGCTTGCTTTTTTTTTTTTTTTTTAGGAAAAATACAAAGAACTTTGAAATACCTATTTTTAATTCATTATGCCTCCTCAATATAAAACATATTCATGACTAGAAGAAAATACAGCTTATTAATACTTAGAGATGGTTGAATATTGTTTTTCAAATACATGATTCAACAAAGTATTTGTTATTGAATAATTTGAAAAAAAAAGGAAAAAAAGAAGGCAAAAGTTTTACATCCCTTTATATCAGGTGCTGGCAGGGCTCATTTGAAATACATGAAACTAGAAATACTTTGTATCTCCAAGCCATGTTATGAGTGAAGACTAATAAAGACTGATTTGGCAGCGGCAATCATTTAGTTAATCTGATTATTATAGCACAAGTAATGGAGAGGTTAATTTTTTCAAAGACACATAGGATAACTGAAAGCCTACGTCCATGAACTAATTGTTGCTTTAAAAAGAGAGCTTCTTAACAAAGAGCAGTTTTATGAAGTATAACCTTTACTTTAAAATTTCTGCCTAATGTAAGCACTATGTTAACACCTCTGATTTCAAATGTTGTACAGTGTAAACAAATATTAGGTTATTCACGACTACTTTCATACAACATGGATGAAAAGTAAAAAAGCTAGAATGGATGCATATGAAACACCTAGTCACTTAAAATGATTGTTCCTGTAAGTGAAGACTTTACCAAGACTTCTGTGCTACATTCTTCATCTGTCTTGTGACTGTGACCTCACCAGTCTGCTCCTGTGCAGTGTTTGTCCTGTGCAGTGCTTGTGTTCGATGATTTATTTATTATTTCTTTTGAGGAAAGTAACTTTTGGCACTTGATGGAAAGTCTTCCTGGTTGAATGGACAGTTCTTTACTGGAAAAGCCTGATTTCATCATTTCCCAGGCAGACTTCCTTCAAACTGAGCTCTTGGTCATGTGTAGTTAGGCTGGGCCAGGAGCTGCAGGTAGGAGAACCTATCCAGTTTCCCTGCTGCTTAAGTGCTCAGGTGGATTGTTTGGGAAAGGTACTGGGTACTTCTATGGGAGTTACCAGGAACTTTTTTCTTCTCCAACCTGTCCTGGTCATAGCGTGGAAGTTCCTTCACTGAAAAAAGAGCATCTTCTTCAACAGTTCAGATCTATTGGAGGTATTGACAGCTCCTGAACCCAGGGATTTAGAGCTTGCCATGAGTATAAGTCCAGCCAACGTACTAGTCAAACATTTCTGTGGATTGTGTGAAACACCCGGAAATGAGTGACTGTGCCATTATGGCACACTTCAGCTGTAGGGTACCCATGTACTGTGATTAGACACATCTCTTTTCAACATTTTGTTCTCAGCAGCTGTTCCTGCAATGCCGTGAGTCACTGCCTGGGGATACCCAGAGCAGAATTGCCGGGTTTCCATCACAAATGATTAGGCAGGAACTGCTGGCAGTGAACTGCAGCTTTCCTTTAGATCTACCACCACGGTATGGAAGGACACAGTTCTTGTAGTGTAGGTGGAGAGGTTCCTTCTAAAGATCAATTTTTCTTCCTAACAGGCTAGGTGAAATGTGTGGCTGTGCCAAAACAGCATTGCTTTCTCTTAATCCAGGGCTTGCCAAGACAGTACGCTCAAGGGTAGGATTTCATTGCAGATAATGTTTTGGTTTTGTTTCCAGACTGAGAGGAATTTCTATTTAAAGTTCTGCTTCCAGTGGTGTTTGTTTATGAACATATTTAGGCTACCCTGAAAACCATAGATTTGTTTCTCTTCCAAATAAACATTATGTGGCAGTTGATTGTAACTAATAAATACATAGCTAAATTATTGGGACATTGCACATGATTAGGGATTTTATAGTGTTGTATTCTTGGACACCAGTGCTTCATTAAACATATTATCTCAGGATGTGCTTGCTCTATGCCTTTATGCTATTTGACTTCAGGAAAATATACCTGCAATTGTGTCATTGTGAGTAACTTAGACATGCTATTACTACTAAGACACTGTAATGCTTTCACTGTGTTTGTATCACTTTGGTGTCCTGAGTTCAGTTTCAGCATGAGATATTCATTGTCTGTATTTCTTGAAATGCAAACGAAAAACCGCACTTTTAAATAAATAGTAATTTTATTTGCTGGTTTACTAGATTGTACTACATGGAGTCATCCACCATGTTATATTTTAATGAAAAGAAACATGAATTTGTTTTGGTAGTCTGCCTACATTCTCTTTACCTTCACGAGAAATTTAACTATTGGTTTGCATGTGTCTTTAACAGCATTTTTAAGAGTATTGTTGCATCAATCTACCCATTATCACAATGTCAGTCCTCATTCAGTCTATTTTAATACACATTGGTGTTTATTTTAAGACGGTGGCTTCATTTAAAAATTCTACTTTTTGCTTTTATGTCTTTCCTTGTTTCCTTCTTTTCAGTATTATATGAGGGTTTTTTATCAGTTTCCCACCTACTTGCTTCATAGTGATCAGAAGGGAATATGTGAGAGTACTACCTTTCATAGCTGCCATAGAATCTTGGGTTTTGTACCCAAGCTACATCTGAAGTCCGTATCGATAAAAATGAGTGTAGTATTTGTCTCAAGACCCACATGGAAGGCCTCAGAGAAGCCTCATGCATGTGACGTACCTGATGTATCTGTCTCTTAAGAGGAGGTGATTGTTCTTACGTGTCTTCATTTGGGGGAGACGTGAAATGTTCCTCCTATCAATGTTGAATGTCATAATATATTGGGAGAATGAGTTGAATGAGTAAGAGAAGAAAATTTTTCATGCTTTTTATGTAAGATCAAATTAATAGTTGTTCATTGTAGAATTATGGAGAAAGATCGATTCACTTAGAGAAAATTTTTTGCTCTTTACATAATTTGCTTAAAATGTTGTAAAAAAACTTACTTAGCGAAATTAAGTTTAACTTAATTAGGCAAATTAAAAAAGTATATAAGTGGATACTCATGCATAATTACTGTAAAATTTCAGTAGCTTTTGCACGTATTACCTCTGTGTGTGACACTTGTATTTAGAACATATGAAAATACATATGCCCTGCCTATGTAAGGAAACATATTTTTAAATAATTGTGGACTAATAATTGTGTACACTATAAAGGTAATATGGTGTTGTTTTGTTGTTTGGGGTTTTTTGATGGTGGTAGAAAACCTCAGTATGTATAATACACTTCATTTGTTTATTTTCTCATTAATATTTAGGACCTTACTAAATCATGCATATTTAC
The DNA here is from genome assembly GCA_013398115.1 of Falcunculus frontatus. NCBI lineage: Eukaryota > Metazoa > Chordata > Aves > Passeriformes > Falcunculus > Falcunculus frontatus. Next base: position 1,865,414 of record VZRV01002222.1, read on the forward strand.
ATGAGCTGTATCTGTAGCCATGTTTCTTCTGTCCTCTGAAGAAGATTTTGTAGCATGGTACTATAATGGCTGAACTTCAAGGATTATTAAATTAGTTATGAACCCAGATTTTTTTTTCTGTAGTTTCTTTCATGATTTCCTGTGTATATGTATGTGTCATATCAAATCAGTATTACAAATAGCCTTCCCTTGTGTTTTATTTTAGCAGCATTCCTTGTTTGTCTGGTGTAAAAACATTGAAATAGCTTTGGGAGTTTTGCTATTCAGACAAGTTTTTTTTTTTTGCCTTGTTCTTAGAAAATGTTTTTTCCTTTTTCCCCTGCAAAAATTTTTAACATCTCTCCTTCTTTTCTCAGTTATCCATCCCTGTGGTACATGAAATCTTACTTTGTAATTTAGAGACATCAATTTTCAGGAATGAACATCATAATAAGACACTAGTTGTCCCAATATGCATGTTTAGTATTAAAAATGCACATGCAAATGGCTAAACTGAAAAACAGAGTTCATACTAATAACATAAAATTCTAATTTAAGACCATTTTCATCAAGTGCCTACTTTTTTGTGGTTGAGACAACTACATAAAAGTGAGAGGTTTTTGAGTGGTACTGATAAATATTTGTCAGTAAGGCTTTGCTCTTTTTTTTAAGAAATCATAATATAAAAAATAATAATTAAGGATTATAATTCTCATATGCCAATCTTCCATTTGCATTAAATTTCAGCATTCATGGGTCCGAATGTTTTAATTAATATAATTTCTATACAAATAAATGCTGGCTAGTACTGCTAGAAAAAAAAGAAAGGTGGAATCAATTGTTAAAATTGTTTTTATGTGAAAGCTAGAAGGTATGTGATGTTCCTGAACTTCATATGCCTAATACATTGATACATAAACTACAAGGCATCATCCAATAAAGCTCATTAAATGTTGAATTTCCATTTTGTTTCTATACAGTGAAATCGTTGATGAAAGGATGTTTGATTCAGACTATTCTGAAACTAATTTGGAAGAATTTTCATCCAAAACTTCAAATTTTGATACTTGATCCAAAAAAGAAGCATGTTTCAGGAAAAAAAAAATTTCCAATTCAAGACTATTTGGGGCTAACGCTGATTAGAAATAGGCAGATTTTCTAAAGAATTGCTATTTCTGTCCTTTATTTAATGAGCATACTTACAAGAAAAAATGTTATCTGCGATTCCGACTTCACTTAAATTTTGTTACATTGCCATTTTGACAAAACGTCTACTCACCACACTTCATTAGAATGCAAATGTGTGATAATGCTAATTAATGCTTCTGGAGTTAAGATATCAAATCGGGGCACTAACTATAGTTGGTATTTCAGTGTAGTTAATTTTAAAGCTTCTCACATGGTTTTAATGAAACCAAATGGACTGGCTTGTCCTTTCTTGTTGGTGCTCGTTACTCCGGACAAGTATACCTGGAGCTCCCCTCACACCAGTGTGAGATAAAGCTCTTTCAGTGTAGGGCAAGTGAGGATTGCTTTAGCAGGAAAGAAAGCACAAGATGAGGCCTAGGCTGCTAATTAACCTTAATTAGGAGCAATTTGTTTTAATCAGAAGTTTTACAGCCTACTCTAAGTAGTTCATTCCTCTCTGTAGCAGCTCTTTTCAGGAATTACAGGAGATGAACCGTGTATAATGCTTCGAATGCAGGTTGTATCTGAATGTCTGTGGAATCTGTACTCTGTACAGAGTACATAAACCTTTATTTACATTGAAGGACAAAGGTATTTTTTGGTAATAGTAATTCCTGCTACACTGCGTTTTTTATTGTGCTCTGTTAGAAGGGTGACATCAGCAAGGTACACACATTTGAGAGGCAGAGCTGAAGTTGGTGCACACTGGTGTTTTCCAGTAAAAAAATATTTTAGTTATTTTAGAAGAGGTATAAGGAAGTCCATCCCTGAATATTTGGGTAAGGTTTCCTGAGGTTTTCCAAGGTCTGAGGTCTAGGCTGTAGTATTTTGCATTGTATCAGGGACATGCAATGTGCTGCATTTCAAGGATCATTCTTTCTTTTCATTGATATCTTTGTTATCATCCTGTTAATCCACATAAAGAATAGGGGAATAGCTCAGTTATGTTGATTTCTGAAAGGAGAAAATGGAACCCAAGGAAAAATTTACATAAATTAAATTGGAAGGAAAACCAGTAACAGCTTTATAGCACTTAAATTACATTTTTTAAATTCAAAAATTAATTGGGAAAGTAAGACTCTTAATAGAGCTTTCATGGTGAAAGCAAACATTGTCGCAAAAATGTATACAAGTATTTCCTCTCATCTTACAAATGCTTTCAAGTGACATGGCAGGATGTAGTGGTCTTACCTAGTGTACAGTAAAAAACCTGACCTGTCTCACAAAAAACCCCCAAACATTACACTGAAGTTGAGGACTGGAAAAAATTGCACTGCTATTCATATTGCTACTTCCTTTCTAAAATTTTCCAAATTAACATTCTTTAAGATCATGGGTTTTCATCATGGTATGTTTTTCTGTGTGAAGGTGAAGGAAAAGGAGTTAAGGCTTCAGGAGCTGAGACCTTCAGAGATAAGATTTGAGCTTGCTCACCCTGTGCGAGCTGGAACAATCCCAGCTGGTAGAGAGTTCACGCATTCTGATTCCAGGCAAAGGAACTGAACTGTAAGCTGCTGCCCTTGATGTCATTGTCCTTTGGAGGAAGGATTATTCTAGTGCCTGCATCAAGACACCCGATCACAGCAGTCAGCGAGCACAAGAGAGAGTGCTGCACTGGGGATAGGAGGCACCACCTCCCCCAGAGGTTTGGAAATCCGGTATCCGGCTTGGTGAACCTCGGAACAGACACATTGTTTGAGGTGGAGCACTCCTTTACCCCTTCTTGAATCCTAGTTGTGTGAGCAACTAGGGGAAGGAACAGTACACTTACAGCCAGTGAGATGAACAGTGTTCAGCCCCAGATCTCCTCAGAGTGGTGAAGGTCATCTCTCCCTTCAAACTGACTGACCCTCCCAGAGCCATACTTGTATGGACTGTTGGCTCATTGTTTAAAATTAAGTCAAGGAGCAGAGGAAGGAACTAGTACAGCCACAAGTTGAAGGGAAAAGTACTAAGTACTATGTGAACCAGCAAGTTCATTCTAATGGGAGAATAATTTTCCATTACAGGCTTTCAAGGCAGACAAATAAAACAAGATGGCTATAAGGCATTTCCTCATCCTGCTGTGCTCTCAAACCCTCCAAGTGCCATTTATGTTATTGAGAATTCTATTTATTTCACAGCATGGTTTAGGTTCCTCTGTTTCTTTTAAAGAGAAGAGAGTATTGTATTGACATAAAGACTAAAACACTGCAATTCTTTATGTGATCCATGGTGTCAACATAGTGCACAGTAGTGAGACACAGCTTATCAGTTTTCCCGCTGCATATTCAAGGGAATTGCTTGCTAAGTACTTTAGTCACAGATACAATTAAGTCTTAGAAAATAACTTCTTAAAAGGACAAAATTAAGATGATGTCAAAATTGATGTTTTTCCTATTTTTCCTCTTCATTTGCTATGTCTGTGTTTTCTACATTGTTTAACTGTGCTAGTAAATTACAAAAATTGTTGCCTTTCAAATCTCTGTTGCTTACTTTTGGCAAGACTTGGGGTTACTTAAAGAGATTAAATGGGGAAAGTACTAAGTGAAGTCTCTCAGCACATTGTCCTTGCTAATGTGAGAAAATGTATGCATGCTTCAATTTGAATGAGAATTGGGAAAGACAAGTTTTTAACCACAGCATATGATGTAAATGGGTTGGAGCAGTATGATGGTATGTTGGACAATGGAGTAAGAATGAATTTTTTTTTTTTAAGCTTGTCTCATCCCCCCATCCCACCCTGAATGTGGAAAGTCTGATATTGCAAACCATCAAATGAATTAACAGCTGTTTGTAGCAGTTAGAAAGTGTAATTCATTAAATAAGGTCTCTTGCACCTCCTAGAAATTCTGAGAGGATTAAGAGTGTAGTGAGAGGAGGGAAAAAAGAGCTGCACAGAGCTTGGTCAGCATTTGTCTTTACTGGCACTAGGAGATGGAATTGGGGTAACAACATTCCAGATAATTAATGGGATAATTTAGATAAAAGACTATTAAATTCTGTGGATACTGCAGTGAGCATGTTGCACTGTTGAAACAGTTTCACAAAGAAATCAAAACACAAAATAAAAACTTTTGTCTCATTGTTATACTGCCTCTTTTTTCTGTTGGAAATCTGAAGCCCAAATATCACAGAAACAGAGGAAACAAAGGAGAATAAAGGTACTGCATCTAAGGAACAAACAAAGTGACTGTGATTGTAGGAAAAAAAAGCAGTCATAATTCTGGTTTTTCTGTGCCTACATTGAAATTACTACTGTCATTTTATTCCAGACTTTTGGCTTTATCAAAGGTGTGCAAAAAGAAGATTGTGCTTTATGAAGTCCGATGGTTGTGGTTGCATTCCAAAAGTGGCTACATTAGGCTTTCATACAGAAATCTGCATTATGGCAGTGTAAACATTGTTAACAGTTTATTCCACAAAGCTACTGTTAATGTCTTTAGGCCTTTTAATTTGAAAGGTTTGTAATTTTTACTGTGATATGTGTAAAATTGAGAAACTTACTATTTTTAACAGTTGTAACTTTTCAGGGGACAGCATCTATGTATGTTTCACCATAGACACGTTCTTGCAAAGCACGAAGTTTTTTACCCCAAAAGTTGTGATGATTTTGGTGGGTTTTTATTTGTTTGTTTTGCCAAATGAAAGAAATATTTATGTATTTGACATATATATGGCATGAATTAATATTTCCATCAGAACCATACCCGTTTTCATTGCCTTCCATAATCTCTGTGAATCTCTCTAAATATGTACTAGGGTCTGAAATGTGCCCTCCTTAATACAGTCTATTTTATAAAGTCACAACTGGTTTGAAATAATTTTTAGTCAGGTGTAAGAATTATGTGAATTATACACACAAAACAAACCTTTTAAAGAAAATATCTCTGCCTTGTGTAGCAGGTGTTGTTTACATGTTTACTGTGACACAAAGGTGATTGATTTTGTTACTTAGTTGCATATATTTTTTTTCTTTTACAGAAGTGTTAAAATTAGCAGAAATTGTTCTTGTTAGCATTAAGATTGCAACAATCCCATGGAAAACTTGTGTCCTCTTGAAAACATTGTTACATAGGAAAAATTTCTGAAATTGCTCCTTGCTCTATGCAGGCCTCATTTTCTAGATAAAGAATAAAAACATTGAATATTTTAAGATTCAAGTAGCAACCAAATACTTTGCATCTATGTATTAAATAGCCTTGGAGCTGATGTAAAGAGCATTAATTTCAGCTATTTCATAATAAGTTGATTTTCCAGGCTGCTTCTGGTTTCTAAGGGAAACCAGAAAGAATATTTCTAACTTTACCATCCTCTTTGAGACATATCCAGCAAACTTAGTGCAGCTGAAGGCTGCATTTTATTTCTCCTTTTATACTGTTGATAGAGCTCTTTTGCTGTGCCTCAGATTTTCCTTAATCATAATCACTTATCTTTGCACCTGAGCATGAATTCTGTAAGCTCTGTCAAAATTCCTTCTAATGTGTTAATGCCCTTTTTCTTTTAAAATCAAAATTAGTGTGAATACACTGAGTAAATTACTTAAGATGTTAATGTTTTTCTGCTTAACTTGCAAGCAATGCTTTCTCAGTTTGTTACTACAGATTTCCTGCAGTTTAAAAGATGATAATGGGGAGCAATATTTCTCTCACACTTTTTTCCAGTGGATACTTTAAATTCTGAAGAAACAAGGAATACACTGCAGTTGAAATTCTGAAAATAGAGATTTTTACTCTATTTTTCCAAATCTAGTGCTTAATTCCTTAAAAGAGTGATGTCCTGGAGATTATTAAAAAATATACACATTGCAGATGCAAACAAACACACTTATTTTTCCATCTGAATTATCTGGCATTTGTCCCAAAAATTCATTTTACTGAATGTGTCAAAGGGCGAAGAGTTTATTTTGTTGCAAACAAATAAGCCTCTGGATAAAAGCTACCAAAGTGTAGTCCTAAAAATGATGAAATTACGATGATAGCATGTTCCTAATCCTCGGGGAGGGAAACATAATTTTGGAGATAATTATTTAGAGAGTATTGGACCTCTAATTCTTGGACAATATCTTTGTCAGTTCAGAAGCAGTGGCACTGACTAGTCCGTGTAAAGAAGGTTAAACACAACATCTCAGGAGTTCTGCCAACCTTATTCAAGGTTCTGGACTTCCACCAGATGAATTTTCCTGGATTTGAAAAAAATGTGTTAGTCTAGACTTAACTGCAGTTGGTGACTAGCCATAGAGGAAATTGCTACTGTAGAATAGACTTTTACAATCAGTCCAATTTAAACATAAGTTAAACCACAGGAAACCTCCTCCGTGTGCTGAAGAGCATTTAAGCATAGTTTTTAAGTAGAAATTTATATCCATGTTAGTTCTTTCTGACATAATGTATTTTAGAAAAAGAGAGGTGCTGTTTCTTTGACTCAGTATCTAAATATTGCGTGGTATCTTCATAGCTGGGATTTTATTTAACCCTCTGAAATGTATCATTCAGGTAAATAAAAAAATCTGGGGCAGAGAAAGATACCACATAGTTTATGACATTGAGATAATAATGCACATTTATAGGGTTTCTAGAAGTAATTTTGATGAAAGTGCTGTTAAGCAGCTTCTACTGAAATTGAATTTATGATCCTCTGTTTGAAAGCCATCTGTTTCCAAAATACAACAAAATTAGGATCCAATAAGCAAGTGAGAGACAGTATTTTATTCAAAACTCTTAAGTAAAGCATTCAAAATAAATTATAAAAACAAATATTATATATATTTATATGCACACACACCAAATTCATAAACACATGTTAGGAAAACCAGATACTCCCTACCTGGTAACCTGATGGATATGAATTGCTATTTGTAGATGGTCACAAAAACTCGGGTCTTGCTTTCGTACCACTGATTAAAGAGAAGTTCAGGTAATTCAAATTCACTCCTTCAAAGTCCAGTTAATGATAGATTTACAGGGGTGGTGAAGTGGGGGTTTATGTTTGGCCAGTAGCTCAAGTCTGTTGGTGAAACCTGAAGAGTGTGAGCAGAGCTAATGAATCTGAAACTTCCAAACCCATGGCTGCTCCAAGAGGCTGTCATTCCACAGGCATGGGGCTGCACAGGGGGAGTGCCTGCAAACTTTGGCATGTATTGTTAATTTTAACTATACTTATATTTAATCTTTCTGCCCTTTTCATAAAGACAGTGTGAGAAAATAGTGTTTCTGTAGAAGCTGAAAAGACCATGTGACAGACATGAGTGCAAACAAGGATGACTTTATCTCAAAATATTGTATGATTTAAGCATTCAGTAAAAAAGGCTGTCAGAGAAAATTTTGTCCTCTCTCTCTCCATTGTGTCTATAATTAAGAAGCAATGATGAAATTCAAGCAATGAGTTAATAAGAGATATCTTATGCCAACTACAGCATGTCTGAAAATCTACTAGCAGTTAACTACTTGTTCATTGACTCAATTGTGTCTATTGTCTAATACAGAATTTGTAGTCAATGTAAACAACGATGAATAATAGCAAGTGCTAACTTAGTAATACATACACGAATGATCAAACCACATATTCCCCCACAAGCCTAAAAACTTCCTTGAATTCGTTTTAAGCACAGAAGTAGGAATACCATCTTTAGATTTGCTATACTGCATAAAGATAAATAAAATATTCTTTCTGTGTTGAGAAATAATGCAACACATCTGGTTTAGCTTTGCAACTTCTAAGGTCTTCATTACACTTCTTCCTGCTATTAACAATTAAAATACCAAGGTCAAATTTAGGCAGAGTTGTCTGGAAAAAAATTAATTTTCACTCACTGCTATCGCACGTATGGATGTATGTAACTCACGAGTCTACATAGTTTTATAATAGGCAGGGAATACTAAAGTGACATCAAGCAGATTATTTATCATTAGAGTCCTGAACATTCTACTGCTTCCAAAAAGATCTCTGATATTGGTTTAAGGAAGTTAAATTATATAGAAAAGAAATACTCTTTCTTTACATTTCCTGAGTTCGTAATAGAAATTTATATTTCTTTTAAACACACCTTTACTCTTCCATTTAGTAACCTTGTGTTTTTAGGGGAAAATCCTGAAGAGTAGGCTTGTGCAGGAAGTAAAGCATCACTGATAGACAGAAAGGTTTGTGACCTCAACATCCTTGTGAAATAAGTAGGGACCAAAATCTTAACCACCCTGGAAAATCTTACACTTACAGAAGAACTTCAGTCTTGGTCAATTAAAAAGATCAATTTGTATTTGAATTTATCACACTTTTTTATTTCATCTATATTTCAATTTTATTGCAGAAATCCAAAATGTTTAGTTTGGAAGAATGTTAATGGACCATTTCAACAGCAAGTTCTTGTGTGACATTTCTGCTCAAAGTTCAAGTGAAGTTAGAAAATCTACATTAATTTAAAATGGTTTTCTTTTCACAAACCAATGCTTTTGAACAAAAGAATATCCCTCAGAAACTCTTATTTTAAAAACCCTTTACTTCAGTGCAGAATGAAAAAAAATTAAAATTTTTAATTTTCTGGAGCAGTAGTGCCTCTGTTCTTGTATCTGCACAATGGCATGTGACATACAGTCTCAATTTATTTTACCTTACTCCCTCCTTCAAATAAGCTGTTTGCATTTTTCTCCACTGAAATTATTTATTTGCCCTTAAATAATCAATAGCTGGGTTTTCAACTTCTTAGTAGCCTCTACTGTAAATTAGTGTTTTGCTAAATATGCTTTTTGCAACTATGAAATGTGAGGTTATACTTGTGCTGTTCATCTGCAAACACCACTCTTAGTTCCTAACTCTTTGGCCCTATTTTGCTGTACTAATGTGCATTGTGGTGGGATAGAAAAGTCCTCTCTCTCGCTACCATTATGCCATTCTGTGCATTGTGAGTGGTAGAGTTGCCTTCACAGCTGTATTTTGAAATACAAAAATTAAGCTGGGCGTTAAGCCTGGCGTTTCTGGAGGAGAAAGATTAGTGGAGATATATTGGTGTACCTCTTTTAAGCTCCCAGTATGAAAGAATCTCTCCCAGATAATCACAGCACTCTGAAACTACATGAAGTTCATGAGTTGCCAGTTAAATCTGCTGCGAGTTAAAGGAACAACTAAAGTTACTTTAACTTCTACTTGTGTTGCTGCTGTTACCGCTGCCTGGATTTTTCCATCAGAGATGTACAGAGTATAACTGCTGGATGGAGTTCACTCTAAAAGGATTCTGGAAAAGGATTAGGACATATCTCTGGCTAGCCAAGTAGTGGAGGGTATGCAAAGAAAACAGTCTGCAGCCAAAGAGGAACAATGGAATTTTCACTGTGATACTAACACAAGAAGCTGATGAGCTGCTATGGGCTCATCAGTCTATTCCATTATGTGAACCCGCGTCCAAAGGGATAATAGTAATTTCTACCTTGTCAAATTCTCCCATTTTTCCTGATTATCCTTGCACCACTGATTCAATCATCTGACATTCTGTTGCAGATTAATTCCCCCCTCATGGGTTTTTTTATATTATTGTTATTTTTATGGAGACAGGGTACAGCTTCAATACAGAAATACGTGTTAGAGTTTTAGGAGGTCTCTTTACAGCCGAATGTTTTCATATGAGCAGAAGAGAAAGGTAGATAGGATGGAGACAGATGAGAGGAGGTGAGTGGGAGAGAGAATGTAGTGAAGAAATTATTTTCTGGATAAAATATCAAGAGGATAAGAATGTGGAAAGTTGCTCTGGTTGTGTCACTCCCAAGGGACTCCATGAAAGAATTAAGTCACCTGCAGATAAGAGGTGAGTGATCTGTCCTTGTGAAAGGAGCACACAAAAACGTTGAACTTTTTTCAGGTTTATGTACTATTTCTCATTTCCTCTTCTCAGTCAAAGGTGAGAAATATGAATTACAAAATCAAACAACCTGTAGGCAATGGTACATCTTAAAAACCCACTGCAATTCACTGGTACTAATCATCGAGGAGTGTAAGGCGCAAAGAAGAAGCTGAAGCATGGATTTTTATGTTCCTCTCTCCAGTAGTGCCCAAAGAGAGAGGGACATAGGGTGCATAAAAGAACTGAAGAGGGCCTGAAAAACTGAATAGCCTCATAGGCTACTGAAAGAACTGGGGTTGTGGAGCCCTGAAGAAGGCTCCTGAGAGATTGTATTGCAGCCTTTCAATATATAAATAGGGATTATAGGAAAGGTGGAGACGTTTTACCCAGCCTGTAGTGACAGGACAAGGGACAGTGGTTTGAACAGCAAGAGGGTAGATTTTGATTGAATAGATGAAAAAATTCTTTTATGGTGAGGGTGGTAAGACACTGGAACAGGTTGTCTGGAGAGCAAGTGCCTCATCACTGTAACTGTTTAAGGTCAGTTTGCAGGGGCAGCAACAGGAAAGATGTCCCAGAAATTCTAATTCTGTTATTCTATGATTCTGTGATTATTCAAATGCTCTACAGTACCATATTTGGCTCTAAAATACAGCTGAATTATTCTGGTGTGTGTAGCACTCAATAATCATAGAATCATAAAAAAGTTTGGGTTGGAAGGGACCTTTAAAGATCACCTAGTCCAGCTCCTAGTGAGCAGGGGTATCTTCAACTAGATCAGGTTGCTCATAACCTCAGCAAATCTGACCTTGAATGTTTCAAAATTTCCAGGATAGGCGATGCAACCAATGTTTCAGGACTTTGAGCACAGCAGAAATCAAATGAAAGATGAGATGCCCTTTGAAGGCATTAGCTATACATAGGAACTTATTGCATATTTTTCTTTCATGTTGATAGAATGCAAGCAGAAAAATACCAGATGTGTTAGTAGGCTATATCTCCTATCCAATAGTTTTAAAATGTCATTGTGAAAAATCTTCACTGTATATAACAAATTTTTTCACCTCTTAGAGGAATCCAAGTGTAGATACCAGAGAAGACATTTAAGGATCACCAAGTGTTAGTCCCATGAACTACAGAAAAAAAGTGAGTCTGCTGCCCATCTTTTGAATTTTGAACCTTCGTCTTTTTTAGTGCAATAGTTTAATTCCAAATAGAACGTTTTTAAGCAATTACACATTTTAGTCTTTCTTAGGACGTGTTATTTAGATAAATTAGAGGAGTAACAGCTGTTCATTTTACAGAATCTTTGGTGAAGATACAATTTTGTACATTAACAAAAAGTTGAAGTTGATTTTATTTCAAACTGGAAGTTATCATTGCACTAAAAGGAAAGTAGATTTTACAACCATGTTGCATAAAGATTTCATCTGAAAATAATTAAGAAGAATAAACAACAGCACCAAAAAGTGATAGGATTGTTTACTTGCAACATACAGTAGATGAGAAGATTAGAATAATGAATGTATTTATAGGAAAATGTAAAATTAACAGCCAAGTTTAATGTCTCACATAGGAAACTTTAACAGATATGAGGAGCTTGAAGTTTGCATTGGCTGTTCATATTTTGGAATCCTTCTATAATTCATAATACTTATCTGCAATCATCCCATGCCAACTACATGCACCACGGCATCTCAGCTAAGTTGTGCACAGTATTGGGAGTGAAAATATTTAAGATATTAAACTACCTGGAATAAAATATTCCATATATTATGAGTACTGAGCTTTCTCAGTGAAACACAGTGAAACAGCACAGTCCTGAAGTGAATGCAAGAGGGCAGTGTGAGATATTCATTGTGAGAGATCCTTTAAGGACATAGACTATAATTCCTGCAGTGAGTCTGAGATGTCAGCTCCTGTTGGCAACAGCCACGTGCTGGCAGTTTTTGAAAATCTCTAAGGCAGTGTAGCCTACTGGCCCCAGAGGAGATGGTAAGGGAGGAGCCCTTTGCAGCTTTTTGGGGTGTACTGGAACTTCATGCCTTCTTCAGTTAACATGAAAGATTGAATTAATGTTCTTCAGCTATGATTCTGAATTATTAAATTACAATTATGGCTTTATTATTATGGTGTTATTTCATTTCTCAGAGAGAGATTTTTTCTCAAACATGGTGAGCCAAAGCCATGCTCCATATGAAGGTGCTAACAATGCTTGATAAAAGTGAAGTGCTTGCTTCAAGCTAGTGATTTGACTGACATTTCTCTTAAAAATAAAATACAGTCATTTTAATTTATATTTAGAAAGGAATGTAAATACTTTATGTCATGCATCAACAGTCTCAGTAATTTCTACTTTTCCAGTTATCCCACTTCCCAATGGGAGCTGGGTACATATTTCTCTTTGAATAGAAATGAAAAATATTCCTAGTTATGTATGATCTTCCTGAATCTGAATATGTTTATAAATACATACTTACAAGGGAAATTTATACAGTACTCACAGAGGCACATCATTTATTAAAAACAATTTAATATTATTTATGAAGTTCAGGAACAGCTTGAAGCTGCCTGTCATTATTAAAATAATTGCAATACTTAAGTACATAATAAGGCAATGTTTCAATGTCAGAAACAATAATCAAAAGATAAAATATGCCCAACTCAAGGAAATTTTGAGTACATCCTTTACATGCTCCTGGCTCTTGCTTTTTTTCTTGCAAAGGTCTCACTTTGTTACCGTATTACTTCCTAGATACAAAATCATATTTTTATAACTGCTCATCTCAGGAGAATTCAGCTCCTTTGCATTCATGCTGCTTAATTGCACATAGGTATAAAGATAAAGCAAGGCTGTGCCTGTAAGACACAGACCCAAACAGCAAGCACAGACCTCAAGGAAATACAGAGGGGCATTTTGTGCCTCAGGGAGGGAGAGACAAAAAGAACAACTCATTCAACAGGAAATGTGCTTGCAGCAATACTCTGAGAAAGATGTCATCCACTGCTGAAGGTGATGTGGGATAGGAATAGTTTTCTGCTTTAATGGCTTGCATTGTTTGCAAGGCTACATTCCTATTTGTGCTACAACTGAGTGATCTGAAAGCTCCAATTGTTGCAGTTCTGCTTCTCCCCGTGTACCTGGCTTTTAATGATGCCCTAAGAATGACTCCTGAGTATATATTACATAGAAAAAATCATGTCCTGCCCTCCGTATTGGACCTGCTCTGTCATCAACAGTGAAATATATGAGTACAATGGCAGTGGTTATTATCTGGGGGAAATTCACAATATGACTGATTAGATTTTCTTTTGACATTTTAATCATCATAAAGGCTCATTGCTGCTTTGTTGCACTGGAACCTTTGTGAATTGGATAATAAATACATGTCATATATTTGAAGGATGACTCCTTTCCCTGAAATGAGTTAAGCTTGACTAAATGTTGAAAATGCTACAATGCTATCAGTTGGCAAATAAGTTGATTTCTTAGAAGTGGTCTTAGAGTGTATGGGACATTTCTTTTAAAATACCCTACAGCACTTAGACTATGTATTTGCTAGAAACCTAACTGCTAATGGACAGTTTATTTGAACAGGTAATCAATTAGTATGATAACTAATTTAAGATATTGTAATTTTTCTGATAAATGCTTTTGGGAATTGACTTTATCCCAGTACAGTTTAAATGTATTTCAGAACAACGTGCAGTAGATTTGGATAATATCCTTTCAATCAGCATCTAATTGGTACAAAAAAGATTATATTATATGAGTAGTTCTTCAAAAAATTGATTGCTTGTGTGCTAAAATACCTGAATAGCTCTGCAAGACATTACACAGTGTAAATAGTCCCATTCAAGCCACTAAGACTCATGAACTGAGTAGGCTTAACTTTCAAACGTTGCTAAAAAACTACCTTATGAAAGTCACATAGGAAAAGGTTCTCAGTATCTCAGTTCTCTATATCATTAGACACTTATTTGAGATTCAGGTTTTGCTTTTTAGATAGTCGACTTATGAATTGCTTATCTACAAGCACTATTAAATAAATTTGGACTCTATATCCTAATAACAACCCAGACATTATTTCTAAAAGTTGACATTTGCCATGAGCAATTTTAGTACATCTAGTTGTTTCTGTACAGTACCTAATTTTTTTATATCCTGCTTAATATGTGTCTAGTTTGCAAAAATATGTACATAACATATGTCTTTTCTATTTGCTCATCTGAAACAGTTTTAGCACAAATTAATACATAAATAGTGACTATTATTAATGTTGGCATTAGTCAGGAATAATTTGTTATACCCACTCATCTTTATTTCACATACTGATCATGCTGAAAATCAGTGAAGCGTGTGAAATTGCAAAGGACAAAATGGAAGCATTTGCAATTCTGTCCACTTATGCTTACAAATTGACTGTTTCAATCTTCAAAAAATAAAGTCCACATGATATTGAAGCCAACAATATGAGTCTAGCCATGAGGAATTTGTTATGTCAGCAAATGGAGAATTATACCTGTTGTTCCAAAGTTTCACATAAGGGGGTCACATGATAAAGTAGCTATAGGGATGTGTGCTCATTTCTGTTGTAGCTGCTTTGCACATATTGATTTGCCCACATAATGTTGCTCTTACAGTATGTGAGTTGGTGTTGGTAAAACAAGAGAAGCAGTTACAAAGAGTGTAGCTGAATTTGCTCAAGGTCATTTATGAAGTTAGTAGCAGAGGTGGGACTAGAAGTCAAACATTTTCATAATTGTGCTCCAGACCTACCAGTCCAAAAAATCCTATCCAGGTGATAATATCCACCTTACATTGCAATGCCTTTCCTAAAGGACACTAAACTCCAAGCTTGATTAATGGTGACACATTACTTTCTGTGACAGGAGCATAAGCTCTGAATGAACAATTATTTAAATGTTCTCAGCTGAGAATCATGCCCTCGTCATCCATGCTTGATGTACAAACATGGTCTCCTGACTGTCTATGCTTTTGCCCATCTGTTTGGATGGCATAATGCCTGTTCCCAAGTAGGTCAAAACCTTGCCGTAGGGCATGGATGCCAGGCAACAATGGTTTTCAGTGGAAGATTGCATAACCCTGAAAGTCTTCACTTTTGCAGGAAGTCCTTCCTTTGGTGTAGGATTCCATCATTAGCTCCTCAGGTATATATACTCAGATATCTGAACAACAGCAGGAGAAAGGAGGGAATGGACTAATAGGATGGAAATGAGACGATAAAGAATCTTTAGTTTTATCTCCTATGAACTCTGAGAAAAACAGTATGATTTCAGTGTTTTAAAGAGTGGAACCCACCAGGCCAAGGGGAGAATGTGGTGTGGTCCCTGTTGTATTAGACTTCTCTGTCTATTTCTACTCCATATATTCGGTCCCCTGAGGCTGAAAAACAGGGAACATTGATCAATGCACAGATGTCAGATTTCTCAAGACCTCTTACTGTACAAAGTATCACATGGGCAGTAGACTGTCTTAAATTAATTCTCATTCATTTTTACATGGTTTTAATTACTCCAACCTAAATACTTGACTTGTTTATATCTGGTGCATAAAAAAGGAGCATATAAAATGTAGTAATGGAACTACTATGGCTTGGTCATTGTTTGAACACTTATTTATAGACAGCAACATACATTTCTCTTTGCAGGAGATAGTAAAATATCTTATATATGTGTGTCTATGTCGGTCTTCTCTCAACAGAGCAACAGGAGTCAGATGGCCCAATGGCCACTGTACTCTTCAAAATATAAGCTAAGCTCTTTTAGGCCATAATAAATAATGATATAAATTTTCCATTACAAAATATTTTAGAAGCTATCATGTGTATTTTATTTTTAGCCATTGTATACTAGCATAGCAATATAAGCACAAAAATAGTTAAAGATGTGATTCAGTTTCAATGGCTTCAGTACCCTGAAAGTCATTAGAAGGATTTAAACTGGGCATTGTCAAATTTTTTCCCCTTACAATTTAAGATCTTCAAGGTCATCTCAGATAGGTATTGTCTGAAATTGATACTTATATCCACGTAGCTGCCGAAAAAAGAAAAAACAATCCAAAAACCAACCAACACATTAAAAGCTTCTGGAATTCCAATACTGCAGAAAACTCCGTACAGGTTACAGTGCACTAATTCCATGAAATCTAAGAGAATAAGCAAGGTGCCCTCTAGTGTAAAAATCTTAGCAATGCCTATTCATAGAGTACATTTCATATATCTATAATCATCCACTCTGTTTTTGAATTAGCAAGGACGTGGATAAAGCTGAACTTTTAAAATTCTGCTGATAATCCATAATTGATTTTTTCACTAGCACATTAGTCTGATTTATCGATGATGAAAACAAGTTCAGACCCACCACCAGGAAAAATCAAACAAAACAAGAGTAAACAGCTCAAAAGTAGTTTTAGGCATATGCCAACATCACCAAGGTTTCTGCTTAAGGTTCCTCATGTATACTTTATGACTGGTCAGCTCTTCCATTCTAGATATAATCCAATACACTTTTATTTAAATTGTCTCAGTTCTCAATATGAACCATGGATGCATATTTGTGTGTATCTTCAGGTGGGCAGTCCAGAGTGCTTAAACCAAGAGCCAAAGTCTCAAGATTAGTTTCACAAGTCATCTTGCTCTGTAAAGTGATTCAGTACATCTGCATGGTAGCGTGGCAATCTCAAGGCAGCTGGTAAGAAATGTTAGCACCTCAGATATTTCTGTGCACACTTGTGACTCAGTGCTTCTCAGAATTATTCAGGACATAGTTATCTTCTGAGATGATGGGCTCTTGCTTAGTAGTTTAAAAGTTAGAATAGGAGATTTGGAGTACTAGTTCTTCTCAGCTTGGATCCGTAACTCTGTCACCCTAAATGAATGACCTAGACACAGCCTGCCAGCATCTGCCAGCTGTTGCAGTGTTTCACCACCCTCACAGTAAAAAATTTCTTCCTGATACCTAATCTAAACTTATCCTCTTTCAGGTTAAGGCCAATTCCCCTTGTCCTGTCCCTTGTGAAAAGTCCCACTCCAGCTCTTTTCTAGGTCCCATTAGGTACCGGAAGGCTAAGACCTGCCAGAGCCTTCTCTTCCCAAGGCTGAACAGCCCCATCACTCTCAACCTGTCTTCGTAAGAGAGGTGTCCCAGCTCTGTGTTTAACTTAGTGACCTCCTCTGGAATTGTTCAACAGGATGTATGTAGCCTTTTACCCATGACCTACCTGTAGAAACTTTTTTTATTATCCTCAGTTTCCTTGGCCGGATTTACTCCTGCCAGTGCTTTAGCTTTCTTAAGTAGCTCCCTGGCTGCTTAGGCAATTTATCTGTATTCTTCCCAGGCTAACTTCCCCTGTTTCCTCCCTCTGTAAGCTACCTGCTCATGTTTAAGTTTTTCCAGGAGCTCCAGGTCTCCTGGTGTTCTTCCCTGTGATCCATTTTGTAGGGATGCATTGCTCTTGAACCTGGAGGAGACAATCTTTGAGTATTATCGTTATTATAGTGTATTGTTCTGTATACCTCAGATACATCTAAACATTCTTCAAGGAGCTGCCTTCCAATAATGGAAAAAAAGGACTAGGAAGTGCTGAGTCCTTGGAATGCATCACAACATACCTCCATGAAACAGCAAACTGTCAGAGAATCAAAACCAATTCAGAGTTATATGAACAATTTTCCTAATGGTTGTTTAGAGCTGCTTCAAAACCACTTGTCAAGCTTGAAGGTACATGCAGGGATTTGAATATTCTACGAGCAGTTTAGAATGACATTACAAAATACCCTTTTGTCTGCTTTCTCTTGCCATATCCCAGAAATAACAGGCAGCCTCCAGAGAAGCCTGAACAGTTGTGCTCAAAACATTAGACCAAAAATTTCTTAGTAAAATTCATGAATATGCACTGCTGATGTCTCAGGGTACATTAGCAGTGATGGTCTTTTCCACCCAGAGACTTTTTATGATAGACCATAGGAAATGAAGCAGCCTACTCTTGAAGCACTAAGGGAGAGTTTTTTTCTCGCTCTGCTGACCTAATAAATGATGCTGTGCAATAGAGTTCCCAGTTTCATCAGAGCTTTCTGTAGTCTTACCATTCCTACAACTTTAGACCACCCCCCTTTAAGCATATAATCAATTTAAATTACATAGTGTGGAGGCCAATCTGCAGAGGAAGAACTATAGAGGAAGGTCTAGGAAAACTAGCTGAATAAATGTTATGGTTAGGGACTATGAATAATCTTCTATTATTTTCTTCCTAGATTTAATCCTTTCAGTGGCAGCATTATAATAAGGGTCACTTACAGTTTGCCTTGCACTCGTGTTATTAATACTAGGAAGGAGAGAGTCGTTTTACAGACCTTACAACTTCCCAGTCAGCAGGTCTGTATTTAGGGATACTATTCTGAGATACTTAATTTCCTGTGCGCTCTGTGAAGCCTTTAGTGCCTTAGTACAGGGTTTTGGATTCCACCCCAGTGACCAGATGCCTCCAGGTTACTTACAAAAGCTCCTGACATTTTTTTCATATCTATCCATTGAACCAGAGACTTAGTCACTGTTGAACTCCAAAGGTGTTATGTCCAGTCACATGAGGTAGCTGGATGCTGGGAAACAATACAGTGAAGAATTTCCTGATGAGACAAATTGGAGAATTTTTACATAAGGCAGCAAGAAAATTATAGAGGATTTCTTTTGCTTTATAAAATTCATAATTTTAAAAAATCAGATTGATATAGGTCAAACCCATGCAACTATATATAGTCAACCTCCATTTAAATGTATTATTAAAGAGATTTAATGGGATTAATGTAGCAGAAACTTGAATTCAAGAGTAACTCCCTTTGAATTAAAAGTAGCTCACAGAATGTCAAAACTTTGCATAAAGTATCTGAAGATACACAGTGCAGGTTTTGTTAACACCATGGGAAAGATCTGAAATTAATCACTATTAATAATATTTGTAGATAGTAAGGGAACTATTGCTTGTATCACAGGAAAACCAGTCAGACTTCTGAAAGGTTTATGACTGTCAGGCTCAATCATTCCTGGATTCACTGGGTATGTGACAGATCTGATAAAATGTGATTTAGTCTCATGAAATTCTTTCAGGCCAGGTTTCTGGTATTGAAAATCGAAAATATTTGATCTGTGGCAAAAGGAGCTCTTTACAGTAAAGGTCAAGTATTAGTTGTTCTGAAAACTCTCCTACCAAGTGAAACAAATCTTCTTGTTGGTATTCAGTAGCTCTATAAAGTGGGGTGTCAGGGGGAATCATGCTGTGGTTATCAATAAGCAGCAACACAGACAAAAACATCTTAAAAAAAGTAGGTTAAATAAAAACTCGGAGGGAGTAAGGTCTTTTATATGGTCTTCCTGCTACCATCCCTGCTACTTCTGTTGCCTTTCTCATTCTGTGTTAGAAGAGGTAAACATTATGAGGTGAATCCCCATGTGATGCATTTTTGATTGCTGTTTTATTATGTGCATCCCATTTTCAGCATATTTTTTTCCTTGCTGTTTATCTCTCAGCTAAATTTGGAAAGCTCTCTGCAGGCTGGTGTTCTGTTGAATGAGCTGACTGCCTGAATAGACAAGTGACGTGATTTTGCACCAGTTAGGAGGGACTGTAAAGTAAGAGTACTGTTCTCTGTCTTGCCAAGGCCCTCTCTGCCAATCTTAAATCTCTTTTCCTCACATCATGTGAAAAGGCAAAACAAAACCAATCATCCATTCTCCAATTAATTCTCAGATTCAGCAGATAAATCATTCAGAATAACGGAGGAAGGGGAGATGCCCCATGCTCCAAAATAACATAATCAGGACATTGTCAATGAGGAAGACTAGAAAGGGACCAGGACAATCACCTACAGAGATCTGCCCATAGAACTCCTCTTAGATACTGTGTTATGTCTGAAGTGGCTGAAACCGCTTCATTTTAGAGACTTGGATTGAATATGTCAAATTTTGTGGTAAGTTACTCTGGATTTTAATTTCTAAACAGAGAGACATTCTTGCATTGTAATTCTAGTCTCACATGTATACCCTACTGTGCCAGACCAAGAGCGAAGCAAATGTGTATCTCGTATTCAAAATCTTGATATTTTGCCTTTTTATCTCTCAACCAAAATTAACCAAATGCTTATTTAAATTTCATGTACATTTTCAAAGTTGTCAAAGCTTAAGGTCACAGAGACATTATTTCACAAACTTTTTGGCACAAAAGTGCTTCTGCATTAAAAAATAAAACCAAATGAAACACAGTGCTAGAGAAGAGATGATGAACAGGAGGAAGTGAAAGAGGAGACAGAAGCAGGGCAGAGCTCCGAGGCACTTCAGCTATGAGGATCTTGCCTGTGATACAAAAGGGAATCTGAGATGTCTTTGCCTGCTTCTCTGGCTAAGTTGAAAGAGCTATGCTTTGAAGTCTCTACCTGATTCTAATGGAGGCCCTTTGGGAATCCTCTAATCCTTTCCCTTTTGGTCATACATTAACCACCTTGTGAGAACACTCTCATTTCTAGTCATCACATTTTGAGAAATACATAATGTACTGTTTTCCCAGTATCTCATTTTGGATATTGTTCCTGTAATGTTTCCTTTATTAAGCGAAGTATCTACCATATAAATGTCGGAGTTTTATATAATATTGTTGCAATTCTATAGTAAAACAGGAACAAAAGGAAAACACATAACTTTCTAAAGGCATACATTGCGACTACCACTGGCAGATATCCAAAAGTCCTCTGAAAGAAACTGCTCCATGATGCTAGCAGCTCATAACAAGCACACTCAAATCTTTGCACAATATGTCTGCTTTGAATATGTGGCTTTTAAATCTGAAAGCACTGCTGAAATTATTACTTTTTTCTGGAGAATATATATACATCTCCTAAGCCATTCTTGCTTCTAATAGATGTGTTTACTAACAGGAATGTTCAGTGATAAGAGGAATTTTATTAGTTATGCAAAGTGAATTTTGTAATTAAAATTGTGAATGATGACATCAGAAATTGCTTTATGTTATGTAAAGATGTAAATGAGTCCAGTTAAGGGACCAGGGATGTCAGATGAGAATACTCATACATTTCCAGAAAAACAACAACCAAGAGTTGTTAATAAAATAATTAGAACCCCCACAACATTAAATAAATACTAAGAAAACCACTTTTCACAGATTTAAAAAACAGCAGTAGAAATATAGTGAGTGAATAATTGTTCATTGTTTATTAGTCACCCTGCTGCAGTAATTTTTATTACTAATAATAGCTGTTTGGACCCTGAATTTGGATAAACTAATCCATCTGATCATCAAATAAAAGTCCTCAATTAGTCAGAAACTTGGAAAGAGTCATTAGGAACTGTTGACTAAATATAGCTAGGACTTTGTAGAGACATGAGCCGTATCTTTCACTATCTCTTCCAGAGGAAGGACCACCCCAAAGTCACAGGAGGTGTCCTGTCATTTTCCCTGTATAGTAATTGTAGGATTTATCTTGACTTCTCTGGCCTTTGTCTCTAAGAGCTGTTCACAAGATCTCACAGGATAAAATTGGTGGTAGTAATCTGAGACTTGAAAAGATCCAGCTCTGCATCATTCTGATCTTCTAACCAGCCATCATGATGAGGAGCAGTATAACCTCTCATTGCATCAGATTCAAACCAGCGTTCCAAGTGATGTTTAAGTGTTGAAATTTTCCTGTGCATCATGACACACAGCAATCCACGCACACTCTGACAGCTCTAGAGGAGTAGATCTTTCCAATTACCTGATTATTTTATCCTCATAAAGTACAATTCCAGACTGAGAGGAATGAAAGTGAGAAGATGTATGAATGAAGGAGAATGGTTCATGGAAGTTTTACTTCCAGCAGTAGAAAAATAACTTCCTTTTTCTGTTTGCTTACTTGTTTTTCAAGCCTACAAAAAACAATATATAAAATTAGAACCTTAGTTTTAAACATGGGCCTACATTTGATTTCAAGAATGTAGTTTACTGATAAAAAAAGGTTTGTGTTTTGTGGCATAGGTTCAGACTATTCCATATTTCTGCAATTAAAAAAACCCCACATGTTCAGTTTCCACTATTCATCAAAAATATGAGAGAAAACATAATGGTTTTTGCTAGCATGGATCTTCCTGCTCCTCTTTGCTCCCTGTTTAATTGGTTGCCTCTTCTCCCCAGCTGCTTAAGAGATTGTTCTGTCCCTGTGGCTTTGCTCTCTGAGGCTTCACACTCCTGACTTGCTCTCTGCAGTTGTCTCCTCTGTGGCTTCACTCTGCGTGTGAGCCGCAGCAAACTGCCATTGACAAATCTCTGAACATTAGGAGCTGGGATTTTTGTTTTTCTCTTGCTGTGCCTACATGTGGAAAAGCAAGAAAACAAGGATGGGGGAGCATATCTGGTTGATGTTTATTCTGTTTCCCTCTCTATCCTGTCTAAATGATGATACATATTGTGCTTATATGTGCCTAAAGCATAGCATAATCAGGGTACAGACAGTAGCCCTGTACTGAAACTAAATGAATGAGACAAGAGTTTCCCTCAAAACATTTTCAGTGATTTCCTTTAAAAGATTGCCATAAATCCCTATTTGCTTCATAAAAACAACTTCTGCTGCATATCTGCAGCAAAGTTGCAGAAAGACTGTCTTAACACATTGCCAGGGGGATTTCTGGCTGAGCCAAACTATGTTCATAGAAGAAAATTAAAATTATAATCATATTGGGAGATTCTGTGATCCATGCTAAAAGAAATTACATTTAAAACTTAGCATCTATTTGAGACAGAGCGATTTCTACTATTGGCATTTTTATTGATAGTATATTTCAAGAGAAATGTGTTTAACTTGATTTCATAGAATATGGTTGCCCAAATTTATTGAGATGCAAAAAAGGTCCTGTGTGCTTGTGTAAAGCTTCCTTATCGCTAATATATTTAATTTAAAATGAAAAATTACCCCAAACCTGCCTATAAAATAGAATTCCTGCTTCAAGTTTTTGCTTATCAATAAATATATTTCTCAGACATCAGCAATCATAATCTTAGGGGAAGACTGATTACCAGCATACTCGGAAAATTTAACTATATAAACTGTCATAGATTAAGGCAGGAAGTGACAGCTAATTATTATTTCTGGGAGTAATCTTTGTATTTCAATAGTGCAAAACAACTCCACTGTGCTGCTATATACATATCAAAAGTGGTCTTGGCCAGGGCTCAGTATTGGGCCAGTCCTGTTTAATATCTTTATTGATGATAGGGATGAGGGGATTGAGTGCACCCTTAGTAAATTTGCAGACAACAGTAATTTGGGCGAATGTGTTGATCTGCTGGAGGGCAGGAAGGCTCTGCAGAGGGATCTGGACAGACTGGATGGATGGGCTAAAGGCAACTGGATGAGGGTCAATATGGTGAGGTGCTGGGTCCTACACTTGGGTCACAACAACCCCGTGCAGCGCTACAGGCTGGGGGAACAGTGGCTGGAAAGTGCTCAAGGGATAAAGTAGCTGGGGGTGAACATGAGCCAGCTGTGCCCATGTGGCCAAGAATGCAAGTGGCATCCTGGCCTGTATCAGCAATAGTGTGGCCAGCAGGACTAAGTGAGGTCTCATCATGAAACCTGTGTTCAGTTTTGGGTCCCTCACAAAAAAAATTGCATTGAGGTGCTGGAGTGGGTCCAGAGAATGACAACAGATCTGGTGAAGGATTTGGAGCACAAGTCCAATGAGGAGCAGCTGAAGGAGCTGGGGCTCTTCAGTCTGGAGAAAAGGAGGCTCGGGGGAGACTTTATTGCTGTCTACAGTGACCTGAAAGGAGGCTGTAGTCAGGTGGGCATTGGCCTCTTCTCCCGGGCAACCGGCAGCAGGACAAGAGGAAACAGCATTAAGTTGCACCAAGGGAGTTTCAGTCTGGATATTAAGAAATCTTCTTCACTGAAAGAGTCATCAAGCATCAGAACAGGCTGTCCAGAGAAGTGGTGGAGTCATCATCCCTGGAAGTGTTCAAAAAATGAGTAGATGTGGCACTTCATTATATGATTTAGTGGGCATGGTGTTGCTCATTTAAAGGTTGGACTTGATAATCATGGAAGTCTTTTCCAAGCCTAATGATCCTATGATTCTATATGTAGCATGAAGACAGGGGACTAAATATTAAATCTGAATCTCTCCACCTCAGACTGTAACTTCGAATTCTTATTCAGAAGATTTAATAATTTATCCATTGAGGAATTCCCATTTTATTGGTTACACCTACTGTGAATCAGAATTAATTTGAATTACAATCTCAGTGCGCATTTAGACGCTCAACATCTATAGATGGACTTGGACACAGCTGTGTTGTGAATGGGGAAAAAGTTTAGATATTATGGTGGGGTGGCCCTTCAGTATGAGGCTTCAACTCGAATTGAATTATTGATTCCTATAACGTGGTCTCACTGAGCCTGCAGCACTTAAGTTTACAAAAGGGTTGTACAATTTCTAACTTGGTAAATCTGGAACCCAGGGTGAAGCAGCTAGAGAGACCCGCAGGATTTGCACAGCATGAGGTTGATGGGGTGGCAGGGATGTGAAGCCCCATTTCTCTCCCCCTG
Organism: Falcunculus frontatus; assembly: GCA_013398115.1. NCBI lineage: Eukaryota > Metazoa > Chordata > Aves > Passeriformes > Falcunculus > Falcunculus frontatus. The sequence goes on from VZRV01002222.1 coordinate 1,889,999, forward strand.
TATTTTTTCATGCTGTAGCTACAGTGTTGGAAAGTCTCCTGCCAGTTGAGATCTCTTGATACTAGAATTGAGAGCTAAGGAAAGCAGCCACCTGCAGCATTAATTACGGAGACATTTACAGCAACTCGGAAAACTTCCTTAGCTTCCTGGCCCACATCAATCCTGTAATTTCAAATAATTATTGGGTCATTCTGTTCACTGAACCAGCCATCTTAGAACTAATGAAGACTTTAAGTTATCTGAAATTTGAGCCACTGCAACTCATTAGTCATCCTGAACATTATTGATCAGAAAAGGATGTTGTAGTAAGCCCACCCGGCATCCAATTTCTTTCAAAAAGAAAGTCTGAGCCATCTAAGGCAAATTCCCTCACTAGCAGGAGGGAGAGTGAAACTGTTGGTGGACAAAATAGCAGCACCCTACCCTTTGGCATAAGAGGCAGTTCACAGCTCTGGCACATGTTTGGGGCAAAACTGCTTTCCTGAGGGCGTGGAGGTACTGGTTGTGCTTTGTGTTCAAGTGGGCATTTGTAAGGCTGTTGACAGGTGACAATCCTTTCACATGCATGCATCCCTTGGATACTTTCTTTGCAGGGAGAGGGGACAGGTAAAAAAAAGAGTGTGTACAATGAATAGAGCATTCTGGAGCTGTTTCCTGCAAAATTAACTTGATCTGTGTTTCTCCTTAGACTGGGTCCACTTAAGATCAGATTGTGTATTTTCTGTGAGCTGATGCAAGTTACAGCCATCACAATACAAAAGAGGTAGAAAAAGGCTTTCCTCCATTTTATTTTTGCTCTTGATTACTTAGCTTGGAAACGCAAGGGCATCCCTTTCTTTTTTTTTTTTTTTTTTATGAGGGGACGAAAGAGAATGGTACAAATATGCCTCTAGGGAACTGTTTCCTCAGCATGTGCCTGGGGAGAGAGGTTGCAACTCTGCTTTTTTTTCAGCAGGCTTCACACATTCCTACTGCTCTTGGCACTGGAGATGCTATGAAGAAAATCATAGGTGATTCTTGGCAGCATCAGAAGGGGAAGGCATTGGTCTCTGGACTTCTGATGCCCAATCTCTGTCCTTGCAACTGCTTGTAAACCCTAGGGGATGGAAATGGTCCTGTGTTGAACCCTTCCTGTCAGCTCAAGGGGAGAAGTTCGGCTTGTGTCAGTAAGGAAAGGTGATTACATGGGGGAAGGTGGATGAGGGACAGGAGTGTTTTTTAAACAGAAATTGCTCCTGTAAGCAACCTTATATCCCTTATTTCTAACTCCCCAGTAACTATCTAGAGTACTTCTACTTCTCACCCCTAAGGCAGTATTTTATCCATGTATGTGACCTTTTGATTCTGCCCAATACCTCCTTTCAATGTCATGCAATATTATTTTCTGTTTAGCCTGGTTTTTCATAGCACTTTAGCAAAATTAAGACTTTCTGCTGTGAAGATATGATTGCTACAGTATCTGTTACAAATTACAGTTCAAGTTTATTTGTTGAGAAAAGAGTTTTTCGTATGACTAAGGGCAGTTCAGATCACAAGAGGAAATTTTTTTTCAAAGAAAACAAATGTCAACATCTGCAAATGTTAAGTTAATGAAAATGGTCTAAGATCAATAAATATGACGTACCCCTCATTGTACCAGAGGTTCAGGTTTCAGAGATGTTTGCAAAATTTCCACCAAAGCCTGTCCTTTTCATCAAAAGCAGAACACTACCAGTCTATTAATATTTTATTTTATTATGTGTGTTTCTGTTATTTATCTGTCCCTATGAGTAACACACAACTTTATTGGATTTGTGCTAACCTTGTTCCCACAGGACTCTGACATGTAATCGTCTTATATTTCCCAAGTGAGGAAACAAAATGAAGAGAGATCAAAAACATGAGTTTGAAAATTCTGCTTACCCTATAGAGTTCCTGAACTCTGGGAATGACCCTATTTCTGCAAGTAAAGGTTTTACATGGAGCAAATTGCAGCTGTTACAGCCTTGAAGAGTGTGTCTAAATCTGTCTGGAGCCCATCTGAGCCAATTCCCCAGTGATGGGTTCAAAGAGAGCATAGGAAATTAACTCCACACTCCCCACACCTAGTCTGAACGTCTGAAACCAAGAGTTCTGTTTCCGTCACACAGTTCTGTAGGCGACCCTTGGAGTTCGTGAAAGGTGTGGGGTGAAGCTCCCCAGGACACACCAGAGCTCTGGAGCTGTGTCTCCTCATGGGGGAGGCAGCAGCAGCTCCACACACCCAGCACCCCGACGCATGCTGCCACTGCTGCAGAACTGCTGCTGGGCTCCCTTGGCTTCCCAGAACTTTGCCATGGTGAACATCATCTTGGGAAACAAGGCACAAGACACTTTTTATGTGACCTTGGCTGGACTGTCAGGAGGTCACTGGTCAGAGACTCCAGTGTTTAAATTACATGTTCCCAAGAAAATTGGTCTCTTTCAGGCGTTTTTCTTCATTGTTTACTAGCGAATACGTTTTATTATGCAGGCTCTGGCATGGTAACATTGAAAATATTTGCATAGGTAAAATGGATTTGAACATCTTACAGTTTCTTGGCATTTTCTCGTTAGGCACAATAAAGTTGGATTTTTAAAGAAAGAGCACCATCTTGTGGAGAGACATGTTTCACTGTGCAGAGCAGCCAAAATCCTGTTAAAAGCCATGCAGTTAAACTTGGACACTGCGTATTTCAGCAGTTGTAGTCTCTATAACTTTACTGCTGAGATTAAGGAAAGCAGAAAAAAATAAAAGATGAGGTAACATATTCCTTTTCTAATATCATAAGAATTCATGAGGACTGATTTGGAAGCATAAAATTAATTTCAGAGCTTATTGAAGTAGATAAACCATAAGATTAAGTAAAGTGATACTTCTATACGTACTTCAGAATGGCAAAGTGAGAAGACTAGATTTGAGGCTTATTTCTGAGGTTCACGATTTCTGCAGAATCTATTTTAGACTGTTAGTTTAACTATAAAATGTCATAAAATTGTTCACTAGATCGAAGGAGTGGCTTTTACAGGGAAGACACAGTACTGTCCTTTGCAGCAGAGAAAGCTATTACAGCCTGGATTTAAGCCTATAGTGCATTTGCTGTACAATAATCACTTCTATACTAGATGTTATTATGATGTAGGTGAGTTGCGGTCTTCTTAGACCTGCTGTTCTGTTTGATATTTGTGTGTACCTTTCTGTACTGGGTCTGTTTCTTGCTTTGTTTTCCAGAGTCATTAAGCCATAAATGTCACATCTAAGTCATAAAAATGTCAGATAGAACTGCTTCATTAAATGGAAATGAGGCAATAAATTTATGTGAACTAATCAGTTTACTCAGGGTTCACCCATTTACATAAAATCAAAATAAATCAGTACTAAAAATTCACCTTCTTTACTGTACTTCATTGTCATGTGTATCTGGCACTCTCACACCCTCCAGTGTAGTTGCTATGGCTCTGAACATAAAGATGTTGACACAGAGTAGCTGTTGAAATCAGGCCTGGTGTTGCATGTCCATAATCTAAAGTGCACAACTGGCCCATCCATCAGACAGCTGCATGACACTGACTTTGAGCATTTAGTATGTCAGAAATAAAGCCTTTGTATAGGAGCAAAAATGTATCTTGCTTCAAAATTAAATATAGGATTTCTTTTGTCTTCACTTAACAGCAAGAGAGATTGCCTTATGAGAAATTCTGTTGCACTGGTGTTATTTTTGCATTTTATGTATATGTATATGTGCATACACATATATAATACGGATGCATATTTTCAGTTATGTGTAGATACATATGTGCAGAATAATTTCCAAAAGTTTATTCCATAAGTAAGTGAACAGATTTATATTTTTATGTCTCTTTCCAGCATATAACACTTCGCAATAACTGCTTTTTTGGTGGAAATGCAGTTCAAAATAGATACAGCTTAATGATTGACCAAAGTACTTAGAAATACTTTGTACTGCCAGAGTGAACTTCACAACTATGAAAATAGTTTTTATATTCCCCATTAAATGTCCCAGCCACCCTATATAGCCATCGACTGTCACTATTATTTCATGTCAAATGGTGTATGTTTAAAGTAAGCACTGAATCAGACTGAAACATATGCTTTGATATGTGAATCACTCTTTAAAGATAAAATTTCCTGAAAGGTTCCCTTTGAGCTTTTGAAGGAGTCAGACTGTTTCTGATGGCTTCTTGAAACACTTCAAACTGTAGTTTTCTTTGTAGAAAGTAGCTTGTTCTTACAATTGCTGAGGGTAGGCTAACACGATGGATCACAGTGATACTTTTGTTCCTATCCTGATATTTTGTCTGTGCTCTGCTAATGTCTGTATATTTAGGCTAAAAGCATGTATTAAAGCCCTAAAGTTTTAGCTCCAGTGAACGCAGACCAAAATAAGCGCACGCTGTGTATTATACTATCTGAAAGATCAGTAAGGGAGACCTTTTGACCAAATGTAACACTAAAATACAAGTGCTGCCAAGTAGAGAACACTGGACATCTAACAGTCTGGCATGCCCTTTAACCTTACTTAGAGATACCTCTTTCTACAGAAAACATAAATGTTGAAGGAAAGGTTTGACTATCTGTTTACAATAGAAATTACCTTTTTGTTGGTGGCGCTTTTTTTGCAGGGGCATTGTTTTGCTTTAAAACTTGGGAGTAAAGATAGAAATTAGCACTGGGGTAAGCTCTGGTTTTTTTCCAGAATTTAAAAAAAATTATTTTATCATACAATGCTAAATGTTCTTTACATGAAGGTAAATGGCTGTTCTTTAACTTAAAACTTACTAAGTGCTGGAAGTGAAAACTCACAGAAATAGGCTGGGCATATTCTGAATTCTGGGGCTTTGCATGACTATTCTAATAGAATTGACATTTGTTGCCTTTTCCTCTTTAGCTGCCGCTGCTTTGCAGTTTTGGGAAGCATGTTTTACGTTACTCAAAAAGCTATCAGATGATGTTCTGAAATAAATGCTTGCAGCAGCTTCAGATACTGTCACCTCTCTAATAGATGAAAGATGCCTATCCTTGGTCTGGGTCACCTTGTGTTTTGACAGAAACAAAGATGTATTTTCATCTCCACTAGAAATCAGAATCCAGTGCAGCAGTGCAAATAATTTTGATTAGTAGTTTGAGCTAATAGTGAGGCCTACAAATTGTAATGCACGACAGCGAATCTCTGTTTGTGAAAAGGCAGAATACTATAAATGACTATACATACCACTTTGTCAGGTTTAAGAAAATCATTGCCTTTACTCAACGTCTGTTCATGTTTAAGATGTGTGAAAAGTTTCTTAGTGTTAGGAACAGCTTTTCCTCTTTTGGTATGTGTGATGGGTGCCTCCTTCTGAAATCACACATAGTAATACATCTGCCTGGAATCTAAGAGCCAGAGCTCTACTGGAGTTGTAAGGAAGGTGGCGTCATTTTATCTTTGTTTTGTCTGAGAGCTTTTTCTCCCATGCATAATTATTTCTTATTTAGAACACTGCTTGAAGTTTTGTTCTGTTGTGTTTTCTCTTTTTACATATACTACTATTACAGCATAATATTCAGATTTTAATGTGCACAGCAAATACATTAAAAAAAATCATAAACCCCCCCAAATCTTCTTGTTCCTCTCCTTTTCCAAATATAAAAAATTCTCGTTTCTTTAATGATCCTGGCTTTGTAGAGTTACTCAAAATTGTAAGACTGTGGGATGTGTATTCCTACCAGGAGTAGTTTCATTACGTGTATCAAAATAATTTCAAGAATTTGGCCCTGTATTATGTAATGTTGGAATTGTTACTCATCCAAAGAGGTCCAAGCTGACAGGAAAGCTGTGTTTAAACATTCTACATGAAGCACCTAATTTTACAAATGCTCGTAAGGAAATGTTTCCTCGCCTAAAGGTGGATAAAACTTTCCATCATGCTTTGCTGAGGTGAATGTTAAGGTGTTTTATCTGGTGAACCAAAAGAATGCAGCCAACAGCTACTTAAAGTGATTGTCTTTGTGTGGGCAAGAAAGCACAATTTCCCTGCTGTACTGTGTGTTATCTTCGATAAATTTCTGTAGATTTGTCACAGCCATGGCAAGCACAGTCACTGGTGCTGCTGCCTACAGCTTCTACTTCTTAAAACCCTGAATCAATAATCTTCAGTTTGCCTGAGTTGTTTTGGTATAGAGCAATTTTTGCCCCATTCTTTAAAAATCACAGTTACTTCTGAGATCCGTGTGGCTTTTCAGTTGTGCCTACAAGTCCCTTTCCTCGATTCCACTGTTGCAGGCAGGCTGCATTTGCAGGTGGGCATTTGAGAGATTGAAACGTATGTGTAGAATACAACACATCCGTACAGGCTTTAGGCATTAGTTGACTATTTCCAGCTTCAACACAGATAGAAGTCTAGAGAAATTCTGCACCTGCCGCAAATTTCCCACTTTCAGAGATACTATTCCTTCCATTATTATCTTATTATTCTTGACTGGGGACTTTGGGGTTTCTATTTGGTTGCTGCAGGTTTTCTCAGTTCTGTTTGGCCTGGTGGAGTGCTGTGACAGATGCCCTGCTGTGCTGAGCTGGTGGTGCTCTGTGTGGTCCCATGACTCAAGAGAAGAGGTGACTCCCACCAGAGTTTGCTGTCCTTGTCATGCGCTTCTCTTTGTATTTTGCCACCCACTTGCAGGGAAGGAGGAAGCTTGTTCTCCCAGATCACCACTCCATCATTCTGTATGTCACGAACCAAGAATGCTGGTAACAAATGGCAGAATTTGCATATTTTGATACTCTGTGATTGATGAATTTCATGTTAATACATTCAACAGAAAATGTTAGTGCTGACTTTCCCTGCAAAGAGCTAGAAAATTTTGAAACATACTCTTCATACAGCAACAATTCAGATAAAATTTCAGCCTCATTGAGCTTGCAGCAGTGTTGTTACAAATGTCATGTACTCAGCAAAACCTCTACAGAACAGACGTTACTATGTCTTTTGTACATTTCTTGCATGAAACAGAAGGACACAGTTCTGTACAAATTTTTCACAAGGGATATGAATACTTGTCCCACTCGCGAGCTTTAAAGTTCAGTTCAGTAACACTGTATATCTGCTATTTTAATGAGCTCAGTAGTCTAAAAACAAACTGAAAAAAATTTCATGAGAAGTACTTGGTACTCCTATCTATCAGTGATTTTGAAGGCTCATCTTAAAACTTTACCTGAAGTTGTTTAAGTGCAAATATTTTTGCAAGACTAGAACTCTAGAGACTTCTCATGAGTTAATACTTGGCCTTTTTGCTGAGCTTTAAAAACCCCAAAAACTAAGGAAACAGTAATCCAAAATTATGTCCCATATTTTTCCAGATGAAATATTTTATGTATGTATTAAAAATACTTAACAGTTTACCATACCACCTTTTCTCTTGAATGAGGCAATAAATCTATTTAATTTTGTTAACAGCCGTAATAGCACTTCAAAGGACCCCGATTTACTTCCTCTGTAATTGCCTTTGGCTTCCATTAGAACTGTTTATCACTAATTTTAAGCAATACATAACACAAAGGGTTTCTAAAATTATGATTGTGTGCCTTAGCTATAGAAGGACTATAAATGTGAATTAACTAAACTTTGTCATGTCTTTCTGACAGGAAGAAATGAAGATATGGCTTGCAGAAAAGTTTGATTTTTCTATGTAGTTTATACTTATTGCCTCTATGTTAAAGTAATAATGAAACAGTAATGGACCACTGTCCAAAATAAAACTTTAATTCAATAGTCTGAATTTAAAATTTAATATTTAATAGTTTTAATAGTTTGGGGTTTTTTTTAAAATATAAAACAGGCATGCTGATACCAGCAAGTCAGGGCGACATATTCCAAACTCCTTCCTGGTTTTCTTTGGTCTGCACCACCAATTATGGCTCGGGCTATCTGCGTTGTACAACGAGCACCCATCTCTCAGCTGTTCATGGATTTGTTTTCCCAGAAGCAGGTCCTGTGCAGCGGAACGACGACCAGGGGAGAAGCCCTGGAGACATCATTTTTTCCGGCATTGTCCTTGTTTCAGTGAGAGACGTTGCATCTCCCCAGAATTGTCTGTCTCCAGCTGTGCCAAGCCCTTTCCCCACAGACGGAGGGCATCCCCGGCGGTGCCTCGATGCCGTGCGGAGCAGGAGGGAGGGACGGCAGGTGGCGATCGGCGGAAAGGGACGGGCGAGCGCTCGGCTCCGGCTCCAGAGCCCCGAGCTGCCCGTGCCCGGGGCTGGCCACACACCGAGGGCTGCTTCAGGCTCACGGCCTGCCTCAGGTGTTGTATTTCACTAGGAGGACGCCTGTTTTTCTCATGTCATTTAACAAGCGACTCTGACTAGGAATAAAATGTTCTATGCACATAAATCTTGCCTTCCGTGTCCATTAAAATGAAAATAGGCCTCTAAAGCATCTATGTCAACTTGACTGCTCTCTAAAGATGTAGTGCCTGAGTGCTTGTTAAATATGTGACATGCATCACTGTCCCTCTGGGAAACCGTCGGGTTCCTGTGCGTTGCCGAGTGTTTGTAGGTGTGCACTCGCTGCTTGGCGGAGATTAGAAAGCAGGCCCTTGCGTTCTAAACAAGATATGCATATGCTTAAAAAAAGACTTCTTAGTGACTGAGGGGCCACTTTCTAAGCTCAGATACATCGCATGCTGTGCCTGTTTACCGTGTGTGGAGAACCATGATACTGGGCAGAGATTAGTGAGGAACTGAATCTGTGCTTTCTGAAATAAGTTACCTGTAAATTGATAAATATTTTTAAATAGTTTCTTGTACCATAGAGGTGGGGGTTTTTTTTTTCCTTCTTTGTAAGTATATCAGCAGCTTTCCTAAGCATTTTTCTAAAGCCTCTATTGAAAAGCCAGTATGCAACTTTGATGTGACCTTTGCTAGGATGATTCACAAATTATGTTGGCATGAATAGTTTGATGCCCACATTTGTCCTCTTTGTATTTGCAATTGCAAGTCTTATGGGGATAATTGGTTTTGTTTTAGAAGCAACCATAATTCAGTGAGAATGCTACATCTTTCACATGAGGTGATTTCCTTTGAAGTATCTTCCTATTTGCTTGATTTTTGGCTTTGTTTTCCTCTCTTTCACCCTGAAGAAACATCCTCATCTTTCTGAAGACAAAGCTTTGTTTTTTTAGTACTTTATGATCATCATAGAAGGCTGATTTTTAAAATGCCTCAATTGACAGAAACCCAGTGCAAGACACAGAGGGCAGACTAGTAATTAAATATTTTTAAGCCTCTTCCAATTATGTAATCTTGCAGCAGTAAGAAGTCAAAAAGTATTCTGGTTTTTGCTGTGAACCTTGTTCACTTCACATAGTGCTGTTGTGTTCACAAGCTGCTCACAGAAGCCTCCCTCTACTGATTAGATAGCACAGAAAAATATTAGCTCTGGCTTTTTATTAGCTGAAATAGAAAAATATAAAGCTTCTTAGTATTCATTGTGCTAGACAGTTCTTTTGAACACCTACATGCACATTAAGATGTTCGTATACTGAATTACAGGGAAACACCAATTCAAAACGCTTAAGTCCTCACTTGGATGGCAGATTAGGTCTTTTTTTGATGGCAGTCATGTAACTAGACCACTGTTATTCTCTCATCCTTTTATTTATGTAGCATAGTTTCACAGGGAAAGTTCCTTATCTTCCAATCTAAGCCATTTTCCCCTTATGTGGTCTTTGCAATATCTCTGCAGTAAACATTCTGTGTCAGCAGAAACACTGTTCTGCCAGGCAGCCTTTGCTTTGTAACAGTTTTGAAACCTACTCATACAGTAAAATATTTATTTGAAATAGCCTAGTTGCTTATTGTAAGTTATTAGGGGATGCATTTGGAAGTTGCAGTGTTCATTGTGTGTGTCTTTGTTTCAGGGTTTAGGTCAGTGGTGTTTTCTGTGTCAGATGGAGGAAAGGAGTAGAAATATTTTCTTTTCTCTGTGTATGTTTCCAGAGCTGATGCATTACAGTCAATAGAGCAAAAAGGGCTGCACAGAGCTGAACCTTTTTGGACTTTTCTGCAGATAGTAACAGGTCTGGATAGCCTTAGATACAACTCCTGTGTTCTGCCATCTTCACAACAAAACGTCAAAAGATCTGAGCCAGCTAGACTTTAATGAAAGCAACGTTTTGTTAATAGTTTCTATAAAACTAGCTTACCAGATTCCTGAAGAAGCAAATAAACAAGAGAAACAAGCCAGTGAGCAAGATAAACCATGTGTTTATCAATGCCTAAACCAAAACACTTTCATTGTATCGCCTACCAAACCCATACAACAAAAACATTTATGTTGAAAGTCACTGTTCTGATAGAACAGGTCTGGTGTAGTTTTGACAGCAGCATTTAATAGGCATTATTGTTAAACACTTTTCTTAAAGGAGAGAATGAACAAAAACATTCAGTGCTCTGAATTTAGTCACATGATCCTAGCCCAAACTTAGGTAATAAATCCCCAACCAATCATGAAATAAAATATCATGAAAGCATAAATATTACAGCTTTAAGACTTGATTTCAGAAACACTTAAAACTGTTAAATCATGTCAAAAGTTATTTACTCTTATAACTGTACTTTCCATTCTGTACTTCTAAATTTTTAGGGAAATTTTATTCATTACTGGAAATAATTTCTTTTAATGAAGAACTAATCAAAAAATAAAAACTCATCAGTGGAGAGTTTTCACTTAGCACAGCTCAGCTGCGAGAGAAATATCCGTGTCCTCCCACTTACCACAGATGCTGAGCACCCATCTTTTCTGTGGAAGGTGATAGGATATAAGTATGCTAGGAATGCATTGAAAAGGGCCTGTGGTTAGCAGCACCTCCTGGCAATCATTAACTGAAACTAAAAGGGGGAGAAACAGGTTCTTATTAAAAATTGCTTCTCCAGAGTCAGCTGCTTGTAGCTGCATATTGCTGAAGGGTGAAATAATTTGTGAAACAAGCAGACTGAAAAAAAGAAATCAAGTTTATAAAACCTCAGTTTTTACAAGTAGAGGCACCTACAATTTTATGCAATATGATCTGTATTTTGGTGATTTCATCAGGAGCACTTCCTGAAGGTGGTTGTCATTTGAACTGTGCTGTGCCCCTGATTACAACTGCTAAGATGCTGGAATGTGGCAAGGCAGCAGAATGGGAAAAATCCTACATTCTGTCTATAGCAGTTGAATGTTTCTCTGAAGCATGCCATGCTGCCTCTGCTATAGACTACTTGTGTGGTTTTGATAATTGTAAATCTTAACAGACAATCAAGAGCTGATCTTGACACAGGATCTTCATTCTTAGTGCTTCAGACCATCTAAAGTTTGCAGTTGCCAAGAACTCCCAGCAAGAATGACAAAATTTCTTTGGTCATGTAATACCATGCTGGATGTAAAATTAATAGTTTGGGCCACAATTTGCTAATGTCAGTCTGAATTACTGATATGTAATAAAAAGTAAAAAACAACCTCATCTGAAGTTGCACAGAATAAAACAGACTGAATCACTGGGATGCAACTCTAATATAGAGAAATACAGATTTTCCTGTTTGATTGTTAGCAAGATTGAGTTAATTGTAAGTCCAAATCCTAAGAAATTCAGTACTTTCTTATTTAAAGAGCAATGTGAAAATGTCAAAAATATTTTTAAAACCTTGTCAGGAGAAAATGTTTCAGGTCACAAAAAGTGTCATCATTCAGAGTAGTTGATGATGGTACATTTTAGGAAATGTGAAATAAGTCTCAAAATACATTAATCTAGAAAATTTTCATGACTAGCTGACCTGACAAATCAAGAAAACAAGCAAACCTAAAAGTGCTGTGCAACTACTGATTTCTATTTCCATAAGATAAGAAGCACAGCCACACCAAACATTTTAATGCTTAGAATAGAATAAAAGGAAAACATGGACAGGCTGTATTGATGGGTAAAGACCAGTTGCATGAGTTTCAACAAAGTTAATTGCTGTGTCCAGCCCTCGGGTCACAAAAACCCCAGGCAGCGCCGCAGGCTTGGGGCAGAGAGGCTGAGAAGTGGGCCAGAGGAAAGGAGCTGGGGGTGCTGGTGACAGTGGCTGAACATGAGCCAGCGTGTGCTCAGATGGCCGAGAAGGCCAATGGCATCCTGGACTCTACCAAGAATAATGTGGCCAGCAGGGCTAGGGGAGTGATCATCCACCTGTACCCGACACTGGAGAAGCTGCACCGTGAATTCTGTGTTCAGTTTTTGGTTCCTCACTAAAAGAATGACCTTGAGGGGCTGAGTGTGTCGGTAGAATGACAGTAGAGCTGGTGAAGGGTCTGGAGCACAAGACTTTGGAGAAGTGGCTGAGGGAGCTGGAGTGGTTTAGCCTGGAGAAAAGGAGGCTCAGGGGCAGCCTTATCCCTTTCTCCAGCCACCTGAAAGGAGGTTGCAGCCAGGTGGGGATTGGCCTCTTCTCCTAGGTAACCAGTGAAAGAACAAAAGGCAGTGGCCTTCAACATCAACAGCTAGGGATAACTGAGTGAAATTAATGAAAGGTAACCATTATCCATGGTACCAATCTGCATTCTCTTCCCAATTATAATGTTGCATTCTTCAGCCAAAAGTGCAATTATGACACTACATCCAGTCTGATTTATCTTGATTGAAGTTTTAGAAATAGTTATTTGATATTGATCATTCATATCCTATCTCTAATTTCCCTAAACACAAATGATTTGCAATGGCAAGACTGGAAATGCATAAAATCTTTTACTGTGTTCCATAACTTTAAACCTTCTGGAAAGGTTTAGCATGTTTCTATGCAAGTAAATCAAATAGTACTGGGAAATGTTCCTGGATGGTAAAACACAATCATCTGTAGTAGTAATCTGTTGGCCTAGACCCTGGCACACTTTTCATTCACACTAATTTATACTTTTTCCAGGCAATTACTAATTATGGTGTGGGAATAGGACTGTTGCAGGGACCATTCCCAATAAGCAGTTTGCATGCAGGCTCTTTGGACACTGTAGTGTTGACTAACATATTTGTGTACTCTACTATGCCAGTTGGCCACAACAATTGGGAACTTTCCCAAGCACATTTAGTTTACTCCTATAAATATAGCTTTCCATTTCCCTCTAATGATGTCACAGCCTCCATGCCAACTCTGTTACCTCTTCTGTTTTAGCTTTGACACATTATGCCTGCCTCTTTCTTGCTCCATTAATAGCAACTCTAAAAATGGGCAGGAACAGTGAAACACAGTAGTGTTTGAGATGGGATTGCTTGGGAGGATGATCTTTGTCTAAACTGAAGCAACAAACAACTGAACTGAACAAAGAGTTATTTGAAAGGGTATCCAGGAAAGAGATTTGTGTGTGTTTTAAGTTGCTGATAATATAAAAGCTTATTTTTGAAATATTCATGAAAAGAGATGGTTTTTAACCCCGGAACTTGATCAAACGTGTAATTTTTAATTTAACTATAGCCCTCAGTGTTCCAAAGTGAACATTTTGTACTCTAATAACCTTTTACTATATTACCTTAAATTGCAAAAATAAAATTTCAGAAATTAGGAAGAATTTTCGAAGGTCCTTGTAAAGCAAATCAGGAGTTCACTGATTAATTTAATATGTGAACAGTTTGAAGACACATGAAGCAATAAAACATCTTGGTTAATTTGCACATAAACCAAGTTCATCTGTTCAGATATTATGAGGCGGAGTGTATATAATGGAAGCTTAAAGAGAGATAATTGTGAATGAGTCATCAGAAATTTTTTAAAAATAAAATCACAAGTTTTTATTTAAATTGTTGACTCATCTGTGATTTATTTTCCCAGCTGTTCTATCTTGCTTGTCTGTCAAACCATGTCCATGGTCATCTTAATCTTTTCAGTTAAACAGACTGTACAAATATTGAAAAATGTTCTGCCATTTAATAAAATATCTTTCTTGGTCAGTGTCTGAAAACTTTGAGTTAGAATTGTATTTGTGCTGGTCTAAATTGGTTAATATGCCACCTATTTATTCTGAGGTGCAATGTTGTTCAGTCTTAGGAAACCACACTTAACTGCAATTTCAGTGCCGCTTTCCATGCGCCAACTAGAAGGTTTGGAGTCTTGGTAAATGGACAGGAGTAGGAGTAAGATAAAATGTTTCCTTTTGGTTTCCATCTGGCTGTGCAGAGAAGGAACAAGATATATTCCATCATGGTAAGCTACTATCTGGAGATGTAGAGACAGATAGTGAAAATAATCAGGGGTAAGAAGGAATTTTTAAGTGAAGAGAGGCTGTCAGGATTAGCACTGTTTAGTTAAAGATGAAAGAAACCATGATGTATTTACGGAAAATGTAACTTCAATAGAGGAGCTACACCAAATGTATCTATTTTTTTTAGAGAAGAGAGGCCAGTGGGTGAAGAGGAAAGATGATGTATAATTTTTTCTATGGTTGTCTTTCCCACAAGGTATTGTTGAGAATATGTCCTATGTCAGACTGAGGAAAGGACTAAACCTTTATATGGATAATGCAGGTTAAACCTGTAGTTGGCTTTTTTTTTGTACCATTTTTTTTTTTCAAAAGAAAATTCTTAATATACTACCATTACGAAAATTTTCTACACGTGAAAAATACTGTGGTTTTACTATTCCATTTGCCACAGGTGTATATATTTTGTATACATTTTAAGTTCAATATATATATATATCAAGTGCTCTGCAGTTTTTTTAAGATTTTCTGTGTCACTGTAAGAACATATTAATTAATATTACCACTACTTGACACTGATCAAAATGTAAAGCTGCTACATGAAATCGCATGAAATATAATATGTGAAATTCTGTGAAGTTCTAAACAAAATTCTGAGCTTTGAATTGTAATAAATGTCTATCATATCTATTTAATGCTCATAAGAAACGTGTTCATGCTGCAGTGAATGTGAAATAAGCACGGATATAATACTAAGAGTTAGGAACTGCATGGCCTGAGGTTGCTGTGTTATTTAACCTTGTAGATGTGATTTAACTTGTGTCACACTATATCCTTTAGTAAAACATGAATAATTTTGCAGTTAATTTTGCCGTGCTCCATACTCTTTGGTATCTTAGTCTGGGATGTTAATCTTCCCTGTGATTATAGAAGCAGACTTAATCTGTATGTGACTGTGAATTTGTTGCTGCAGATGTTGCTTTTCACATAATTTCTTTCAGGAAAGTAGGAAAAGCCATTTTCGGGGTTTGTGTGCTTTTGGTTTTGTTTCACGTAGTTATAGAAATAATTATTTCTGATAGTAATTTTCCTTCAGGTGTACTTAATCAGTGGTGGGGGTTTTGTCATTGATTATAATATCTTCTTGTCATGTTTTGATAGTTGTTTAACATTCAGTTCAGGCTCCCAGGGTAGGATTCACTGCACCTAACTTCAGATATCTAGAGCGTAGGCATTTCTGTCTTTTCTGCCTCCCACCTCTGTGGTGTGATTCATCTCAAACTAAAATAGACATCTAAAATAGGTCAGAAAAAGTGCCCCTTGAAAGCGCCTGTCTTTCTTGACTGTAAAGGGAGCCTGTGGTAACACACAAGAGGCACTGACACTTCCACTGCAAATAAAGCCCACCAGAAGATGCCACGGTTCATTTCTGCCACTGCTTCCATGAAAGAAAAAAATGCAAAAGCCACCTTCCCTTGGCAAGGAGATTTCAGCGTGTCCTTGCTCAATAGCAGCCACATAATTCCCAGCTTTCCATCTGCTGTCATTCCACCTGAAACTCTCTGTCCATGAATAATTTTCTTCATTTGATCTAGAATCTTTGTAGTCTTACCACTAATCTTCCAGCATTTTCAAAATGAGCTGGGAGTGCAGAATACCAGGCAATAGTCATCTGCTACCATATAGAAAGGACAAGGTTTTGTTAGATGAGAGCAGTACTCTGTCAGTATCACAGTGTTTAATTTAGGTTTCACTACATTTTTATGCTTTTGTCAAGTAGCTATTTTTATTGACCAAGTGTAGGTTTCTAGACTGCGATCCTTAATAATAACAGTTCTATCTTCATTTAATACTGACACACACATTTGTTGATTATCAATCCATCTTCATCTCAGTTTTCTACCTTGAGATACAGATTAAGCCATAACAATGTTAAGAACCTGTGTATTCCACTGCTTATAAGTTTATGGCACTTTTTAGATGCATGGCAAGATACATCATGAATAATGCTGATTAGTCTCTTGCATGATAATTATTGAAGTCATCATGACTGAATGCAGAAAGGAAATAGAAAATACTGTTACTTTTCCTATGTCCTAGAAATACTTTCTTGCTTAATATACTATCTTACTTAATATATTATGCTACCTTTTTTAAAAAAAAAAAAATATTTAATAAAGCAAAAAGATGGCTTTTGTGAAGATTATGACTTAGAAAGTCTTTTTTTGGGGGATTTACCAAGTTTTGAAACCAGTTAGCCAGAAGATTAGAAAAATGGTGGTTTTGTACTGTTGTCTTTTGACTTTTCTTTTAGAATAGTCAGGAAGATAAATAGGGTAATTGAAAATCAACATGAGATCAGCAGTAATCAACACAGCATATTCTGTGATTGCCCAAGTCTGAATTGCTAATTAAATAAAAAATAAAAATAAGAATAAAAAAAAATTAGTTCAATGGAATTCACATTTTCTAGCACCTGGAAAGTATCTTTCAGCTATATTTGTATATCATGATTTTCCTCACAGAAAAATGCAACGTTTGCTTCTACTTAATATAGCTATGCAGTTGCTGGATCATTCTATATTTTTATAATAGTTTGTAAGGGGAAATGAAAGTCTGCTGAGTCAAGATCTGGAACAGTCATTTTCCCTCAGGATGGTATTGACTGTTATGTTTTATAATCCCATATCTTTTCACTGCTTGAAAGATGATTTGGGACAGTACCAGCACACAAACACTGTCACTGCCCTTTCAGAAGAGAAAATGACATCAAGAGGTTAAGGACAAACACAGATAGGATACATTTTTAGAAGATATTGTTTCTGCTTTCTACCATGACCACTTATAAGGTTGTAGATATGACAATGAAGAGCTGTGCACCATAGCAAAATCTTGAGGTCTTTTCAAGCAAATACGTTATTACTGGTTCATGGCATGTACATAAAGGAAAAAAAGACAATAAAATGTTTTATCGCTTTTATATAGCTATAAAATGGAACTTTGCATTGTCTTTAGGAGACTAAATAAATAAATAATAATAAATAAAGTTGGAGCAGCAGGTCTGACATTTTCAAATTTGCTCAGTCTCTCCAAGTGCTTGGCCTCTGAAATATACAACAGTGAGACCTAAATGCTCAAAATGGCATCGGCAGGGCTGATGTGACTTAAGAGAGGCTATTCAGAGACTGAGCATCCTTGAAGATTAGATGAAAGATGTCATTAATTAAATAATTGAATTAGTTACTGCTTTTGGAAGTACAACTGTCAATATCAACAGTCCTTCAGCAGATTCCAATTCCGAGGGTTGTGATCCCACTCAAGATTGTTGCTCTTGTTACCTTCAGGTCAGAAAAGCTACCAGGGTAAATCTACTTAAGGGAATTTTATTATATCATCAGTAATATTTCAAATTTTTCACAATGCGAAAGAAGACATAATTATGTAATTTTATAGGTTTATTCTTGTTATTCTTGTTTTTCAAGTTTGCGTTCACTTCATTCAGAAATATATTCACTGGCGGCATGGAAAAATTATGAAATTTTAATTGCAAAAGAAAACAAAGAGACCTCTTTTTGCAAAGGCCTGCTGATGTCCACAATCCTTACTCAAGAGAGTATTTCCAGTTCCCATGTAAAGTATGGGACTAATCAGACATGAATTTTAGCTTTTAATTCATTTCTGTAGCTTCTTACTCAAAGGAACCTGTTTAGCAACTTGCATCATTCATTATAACTAAAGATACTTTCCAGGTGGAGCAGAAATAGAAATGAATAACAAAGACAATTGCCTTGGCACAAGCTTTTCTGACAGCCTTTATCTTCTAGATAAAATTCTGTTACTCATTTTCATTAGTAGTTTACTCTCTGGATACTTTTTATATTCCCAGAACAGGATACATCTCTCTGTAAAGATTGCAGAATGATTGCAGTATAAAATAAATTAGCAGAATGAAAATGAATAAAATAATACCTTTTAAAAGAAAAAGTATTTTTTGAAGGGAGGATAGGCAGGTTAGAGAGGATATCTATTCACAGTAAGTTGTAGTGCTTGAACACATTATCTCAAAATTGTATCTTCTTCTGTTTTTTCCTTCGCAGGCTCTCATCCTTTTTTTATCCTCAGGATGAGACACATAATGTAAGATGTTCACTTAAAAAGAAAAAGCCGCTCAACTGATGATGATACATAGGCAATGCTTATCATCTTATGTTCTTTCATAATTTCACTCATCCTTAATGTACTGTGATCCTTTGCAGTAATGTACATGATTTAGATTCTGCATTTGCTGATAAGAAACAACTTGTATTTTGTCAAGAGCCGTGATACCACTGTGTATTATGCTGCAATATAATCAATTTAAAGCATAAATAACAAAACCGACAACTAAGTGGTATGACATATGGTGAAATAACAAGCTGACTGTTTACATTATTTCTTTTCTACTATGTGGGATCACATTACTTTGGAGGTTTTGAGTTTGATTCATAAGAGTTAATGTTAGAGTTGACCAAAATGTTAAAAATGTTCATAAAGGCAGTCACTTGTTTGACTCTACATAAAAACTTGTCTTTGAGTCCAAGGACCAACTAGACTTTTTTGTGAAATCTGCAGTCATGTCAGAAAACAGAAATGTAGTCCTGGCATCAAAAGTGAGTGGCAGAGGACACAAGTTGTGTGCTAAATATAGCTTAATATCTGTGGTTTTGACAGCTGAAACCCGAGAGTCATGGAGAAAAGTATATATCTTTTCAAATCAGGTGTGATTTAACTTTCAGAGATTAATCTTCTCTCAGTTTTTTGTGGTTAGGTTCACTACACATCCTCGAGACTCTGCCATCCTCTCCTCCTTTGACTCTCGCTTTATGCTTAATGTCCAGTAAACTTCTCCATATACAAACATTAAGTTTTCATTCCGTTTCCTTTTTGGATTCACTCAGTAGTAACTGTCATCAACACATAACTTAAAAATAGATAAAACCAGTGTTTATATCAGGTTTATTTCAGTGACCTAGTAAGTCTCTGTGTAGAATCTTGATTTGGTGATGGTCGAGTTATACAGAGGAAACACAGATCCAGTGCTGGGAAGTTGAATTGTTTCAAGAAAAATGGAATGGTGCTTTGGATATTCCATCCTACCTTTGTTGAACCGTGTGGAAGGGGAGTCAGATATAGAACTATTTAGTTGTTAAGTCTTCAGACTGTACGAATCAATACAAAAGGGAAAATTTGCTCCTGCAAAAGTAATCAAATGGTATCTTTTGGTCTTAGTGTCACTATGGTTGCATTCCATAATTGTTGATTAGGGACTGCATAATTGATAGGCTATATAAAATATATTCTGTGTGAGCAACCGTATTCATAAACTCAGATACTGAATCAGCAATTTTAATTTTATTGACTTTTTATAACATAGAGAGATCTAGCATTAGATAAATGAATTCTGAATTTTGACATTTAAAGGAAAAATAGTTATAAGAGTTTGAAGTCAAATAGTTGGTGTTGACTCTGGTTTTTTCAAAGTAAGTGCGATACTTGGTAAAATATCTCACTATATGTAAAAAAGCAAGGTTATGTTAAAAATGAATGGTATTCATATTTTCACTTCCTGTGAAAGTTTCATCATTGTTCTCATGCTTGAAAGGGAAGCCATCATACAGAATAAACCTGTTGGGACATGTTTTATCTTTTAGTATTTCTGATGTATGTTTTTTACTTCTAAGAGAAGATATTTTGTTCTGCAGTGTACTTTTCATCAGGCGTTACACAAATCCTTGTGTTCGGGGTTAAAATAGGGCTCGTAAGTCCATGCTGCCTTGGTACCAGCACTTGTTCTTGTAAGACACTTCCTGGTACAAGTTGATATTTGCATACTCAAAAGCAACAAACACCAGTGACAGAAATGTTGATAATTGGCCCTTAATTACAGAGACAAGATGAAAAACATGCTTTACTTATCAATAAGATAAGCTGATCTATTTCTACCAGTTTTAAATTCTGTAAGGATTTTCTGGTACAACTAGAAGCCTGAAAGGGAGCAAGAACTTCCTTGTGCTATGTTTCATTGTCTTCAATTCTCCCCTTTTGCTTTCTGGGAGCTATATCAGCTGGGAATGGTTAGTTTCTGAAACTTGATATGTGTGAGTTTTTTACATTCTCTAAAGTATATTCATCAGATTCTGGTTTTGTGTTGCTTTGTTGATGGGGGAAAAAAGAAATGTTTTTGGCATAAAACTTCATTAAGTAAGCTGAAAGGAATTGTAAATAAATTTAGATATAAAGAACAATTAGATTTCAACTATGACTTCATGAAGATAGTCGTTAAAATTTGAAATGCAGCTTGAATATCTTTTGTCTGAACTGTGATAAAGATTTAACATCATTTCCAGCCGTTAATAGTTGGAACCCAGAACTCTTTAAACATTAACATTTTTCAGTTTAAATCAAAATCAGGATATTTTAAGGCAGATGAGTAACTTATCATATGATACTCCCTCTATTTTGATGTCTACAACAGAAGATAATAAAGAAACATCAATTCAAGTACAGCGTTGTCAATATTGGAAGATTAGTAGGGTTTCTCTGAGTCTGTGAAGTAGAAGTGATAAGGTCTAGAGGTTTAATGTGAAAGCTCTCTAAATCCCACACTCACACTGCTCCTGGAGGAAGGCATGTTTCTTTAACATGGTTTTCCCTGACAGAGACAGAAATGAGAATAATATGTGATATAAAGTCCGTGCTTCTAGATAATTACTCCCCTAATTCAATAAGAGCTGGTGATTTAAATCTTAACTCAAAACATCTGCTTTCTATTACACTACATATTCTGAAGAGAAACTATATGTCACAAGCACTAGCATATTAAAAAGCTAAGTGTGTTCATCAATTTTAAAAAGTGCATCTTGTCTCTGCAGTCAGAAATAGAAGAGTTTGTATTAGCGTCCCTGAATTTTCAAAGTACTTTATATAATCATCTGATATACACATATATATGCCTTCCTTTTTGATGTGTAACTTACTGGGTTTTTTAATATATATATCTATCTACATAACATATCTTGGGTTTTGTACCTACTATAAAAAATGGTAGGATATGAATAAAAAAACCCACTTAAAAAAATAAATAATCACACTGAAAATTTTGGAGAGTAGTATCTAAACAAAATGTAAAGTTCAACATAATTCATATGATATCGATTCGGAGCTTGATAAGTCATACATTCAAAAGCAACTGGAACTAAATACATCTCAGAAGCATTGCCATATCTCATACTTTTAAACATATAGAACTTTTTCTTTTCATGTAGATTTGTTTTCCTCCACTACAAGTCTCACTTCATGGATAATTAAATCATTAGTTGGAAGATTCATGGGAGCAAATACTTGAATGGGGATTGCATTAGATTGTAAGTACCTCTACCACAGAGCTCTAGTCATGGTCTTTAGGTGTGTTTCTCCGTTTGTCCTGTCGAGTCTCTTCAGTTTCCTTCAGTTCCATTTTCTGCTCTCTTTCAGTTCATGTTGCTTGATACTCTCCTTAGTCACTGTTGCATTCAGTTAGACATGGAAGACCTGGTTCCAGCTCCTTGTTCCTAGGATATTGCTGAATCCCAGCTTTGGAGCTGCTGGCTTTTCTGAAATGTGACTCTTTCTGGAATTGTAAACACGCATTCTGCCATACATCAGTTCATGCTTTACTGAATTTACCTGTGCTCTAATTGTTTCCTGACAAGAGGCTAGTTTCATATTTTTCAGAAAAATACTGCTGTAAACAAATATTTTCAATCTATTTTGAGTGTTAAACCGAAATGACATTCTGATTCCATGAGGATCCTACAAGAACATGATATTGCCTATATTGCAGTGAGGTAGAAGAAAAGTCATAGTCATTACCTTTCCTCACAAGGTTGAACTTAGTGGAGAATTAGAACAACAGTTACAATGCTATGCCTTCTCTCCAGATCTATACTTATTAGATAGGTTTTTACTGATTAGATATGTTTGACTTAAATGCAGGCATGGAGGGGCTATTCCTTTTTTTTCGTGGTGGCATTGGTAGTGGGTTTTTTAAGTGCAAATTTCTTCACTTAGGCAGGAAAGACAAAATGACAGATAAAAGATCAGGAACAATATTTTGAAAAGCGTCTTTAAAATAGCAGGCATCCAAGTCATGGTGAACAGTGATCCCAGTAAGAGCTCCCAGTAGAAGGCTACAGCTAAAAGAAGATGTGCAGTCCTAGAGGAACAACTAGGGAACTAGTGAGTCTAAATACAGCAAAAGTGTTATGATCATGAAAGGCATTATTGCAACTGTTACTAGAGCAGTTAGATTTAACTATGAATGAACTAGCTTAAAATTTAGCACATGCCAGTATGAGAAAATGAACTCAGTTTTCTATATCCCTGGTAGAAACAAGGATTAAACGTTATGAAATTTGAAGCAAGAGAAGTTCAAGCCAATAGGTACAGTTACTGAGTAGTGAAAATACTTGTCTATGGGAGAAATGTATGTGGGATTTTGCACGAGTTCTTCAAATTATACATTTGGTGAGGAAACTGTGATGTAAACTTCTTTCATCTTTCAGGGCAAACCATTTTAAATGTCCATAAAAGAAACTTTATTCATTGCACTGTGGAGAAACAGCACTTTTTTGGTAGGCATATTATAAAGAAGAAAGTATCAGCTTATAATAAAAGATTCTCTACTCAGGGTATCAACAAACTGGTATCTTCTGCTTGACCAGTTAAGGGGCCTCTTTGCTAATACAAGAATCTAGATCTTCCGGAAGAGAAATCAAAGAGGAGAGAATACACTGTAATCTGAAATCTAGGTCTTAAGAAAATGTTCCCGACAGTAGTTTTGCTTTGATTCTGTAAATGTTATAGAAGCCATATCATGGTAGTTATAGGAAATTGTTAGATACAAATAGGATCTAAGAAGATTTTTTTACTTTGGCTTACAAAATATGTTTATTGCACCACTCTGACATACACATTTAAACAGACACATCTCTGCATCTTTCCCAACTCCTTTCATAGCCATTTTACTTTAGAAGCTGCATTATCTCCTGTTGCTAAAAGCATTAAGATAAAACAGAATAAAAAACATAGGAAGCCTGGCAACTCACCAGGCTTTTAGAATTTCGACAAGTTCCTTTTGAAAGTATCATTTCTTAAGTGGTTTTTATGCCTCTCTTTTAAACCTTGTGAATAAAATAAAAGTTCTTGACAGAACATGCAAAGTTAGTTTTGCAACCATTTCACAACTTTACCCTTTTCTGAGACCCTACTTTTCAATTTTTGTAAATTTTTGTAAATTGAACACTTATTTTTTGTTGCTAAAAGGTGTCAAGTTCTTAGCGTATTACTTTCTTTATTGTCTTCATATAGCTCAAATGATCTGTGTTTGCAGAAAAGTTGTGATGAATGCTTTTTGAATGTTCAGTGCAGGTGTTCACAAGTATTATCAGCCCTAAAAAACAACTTCTTTAAAACATCTTGTGTATAGCTAATGAATTAAGCTGTAGGTCTGTAGCTTTGCTGAGCAGAGTAGGGCTCAGAATAAAATTCCAGCCTTATACTTAGCAATGTCAGGTAAACCTTTCTTCAAGAGAGATTCAGACTGAAGATGAGAAAAAAAGAGTTAAGAAAGAATGAGAAAAGAGAAACTTATAATGTGTATTATATTTAAACTGACTATAGCTCTGTAAACAGTCTCACAAATATTTATTTCTCCCCAGTAGTAGCACCAAAAATTAAGAAATGTAAAAAATATTAATTTGGACAGCAATACACAGTTTCTTTCTTTTTCTAGACAAGACAGTCAAAATGACAAAAAACTCCAGCTTTGTGTTATTTAAAGCAAGTTGTATGTGTTAGCATAGCTGTCAGCAACTGAAATGATAAAATTATCATTGTTATCAAATACAGCTATAAACTGAACACGAGGCATGCTTCAGGTTAGTCAGAAGAGGTCCTCTGTTTTTCACTGTGCATGCTTGCTTGAAATGAAACTGTGTTTTATTGGTTAACTGGGATGCTTAGCATAATCACTTTGCAAGGCTGTGGTGGAGGGAGGTGATTATCACTGAGAACAGATGGGCAGGTCCAAAGCGTTGCCAGATTCTGCACAAGCTCCATGTACATGTAGGTTCTGGCTCTCTTTTCTCTGGCATTTCTAATTTTTTATTCATCGTGCATATTACAACGGGCTAGCTGAGCTAGAGGTCAGGGAGCAATGACCTTACAGTTTAGCTCACAGATGCAGGAGTGAGGAATTCAAAGCGCTGTCACTGTACATCTGAACGGATGGGGCAGACTGAATTTTGTCCAATTGCCTCCCTAAATGTATAAAAGGATTTGTCTCCGAGCTTAGCACTCTGTTCTGCATCTGTAGCTCTCTGTGGATTGTATTCTGTGTGACCAGAAATGATATTCTCGGATATGAGCACTGTCTCTGCCTCTCCTAAAGTGCATCCTCCTAATGGGACCAGGTTTTATACTTTTCAGGTAAGTGAACTTTAATAAAACTAAAAGAATTTTAAATGATAGGTAAACTTTGAGTAAGAGTAGCTAATATGTTAAGAAGCTTATATATTCATTAGTTTTGTATAGGTAGGAGAAAAAATGTAAAAAATCAATATCATCACAGTAAGTTTATTGCCTTAAAAAAATCAGCATGTAATTGTCCCTATATTAACACAAAATTACATTCATTATTATTTTGCTATTCTGTGTGTTTTCCAATAATAGTATAATCTTGCAATTAATTAGATTTATAGTTCCTTACATGGACCCACACTGTCTTTCTGTTTGGCTCAGATAAGCACTCTGTTGAAATTACCAGAAATTCCAAACTCATATTACACAAAATATATTTTAAAAACTTTGTATGCTGTACCTGTCTGGATTTTTTAATATTAATCCTGAATGTAATTTCATGCTAGCTGATGCTTAATTTGATTCCTATGAATAGTAATCATACATGTGAAATCAATAGGACATCAGAATCTATTGGTAGGATTATTAAGGTTCTCGATTTTAAGCCAAGTTTTGCCTCATCCAGGTAAATAAGCTTGTGTGCTTAGCTAAAGATAAGAATGTATTATATGCTCTGTATCTTAATTGCAAACCAATCTAATTACAACCATCTTTCAGCAGCACTTCGTTATAAGTAATCTTCAGTACCTTGGCTCTGAAAAAGTGTGTAATCCTACATTAAGATTTAACAATAATAAAAAAAATCCTCACACACACCCCTGCCCCAGATGGTCCTTACAGCACTCTGGCCCTGCAGGGCAAATCAAGCACTCCACTACTTAAAGTGGCAACAGATTTTTCAGCTCAGCCTCTGATACAGTTAGGATTTAAATATCCTTCCCGTTCCTGATTGCCTAGCAGGTTTGTCTTTTTCATTACTTACGCTATTTTAGAGGGATTCTTTAATACGTAATAAACTATGTATAAGACCAGAACAAGAATCTAAGCAAGGATGATCATAAAAGTTGCTTACAAAATGCGTGGCAAACTTCTGTCACAAAATCCAGGTACAGCATTCTTTAGGTCCAAAAACTGCATTTCATTCTTGTCTTCTTTTAAATCCATTTTTTTTAGTTGTACTGTCTTGCCCTTCTTACAGTGATGTCAAATGATAGTTGAGGGCTGTGCAGAAAGAATGGCATCCTCCTAACAGTGACTATCTGCTGATCCTGGCAGTGATTCAGAGACTTGAGTGCCCCAGGCCTGTTCCTCTAAAGCATGACTACTTTTTTCACACAGACATCTAAATATTCTGTGCAGCCTCCTGTAGCTATGCTCTTAAACACAGTTCCTGACGTCAGGCACTCTTTCTGAGTATGTTGAGTTGAAAAAGTCACAAAAATTAGGATGCTTGGTTATGATACCAAACTGAAGATATTATTTTGTGGTACTTTATAAAAGTAAGTGCTGGTGATTAAGTATATGTATTTTTGACAATACGTATTATTGCTACTAGCCGTTTCTGTGATTACAGTAGACATTATCCCACATACAAAAATTTCTCTTTTCAAAATTATTTCTTCAGCAGATTTTTGATTTAAGGGGGCACTAAATAAAAGGAACATAGAACTAAATTTCCTGTTGCGTCCTTGATACTTTAATGAACAATGTAGAGTTAAAGGACCTTGGAATGTAAAGCTGATAATTCTGGACAGTATGTGTTTGTGTTCTAGAACAGCTTGGTGTCATCAGTGCTAAAAGAATCCCTGAAAATTTAAAAAAAAAAAATTAACCAAAGAGAACCTGTATTGTCCTGTGATGTCCTTCTTCAATTTTTTCCCCATTTATTTAATTATGTATGTGCAATATAAAGTGATGTGAAGGAACTTTCCAGTTCTTTCCTTGGCTTCATTGTTCCCTGTTTCCTAGCTTTTGACCACCATGTTTGCACTACCTTTTCTTTCCCTCTTGAGTTGCTTCAATCTTTGCTTACAAATGTAATAATTGCTGAGAAGGACTTCAAATGATTCTTGTTACTTATTTTGATCTGTTTTAAAGTACTTTCACCTTTAGCTTTCCTATGTATTTTATTGTTTCTATATGTTACATTGAATCTCTTTGAGACAGAAAATCTCTTTTGTTTAAATTGTTTGCAGAGTTTTGGGACAGATTAATGGTTCTTAATTTGAAATATGTACACTGGTATTTAACCTAAATGTGTGAAAATAATCTTAGCAAAAACATTGTCTAGCATGTTCAAAACTGAAAAAATACAAAAATTGTGAGATGAGGGCCTGAACACGGATTGATAGAGGGCAATGAGTGACTAAGCTACTGATTTCACTGAACACTGATGTAATGATCAAACAGTTGCGTTAATAGTGCATTGATTCAGTAACAGAACATATTAATTCTTTCAGCAATGGAAATGGTACTGAAAGAAGCAAAAAAAGCATGTATGCAAGTTGTAACTTTATTATCAGCATTTCACTGATTTCTCAGGAAATAAGATCAAGCTGGATTCCGCTGGCCAAGGAATCAGACTGGCTGTACAGGGATGCACCTGGGCAGAGCAGGCAGAGCACTGGGGCTGGGGATAACCACAGTGTTTGACAGACTAACTATCTGAAAATTTTTGATGCTCCAATGTCTGCCCCTAATTACATCAGTATCTGCGACTATCTAGAAGCTATGATTATCCTAGTAGCATGATTCTGCTCAGGGAATATGTCCTGAAACTCTGCAAATGTTAAAAACATTATTTGGTTCAGTGTATTTCCTGAACCAGCTGCTATAATTCAAAGCTTAAGCTTTGATTCTTAGACTGTACTTTATTAAAGCAATTAAAATAGAAAACTATATGAGAGGAGCTTATATAAAGAAGTTACATATTGTCTGGAAGGAAGGAGTTATAATGCTGTTATGAGCAAGGTTTAATTCTATAATAACCAGGACAACACCAAAATTTAGTGATTTGCATTTCAATATCTGTGTTTCATCTCAATTTGCGTGAGCACACCTTGACAGACATCTGCAGCTATGTAACAGAAAGCAGTGATTTTCTTTATTTTTGCATTCAAACTTGATAAAAAAGATAGTATTTCTGCTGCTTGAGGTGGATAATTTAGTTTCCCAGCAGTCCCATAATGAACATCTTTCATGAATATTGTAAACAGCAAAATTAAAATAGTTACATTGCCTTGCTCTCTGCTTGGTCATGTATTTTGCTGTATTTAATGGTTATTTGCATATAATAATGATACAGGTGGAAAATTTTGGTTTAGAAAGGAGATATTTTTAACTTGATTATTGGCTGTGAAATCGGAAACATTAATGCAGTGAAAAGATATTTTTATTCAATCTGTTTTTATTGAGGCCTTGAGGGTCGTTCTTTTTTTATGAAAATGTAGCAAAAGGAACTTAATTTTGGAATTTCAGATTTTGTTTCTGGAAGTTGTCTAATACTGCTTTGGTTGTTTAAAAGCAACTTAAGTTTCTTTTGGTCTTTATCATATCCAGTAAATATTTTTTGTTTTCTTAAATTGGTTGTATGCAGTAACACGTGAACATGCACAACTTCTGAACATTCAAAGTATTTTCACATTGTACATGATGTTTACTTCAACAGAATTTGAATTGAAAAAGTCTTTTTTTCTCTTTCAGTATCTATGAACAGTATTTTAGCTCTGGCAAATTTCAGTTATTAAGCTAAGCATACATCTAAAGCCCAGAGCTAAGCACAGACCTAAATGGAAAGTAAAAGGAGCTGCCGATAGGTTCCAGCTTAGGAGCTAGGCATGCGCAGTAGAGAGAGAAAAAAATCCTCAAATTGCTGCAGTACAGGATGTGTCATGGATCCAGCTGAATCTTTAGCTTTGAAATCAGCAGTATATAGTAAAATTTTCTATAAATCTTAACCACAAACTTTTAAAGACTTGGAAGCAATACTAGCCCATTTTATAGCCCAATGAGATTTGTGGTTTATAAATGCACTCCTAGGACAACTAAAGTGTACTCCTTTTTGCTAAGAAGTAATGAAGTAAGGACTGGTCTTTGCTGAAAACTTGGGAGATTAAAGCAATTTTTTGAAGTTATCTGACGATCAGAAGGTCCATAAAGAAATAAAATTACCTTGCTACAAAACCTGCAGAGAAATCCTAAAATATTCATGTGACATAAAATTGTAAATATACTACGAAGTACTGTAAAAGTGCATTGCTGATCAAAGGTGTGAAACTATGTTACTGGGAATGTGGGTACATTTCTATACATACATATCCATCAACATGATACTGATTTCTGCTGACTCTTATTTCTTAGAAAATAAAAGTTACTAAGTGACAGTGAATCAACAGAATGCAAGTAAGAATATTAGTTTTTTGTGCCCAATGTGCTTTGACCTCTGTGAAAAACCCCCCCATATTCTGTAAGAAATGCTGGATATACTCGTTAATTGTCCTATTAATATCTATATTAACAATTTAAATTATCTGTATACGTACCCAGAACTTCTGTATTGTACTGTCTGTTTTAGTAATTCTGTTTTCTTTCATGTATCTTATATGAAAATAGTAAATGAAAGAAAAAGCCACTTTTATAAGAGATAGTATTTTGTTAGAATTTGTAATTGTACTTATTAGCATAGAGTTAGTAGGTCTGCCATGCCACTCTTTTTTAGTAGGCCGTAACTTTTCAATTATTTTGTTGCTTCACATATTTCAGAGCAATATCATGTAGTATCTAAGAAAACAGCTTTTAAGTTTCTTTGCAGAAATAACCCAGTGCTATGAAAAACCTATATTTATTCCAGGTGATGGAGATGGCTTATTAGTCACCTTGTGTCTCACCACTCATATCACAACAAAATTCTTGTAAAATTGGATGACTATGTTCCTACTCTGTGCAGAATTTAATTGCACATGTAGAAAATATGCCACATATAACATGCAGAAGAGAGCCAAAAAATTGTGTATACTTTCAGACCTGTGTCACCTCATCCATGGGAGAAATGTGGAATCTTATCTTACCTTGACCTTCAGCTGGCTGAGCATGTGGGCAGCTCCTTCCAGCAACCCTCTGCCAGGCGTGAGATTTCTCCCATAGCTTTGCCTAAATAAAGATTCTTCTGTTCTTATTTATGGCATGAGCACAACACATTTTTTTCAGAATCATCACGTAAAAGTTCTAAGGGCATGATCTTTGTGAAAGCTGCAAGTCCACAGCCAGTTGGTAACTTCTATCAGTAATGATAGTGAACATCACTGGAAGGCCAGCTGTAACAGGAATCCTGGGTTGGTGTGGAAGAAGTTGTGGTACAGATCATGGGGGTTGCTGTGGACTTCAGAAGCTTTGAAAGCTCTGTTAGTGAATATAAATAACAGTGGCAGAAAGGCTGACAGTGAAGTAGTTTTTAGAGACTTCTGACATGTTAACAGTGGCAGAAAATAGTAATGCTGGACCAGTGCTTTACTGTGTAGCCAAAAAAAACTCTTTAAAAAATATGGGCAGTGTCAAAGGCAGGAGACAATAATAAAGTGATTTGCATTGCAAATACCTTGGAAATATTTATAGCTGTATAAGTGGGCTTTATATAATTTTGGAATTTAGGAATTTCTGAGAAGTAGTGAGAGAAATATGTTTACAGGCTCTTTTATTCAGAAATAAATGACAAATGGCAATAAAGTTTGGTCTCACATTATAAGTGTTATTTACTTTTATTTTCTTTTATTATTCTGTGATATGTACTTTTATTTGCTGCTTGGTGAGAACAAATCAGAGCTTTTCTGCTCAAATACAGCCATGTTTAATGCGGTGTTATTCTGACAGTAACCAAAAATAAGAATTCCTCTGTACATAACTATAAAATTTTGAAGGAGAAATATTTTAAAATTTTATATGTGAAAACATGCTATGCCAAATAAACTTATAACAATTTTAATCTGGTAGAATTATTTTTAGAATGGAGAATGTGAGCATTTGTTAATCAGTTCAGCTATACTGACAATTAATGGGTTTAATCATTTTACTAAGTTGGTGAGAATGTGGCAGTTGGACTCCAAAACTGGAACAGAATTATTCAGTCTGACAGGAAAATAAGAACACTGTCAAAGTGTTCAGCTAAAATGCATTAAAACTCTGTTACTGTGGAGTATTCAATGCGCCTTGGGTATCTAGAGAAATAATTTTGTTTGCACAAGAGACAGGTTTTTTCTTTTTGCATAATTCTGTTTTTGTAATTTGGGCCATCAGAGCTCATGAAAGACAATGCTTTAACCAATATCCACACCTATGTCACACAGACCATCTCTGAAAAGCTACTTGTTTTCTGGTTGGCTTCTGAGTTTTAGCTGGAATTGGGCTGAGAGCTGCCCCATTTGTGGGGCTGCCCCACCACATACTCTCTTCCGGCTTAAAAATCAGTAGTGCTGCATGGCCCCATGTTTTCCATAGTTTGTTTTTCCAGCTAGTCAATAAAATGGTCTGATAGTTTTTATGAATCTGCTCTGCATGCATGAAACTGGGAAGGGTGACTTGACTGAATAATAACTGACAGTTTTGTTCTGTAGGTAACATTTGCATCCTCCTGTGGGTAGAAATGCAGGTTGCTTAAGGAAAACTTAGAACCATTATGGTTCTAAGATAAACCTAATTACCATGAACTTAGTAGTGGGAACCAGGAAAACTAATCCTCCCTGCCGAAAGCCGCAAGTCGAAACTAACTGTGTGCACATACATATACACATGCTTTCAAATAAAACCCCAAACCAATTAAGGAAGTAATTGAGCACAGAACGGTCTTTAGTATTTTTCAGTTGTAGAGACGTTGTAAATTATGTTGCTTACTTTAAAAATATGATAATTATAGTAAGTGAAGAATACAGGATCTTTAAATACATAGAGACAACAAAATAGAAAGATAGAGCTTAAAGTCTTTGCGTCTTAAGTAAATATTAACGTAGAGTTTACTTCTGCTTGTCATAAAAACATATTTTTTCCACATAATACCATTATTTCATTTGTTGAAACTAAGCAGTAACCAAGCAGAGCAGTCAATAAAACTTTCTTATGTGGAATTCCTGTCATGTAGAGTGTGGCCGCTTCTACTTTGCAACATAATGAGGTAGAGTCAGAAGGACCTTTCCTTTTTCTTCCACAAGCTCTGGAGCTAAACCAGAGCTGCTGTTTCTTTTGCAGCTGAGTGAATATGACCAATAAAAGCAGGGGGCCAGTAGGAGGAATAGCAATAGGAGTGCTTTCCTCCTATTCCAGAAATAGGATCATGGTACGCTTTCTGAATCATAGCTAGAAACCATGTTTCTGGCTCAATTTCAGAAGAGCTTTCAGTGTTGCATTATTTTACCATAATTTGCATGGAAAATAAAGAAGTGTACTGATACTTTCCAGACTAGTAAGGATACTAAGGGTGATTACACATTAATGTGTGTTGGTTTGATATTGATTGGTCCAACTGAATACAAGCTGCATTGAGTTTCAGAAAATAAGCTTTCTTTATAGGGAAAACCAGAACAATATAGACATAGCCTGTTCTGAGACAGCACAGACTATTTCTACGTGGATGAGTGTTCTGAACATCCTGTATAAATTGTGATGATAATCTATTGGGAATGGCATAGCTTTTCCCCTGATGAATATTACTAATCTTGCTATGCAGCACTGAGTAAACACTCCCATCCCTGTCTGAGAGGAGAGTGTAAGTAATTGGCTGACTTCATTGTACATTTCAAATATATTCCTAGGAGTTGTCTCAGATCTAGATCATACTGCCACATTCTTCTTGATGTGCTACACACTGGACCAAGTAGGGGATACTATCATCCTAGCACGGTATTAACTTTATTTTATACAAAGGACTTTGTCTTCAAGGTTTTTTTATACATTGTTTAGAAATTTGTAAGGCGGGAGGATCTGTGGCCTGCCTGATACTCATAATCTGTTCACTATCAACAGCATCAGCTGATGATGTTGAAAGGTGGGTAATCTACCTGAAAATTTCTTCTTTTACTTACATCTGTCTTAAAGCAAGGAAAGAAAGCAGGCGAAGGCAGAAAAGACAAAATACTTGACATGTTGAACTGTCCTATGATCAAAGGCAAGCAACAAAGTGCTTAAGTGATTTTAATGGTTTTAAATACTTTGAGATGTGAATAAAGTTTTTGCTGAGGAACATATGAGGAACTATGCCTATAGATATGTCTGGCTTGGGGAAATTACTGTTATAGAAGCATTAAAGTAAATAATTTTACTTTTATTTATAGCTTGTATTTTCATTTTGAATGCAATAGTATTAGTATACATCATAAGATTTTTAATCCTAAATTTCTTAGTAGTGATTTTAGTAAATAAATTTTATTTTACCTCATCTGCTATTGCCTAGTTCAATATTTAATCGGCAGTTATGCTTAGCAGAACATTTATGGAGGGCTATAAGGCTAGGATTGTTTTAAAGTGACGGCTAGGATTGTTTTAAAGTGACGGCTGGCATAATTCAGTTGAATTGTCATTCACTCAGTGATGTAGACTAATGAGAAGAATATGGATTCAGTATTTTCACTGAAAAAATTAGAATTAATGATTCATGGAAACTTAAGTGTTCAGTGATATTTTTACACTAGGAGGAATTTTACAGTTCTGCATGACTAAGAGTCCTTATTCCTACGAAATGTGTTACTCCTACTGATGGATCTAACAAAGTATGAAATTATTTTTGTTTATATTTTTAATTAAGTATTCTGCAGGCATGGTGGTGGCACAGTGTGAGGAATGACTTTGTCTATGCCATCAGCCTCAACAGTGTTGGCACTAAGCAAAGCTTTGCGAAGAGCGGTGAGGAGATGTCAATAACACTGAAAATGCGTTGAGGGTGCAGTTATATGTAGGCATATGCTGGTGCTCTCAGCCTAACCAAGGAGTGAGGGAAGATACTTGATCTGGATTCTTACATTTATGTCTCCATTAGTATGTAGTGTGGCAGAGTAAAAGTCAATCTGTAGAGAAAAAGGGGAGGATCATGCGTCTGTCATCCACAGGGAAGTTGTTTGGAATAGGTCAATAGGTCCTCGGGCTATACACCCACAAAGGGATGGAAAGCATCAGATTCACTCTCACAGGTCATCTTTCAATTTCATTTTATCCAGGAGGTACTCAATGCAGGCACTATGAAATCACGATGCAAACCAAAGTGAGTTGAGACAATGGGGAATCTTGCTTCAGATTGCCTGATAGAAAACAAAACACTAATGTAGACTTGATTTCTCTAATGACAGGACCTGATAAACAGTATTTCAGAATAAGGGCCAAGATTTGTCAGTCCCAAATCATATTCCTCTGAAGGAGTCCAGGAACATAAGCTGCCCCGTGTTGAGCTAACTTTTGTCAATACAGCTATACTGATAAAGACTGTGTTGACTCTGATGTCACACAGTCACTTCAGATGAATCTCTTTAATGCATGTTATTTGCAGCGTGTTTTATGGTTTTCTTAGGACTCTACTATAAAAATAAATATTATGTGGAGAAAATTATTATTAGCATCTCATATTTCTGAGCAAATAAAAACTATTAATGTACGGTTTTGATAAAACAAAGAAAATTATTTCTTTTTGCGTTGTTATGGAAATAGCTTTTCTTTGCCGAACTTTTATGTTAGAAGTAGACACAGAAGATAATTTCAGGTTAGTAATTGAACCTCTCTTTCATATGGTTGGGAACATGAGTTTCGGATTGGCTCAGTGGACAGCTTTGATGTATCATCTTGAGTGTGATCACACAGCAGCTACAGGACGTCCAGGGGATAAAACCAGCCAGAATAGATTTAGGAGGGCAGGTCCTGCCTGATCAACCTGATCTCCTTTTATGATGAGGTGACCCACCTGGTGGATGAGGGGAAGGCTGTGGATATTGTCTACCTGGACTTCAGCAAAGCCTTTGACATCATCTCCTGTAGCATACTCCTGGAAAAGCTGGCAGCCCATGGCTTGGACAAGTGCACCCTTTGCTGGGTTAAGAACTGGCTGGATGGCTGGGCCCAAAGAGGGGTGGTGAATGGTATTGAATCCAGTTGGTGGACAGTCCCTGGTGGCATCCCCCAGGGATCAACGTTGGGCCCTGCCCTATTTAACATCTTTATTGATGATCTGCATGAGGGGATTCAGTCTACCGTTAGGAAATTCACAGACAATGCCAAGCTGTGTGTGAGTGTTGATCTGCTGGAGGGTAGGAGGACTCTGCAGAAGGACTTGGACAGGCTGGATCCATATCATATCCAATGATATGAGGTTCAACAAGAACAAATGCTGGGTCCTGCACTTTGGCCACAACAACCCCACGGAGCACTACAGGCTGGGGACAGAGTGGCTGGACACCAGCCAGGCAGAAAGGGACCTGGGGGTACCGACTGACAGCAGCCGACAGCCAGCTGTGCCCATGTGGCCAAGAAGGCCAACGGTATCCTGGCCTGTATCAGCAATAGTGTGGCCAGCAGGACCAGGGAAGTGATTCTTCCCCTGTACTCAGCACTGGTGAGGCCACACCTTGCGAGCTGCGTCCAGTGCTGGGCCCCTCAATTTAGGAAGGACACTGAGATGCTGGAGCATGTCCAGAGAAGGGCAACAAGGCTGGTGAAGGATCTGGAACACAAGTCCTGCAAGGAGCGGCTGAAGGAGCTGGGGATGTTTAGCCTGGAGAAAAGGCTCAGGAGAGACCCTACCACTCTCTACAACCACCTCAAAGGAGGCTGTAGCCAGGTGAGGGTTGGTCTCTTCTCCCAGGCAACCAGCAACAGGACAAGAGGACACAGACTTAAGCTGTGCCAGGGGAGATTCAGGTTGAACCTGAAGGTTAGGAAGAAATTCCTCACAGAAAGGCTCACCAGGCATTGGAATGGGCTGCCCAGGGAGGTGATGGAGTAACTGTCCCTGGAGGTGTTTGAGGAAAGACTGAATGTGGTGCTTAGTGCCTTGGTCTGGTTGACAAGGTCGTAGGTTGGACTTGATGATCTCAAAGGTCTTTTCCAACCTAGTTGATGCTGTGATTCTCTATCTCGTAATGTTTGAAAAAATAGTGTGGCCTCTGTTGGCCTGAAACTTTGGATAGATTGGCTAGCACTGTAATGAACAGTGAAGCATAAAGCTAAATATCTGCTAAATTGTGCTCAGCAAAAGAATGGAATTAGTAACTTACACTAAATACACATATACAGACATCTGTTGCTTAAAGTAAAGCTGTCAACATCAACCTTTGTGTCTCAAATAAATCACATCAGCAGATCTGATGACAGTAGTGTGTACGTTCATCTCCTGAGACTGATAGAATTCCCTCTTTTGAGCAGCCCAACTCCACTGCAAGTTTGAGGTTCTCTGAAACCAACTTTCCTTCCATCACTTATGATTTTTTATCGTTCAAAGGCAATTTTTAGAGGGAAGCTTAAACCTCTGGAAGCATGAAACTATCAGTAACGTATTAGTGTCAAATTTAATCTCTAATCTTTGTAAAATAGCAATCTTTTTTATTCAGGAAGTGGAAGATTTCATTGGATTATCTAGTTTTAAATGCCATTCCCTCTTCATATAGGCATCTTCTACTTAAATGCAATGTTTATCTGTAAGAATTTTTACATGTGATTGTTAGAAATAAAAAATAAAAGGAAAACATATGTTCCTCTCAATAGTCAATATTTTGCTGCAATTTGCATCAGCTCTTTGTTTTACTGTATAAAGAGGGAAATCTAATGTACATTATAGCCTCTAACACCAGCTCCTGATCCTGTTTGCATTTGATATTCAGGGGGCTTTACTGAAAATTTATCTCTTCAAACAACTTTCTGGAGAAAGAGCAGTTTGTACTCTTTCAGTCAATCAGAATTAGTAAATTAAATCATCATGACTGTGACTGTCTCTAGAGTAATTGTGATGGGATTAAATAGAGCAATATTATACTTAGTGTATTTTAAGCATTTAAGGAGAAAAGGCAATTCAGAAGTTCAAAGAAAATGCTCATGGAAAAATTCACATTCTTATTTGTCACTTTTAATTTAATTTAAAAATTAAAAGGATGAGTTAGCTGTCCATTTATTTTACTGACTCAATATAAATCCTAACACTGAAAAAAAAAATCCTCTATGACAGACCATTGATTTCCAGGTATTTATTCCTAATCCTTTACAATAAGTATCCATGTATCTTCACAGGACTAAATTCTGATTGTAAATTTGATATCTACCCAGTTTCTATTAAAAATTTTCTGTCCAGTTAAGTGAAATCAGTAAAGTTGTTATTCCATCAATCGTCAGATAGTTTTTTAGAGAAGTGGCACTTGCAGGTGCACCTGTAGCTTCGTTTGCATGGTCACTAGGTTTAGTAGCATAGAGAAACATTGTTGCTCTCAAATATTTTCTGCCTTCACTGCAAGACTTGTCAATTTCAACTGCTTGATTGGTTTAGGGTTTTTTTCCATGAAGTGCCATAATGATGTTGAGACACTTCGACAGAAGTGTTTTGGAGCAGTTTTTATGTCAATGGTAAATTAATCCACTTATGCCTTCAAGAGCTCTGACTTTCTTTAAGTAATAAATATTTTGTATTTTATGGTAAACTACATGAAGTAGATCCGTACTTTCAGCATTTGTGGGAGATAATACTCTAGAAGATTGATTTTTTCTGACATTTATTTTGAAATGTCTTGATAAAGCTTTATCCTGCAAAATTTGAGAAGTTCACTTGAGAAGTCTTTCTCACAGCACATATGCAGTCCCTTTTTCACTGGATTATTTTTTGGCCTGTAAATATATATAAATCAAGTATATATACATTCATTTGAATATGTGCTTGAGTGCATATACATATCTTTGACTATGAAAATACAGCACTTTGGAATCTGTTATAAATGACAGGGCATCAGAAATCTTTGGAGCACTGAAAGAATTTTTAAGAGTAGGAGGGTTTTTTTGTAATTTTGAGGGATTTCAGCAGCCAGAGTTTAAAAATATCTCTGAGAAAGCATGAGCTCTTACAGCTATGCAGCTGTCATTAGCTGTCACAGACCACTTAAATATGGTGTTGAGTATTATTTAATTACTGACACTATTCATAAAATATTTTGTGCTTTTCCAGACAAATTTGAGGGTACGGCAATCTAGTCTTGCTTTGTATACGTACAATCAGCCAAAGGCTGATTATTTTGTGGCCTCTGAGTAAAATAATAAACTAATAAAATCCTAATGCCAGGGTGGAGCTACAGCTGAAGTGCTTGATATGTCACTGAAATAGAGTCCAGGAAGGAGTCCAGCCTTGTGTGCTGGTCTTTTATCACACCTCTAATCGGGTAAGTAGGAAAATGATTTATGTGAAATGCTTGCATATTTCAGGATCTGTTTCCCAAGATGACTAGTTGGGAGCTCTATAAATAGAACT
Organism: Falcunculus frontatus; assembly: GCA_013398115.1. NCBI lineage: Eukaryota > Metazoa > Chordata > Aves > Passeriformes > Falcunculus > Falcunculus frontatus. The sequence continues at coordinate 1,928,100 of VZRV01002222.1, forward strand.
TTTTTATTCCTCACATTTTTTACTGCTTTTAGAATATCACTGTGTAAGGCTGTATAGAAATCTGATCAGAGAGAGAGATCTTACCTTGTTTTTCTCCTGAAAACAATGGACTGTCCAGGCAATTCTTTCTCACCATTCTCATTTATTCTCTAAGTGAAGCAAACTTCACTTAAATACTTTTACCTCTTGGAGACCTCTGACCTTAAACAAGCTGGGGAGAATCAGCATATGGTAGGAGATGATAGGTTTGCTAGCATGTTTCCTCTCTGTGATCCATTCTGAGAACGCCAGATTTCAAAAAACTGCTTTTGAACACTTGATTTCAGTTTCAGGAAAAAAAATCTGTTAGCTGACCACCCATCAATGAAGAGGGATTTCAGAGCTGTAAGGTGAAAAGCCAAGGGCCAGATGCACAAGGAGATACTCATGACTTTTATTTTGGGTCACAGGCAATTAAGCACCTGTAACACTTGACAACCACATTTAGACTGTTTTTTCCCCAGAGGTAGCCAGAACAAGGGAATGAGGTGTGCTGATAACACACTTCACTCCATAGATAATTCAAGACCAGATGCATTTGCTTTTGACAAGCCAGCACTTATGAAAGAATTTCTGGTAATTCCCTCCTCACCAAAAAAAATGTAACAAATCTCCTACATCTCTGCAACTGGACAAAGGGCTGGAGTTAGCTCTTTTGAAGATCACCATTCTTGTAAAAGAAGAATTTAGAGAAAGGAATTGTTTTTCTTAACAAGAGGATTTTACCAAGAAGACAATTAGCGTTCATTTTGATCTTGAGAAGCTAAAGTGCAGAGTAATGTGGTTGAAGAATACACTGGAAGCTTTCCTATGGTAGCTGCAGCATCAGAGATCCAAATCACAAATTGGATTACATTTCTCTCACACACAAAAAAGGATATGGATATTTTCAAATTTAAGTCCCACTCATTTTGTGTACCAGCTGCTTTATCACCATTTAGTCTGCTGGTTTTCCACTTACAGTTCTGATATAGTTACAGTACTTTTATCATCTCATAGAACATGACAAAAATATATATTCAGATAGCAGTTGAATATACAGTATGGTATGACTGGATCGTACAATGTACTGAAGAAATAATAAGAACATTTTCATTCCATATGTTGTGTATATTTGGGAAAACCAGACATGTTAGCTCTGATTTTCACCTCACATTTGCTCAAAACCAGTGTAAGAATGGAGAATCAAACCCATTATTTTCTTCCACCTAATTTCTTCCAAATAACAGTGTTATATTACTCCCCGACAGGGTTTAATTAATGACTCTGAAGATTTTACATAAACTAAGGTTTGAGATTCTTCAGAAAATTCAGCAGTGAATTTTTCTGGCCATGAGAAACCTAAAAGGCTTGTTGACATTATTTTATTTACTGTGTATACCTGTCTTTGTGTGTGATGTGTGAGAGGTAAAATAATTTCAGTTATATAAATTTCTTAAATGGGTGAGCACAGCTAAGACACATTTTTTGCTAAGTAAAGGTGAAAATCTGTTTTTCCTCTTTTTGAGACAACATTTGGATTAAAGATCAAAGGAAATACAGATTCCCTTAATTTTTCAGTGTTTTGGGATCCTCTGACTTCCCATCTTTTCAATATAAATGTTTTACCTTCACTTTCAGGGCAATGTTCATCTCACTTGATATTCTATATCTGTACTGTGAAGCTCTATCCAGACTCTAAACCTACTTTCAGATCCACCAGCCTTTTTTTTGTGTACTGTTAAAGGATATAAACGACTGTAAAAGTACCTGTTTCAAAGATTATATGAGCAGCTGAGGATGCTTATCTTCAATTTTTTATGTGCTGATTTTTGGTCAAATCAGATTTACTCACAGTAATTATTTGGTTTGTTTTTAAACTTAGCTCGTATATTTACATACTGAAAACTTAAGGAGGAATATGTTATTCTTCAAGAAAATTTTGTGTAGCAAGGTTTGATGTCTGGTTGTATGATCCCTTCTTGCCTAATGTTATTTTAGAGTATGATATAGACATGGCAAAATGACTCTTTTATACTGAAATAAAGACCATTCACTGATTTTTATATGAATTGTTGTGCATATAATCATAGTAATACTGGCATTTCCAATGAAGAACAGATGTAGTTTTGGCTTTTATATCCATCTTCCATTAACAAATACATATAAAAACACTGTTTAGTTATATTTGTAGAAGAATTGCTTTCAAATTTGAATACTGCCTCTACAGTATGTTTACTTTACTTACATTGCTGAAGGAAATTTCTGTCCGCCTAATTTCCAAAATAGTTTTTATGTAATCCTATCTGTCAAGAATTGGGAAAGCAAAAAAAAATTAATTATGTCAAAGTTTACATATCAAGAGATCAATCTTGACTTAATAAATAATGGTATAATATGCTTGAAAAGCCCCAAGTATTGAAATTGTCAGTCCTATAACTGGTCTATGATCCTTTATTTGGATGAAAAGAAGTGCTATACGGGTCAATTTTAAGAAGACATTTTACAGGAAAACTTCAATTTTTGTACATCTTGTCTAATCTTGACAGATATTAAAATCAAGGACTTCTGCTTTGTTAAAGGAATTCACTCAAGTTTGTAAGAACAAAAATTGGACATATTTCTGAAATTCAATGGAATTTTTCACTTTTGTAAAGTGATATGGGGAGATTTATCTGCAGATTTCAAGTAACAATGTATTGAACAAACAATATATAAGGAGCAGTTTGGTTATGAAAAATGAGCATTACCTCTCTTATTAAAGCCTAATTGTAAAAGTAATTATAGATTTCACCATGCAGTATGACTGAAAGTTGAAATCCATCCCAATTTTCTCTGCTGCCGTGCTGTTCAATTCCATAACGACGAAGATGCTAAATTCTGCAAGTGCAGCCATGGAATAAAAATACAATAACTAATAGTATATATCAGGTCTAACAGACTGGGAGGCAACTTACCTTTTGTCCTCTATCATTGAAAAGCATATTTTTTCCTCCAGTAGAACTAGGGAGAGCAGATAACTGAAGCTTTTTTTCGCTATTTCACACCATCTGTGTTGGTTATAGCACTAATCTTACAGCAGCTTACAAACGCTATGACCTGCACAATGAGGTAATATAGGTATGGATCTACTAGGTTCTGAAACTCTTTAATGATTTCGTTCTAGAGCAGTGGAGTTGGGCAATTTGTAGCAAACAAATGCAATGGCTTTAGATAAGCAGCTGTCTGGAAAATATTTCCCCGGGTCCGAGAAACAATGACTTTTTTCTAAAGAAACCAAGTGTGGTCAACTGCAGGATCCAAGGACTTCTAGTAAAGAAGTTAGGGAGTTACTGTCTAGAAAGAGAAGAACTGATCAGTGCTTGTCACAGAGTAATAAACTACACTGACCCCAGATTTTCAAAGTCTGAGTTTACACTGGCCTACTAATACTATAGATTTGTGGGACGGTTTTTTCCTTAGTAATGTTGAACCTTTTCTCAATATCTGAGATATTTCAAAAGTCCTGTTTATGAAGCGAGCTGCTTGGAATAGAATTCTTTAGGATCTCCTGCTTGACTATTTGATGCAGAAGGTGCTACAGTCCTTTAGTCAAGGATGACTTACAGAGGGGCAGAAAATGCAACTCATTGTCAAAGGGCTTGTGTGGAATTTATCTCTCCAAATATCAGCTGGCTCCAAACTTCTCTTGCTTAAAGCAAAAACTCTCTGGAACCCATATAAGACAGTAGGATGTGCAGGTTTTTTTTCTAGGTCAAAATATAATCTTTGGCATTAGGTGGGTATTGCAGTAGAATGACTGAATTTGTTGGTAGACCCACAATTCCAAGAAGCAGTATTTATTGCAGCCCCTAGCAGAACAGATGGAACTCCATGCTTCTCAACTTGCTAATTAAACAAAAATTAAAGCTTGTTTCACATAAGCTATAGCTTGTCTTTCTTTGTTCAGAGCAGTGACAAGAAGGCATATAATTCTCTTTATAACCCCCTTCTCCTTTCTTGCTTCTGCCTGTTTTAAGAAAAGCTAAAGTTTTGTGCATAATCTTGAGTTTTTAAGAGATAGAAGGGTAAAATACTTTAAGAAATTTAAGCTTCCTTCACAGCCTTAAAATTGACATTCTTGGGCTTTGTGGGGTACAGAGCACATTTCCATTTTAAGTCCTGCTGTGGTAATAATACTGAGAGTTTTACCACTTACAGTGTAAGGATAGCACTGTTGCAAGTATTCAGAATGAACAACTGGTGAACCAACCTTTTCCATCTCTTAAAGGAAGGACTGATGATAAAGGATGACATCTCTTGTAGTATCACTATCCTTTCCATGAAAATAAATGTTATATTTTGGTATCACTATCTTTCTCATTTAAAATTATAAGGCTTGAAGGTTTAACTCTGTCAGTTTTAGAAATGCTGGAATTTGATGGCAGTATTGTATCTAAATTATAAAATGTATGAGATGCCTTGGTTAGCATTGACCATAGCTATATAGGTCCACAAATATATTATTCTGTAATTAATTTCTATGATACATTTACTTTAAAAAATATCTCTGTTGTTCTGCTATTTGTAGTTGTTGGAAATTAGCAATACTAAAGGTATGATATTAAGAAAAGATAATGGTTTTCTAACTTCCCCACAATTATGCAGAACCTTCATTGCCAATATTCTTACAACACTAAACACATACTTAGATGGAAGCATTAGAATTTATTTGTCCTTATTATTTCCCCTTGCTATGGTGCATTTTTTTTGAGTATCAGATTAAATATCTGATATCCGTCTTTCTAGATGGAAAAATTGCAGCTGACTTTAAGTGGTTCTTGAAGACCTCCAAAAGATAGGAAGGATAATAAACTTTCTGTTTATTGCCAAGGAGCAGAGCCACGAAAATAAACAGGCAGCTATGACCTGCACTTTATTTTCAGTGTTGTTGGGAGCTTACTGGTAATTAAAGCATGCTAGAACTGCTGCTAAGCAAAAGACCTAGTTTTCTTTTTCTAAGAGAGGGAGAATAAATGCAGGATAGTGTCAGGAAAAAAGGGAGAAAAAAGTAGTCAGCATCTACTGATCAGTCAGGATCCGTGATTTCTTGACTTTCTTAGCTACCTCTTCTGACTTGCAGTTTCACTCTGGCAGAGGGTATCTATGTCTAGAAAAAGAAATAAAAAATAGCCACAGCATTTGGCTGTTGTATGAAGAACAGTATACACAGCAAGGTGAAGAATTTACATACCTCTATCATCCTTTCCTAGGAATTAGAAACATCTTCCAGTCATTTCAACCATCAATTTTTTCCTTTCTTTGAAACTTGTCTTAACAGAGTTGTTCTGTTAGGTTGCTTCTCCTTAGAGCGCCTTTGCGATCCAGGAGCAATGAGAGGGTTTTGTTGTTCTATATGCCATAAATACAAACCAAAATATTAAACACTATGGGCTTCTTTATCTCTACTGAACCCAAAAAAAATAAAGTCCCAGGTTTCAATTTCTTTTCATAATCCTATTAATAACAATATAGGACTACAGAACAAATCCATGAAATTTTTCAGGTTACTGAATATCTCTCTTGCTATTTTTTCCTTCCCAGAACTTATGTCCACTTTCCTTCAGCACTTATGAAAAGTATTTTAGATTAATGACCTAGAAAGACCAAATATTTTTTCCCCTGTGTGCAAATATCTTGCGCATGTTGTGTTTGCCTTATTTTAAAGTGCTTTCCAAGTATGTTTCTTAAACAATAGAGTTAAGGAACTGGTTTTTTCTTTATATTAAATATATGCTTGTAATTGCACACAGAATGTGTCTTAGGCATGGACTAATATGCATGCCTTTAAAGACAGGACCAGTTCAAAAAAATGTAGAAATAATAGATAAATAAAAAGTATAAAACTTTTTTCTCAGTAGATGGTTTTTACATTCTACACTGTGTGAGCAGGCCATTTGATTTAAGCAGTAAAAACCTTTCCAACATCTACATGGGAAATTTGCTAGCGCTACTCCAAGCATTTTTTTTCACATGATTCTGTGCATGCAACAAACTGCCTAGAATAATTAATAAATATTTTTATCTCACTTTTGGTCCCTCTCATGTATTTTAATTTAGGCTTGAAAGTTCTAATTCATTGCATATTTTCAGACTAGGAATTTAAAAGTAAAAAATCTGTCGGAAAAATAAACACATTGATCTGTGAGAGCACTTTGAATCTTTTTGGAAGAAAAACAACTCACCAGTCCCTCTCAGTCTAATCCTATTTGCTATGATAGTATCAATAAAGTTTGTGTTGATGGAATAGTACAAAGCTATACAGATCTCCTCCAATTTTCTCTATTCATCTCACCACTTTTTCCCACTACACTCCTTACATGCTGTCCTGAGAACAGATATTTTGGAAAGGACATTATCTTTAGGCTTATCTAATGAACCTTTTACCATCCCAGCATGAAAGGGCATGGAAATGTTAGAAGTTTTTAGACTTGGAATACTGTGGCACCATATGTTTAACAGGAAGTTTTATTGCCAGGCACTGATGTTACAGCTACGTTAGAGTGAAGCAGCCGTGAGTCTGATGAGGCTAATAATGGTTTGAAGAAACTGAAGTTATTTTATATTTGAAGCCTTGCTCTAGGTAGAAAGCATTTTCTTGTATTGCATTAGAAAAACAGAAGCAGGAGGTTTTTTTCAAATTCCTATTTTTCAATCACTTTTACATTTTCCTTATTTAGATCACAATGTAATTTTGGTTGTATTTCTTTTCTAGATTTTAACTATACAACCTTTTCTGGAAGATTGTTATATACGTCAGATGCAGTTGTTCTGCTCTTTCTCATCTTTTCCTCCCTACTCCAGAGTCCTCCCCTTTTAGAAGCAGATATCTGCTATAGACAAGCTACTATACTTTTATGCTTCTCTCGTGTTCATGGGCTGCTCTGTCTGTGTAACCAGCAGCTTCTCTGCCCTTCTTCTGCAATGTCCAATTGTTTGAATAAGGGACATGCAGGCAACAGGGGAGACATTGCAGAATAAAGGGCAGTCTGGTGTGCTCCTCTCTTGAATGCACTGTGATTGATAGGCAAGACCTGCAGGAAGAAAGCTTCATGGTGTAGGAAATAGAGAGCCTCTGTATGCTGGACAAATTACAGAGCTGTGCACGACATCCCACTGAACTCTGGCTGTGGTGATTTCCCTGCACTCTATTTTGTATTGTTAGACCTGAAGAATGTCCTACAAGACAAGATAGCTGTGTTACCTTGGAAACGTCCAGCTGCCCATGGATAATCTGCCCAGCACTTTTGCCGTTTTTCAGAGCTTTTATCCACTCTGGATTTTTATTCCACTTCAGCAGCCTGATTGGAAAATACAAGTTTGTTATGCAAGAGCAGGTCTTGCTATGTGTCCAAAATCTGAATGTTTCTTGTTTACTCCTTCTTCCGTCTCACTGTTCACCCACAGAAACTGCCATTATTGCAATAGTTTGAAAAAATATCCTTTCCTGCTTCTTGGGGATGGCCTTAAAGTGGGGCACCATTTTGCTGGGACAAGAATCAGGCACTAATTATTATTTGAAGTGTTTACTTACTCTCAACTTGCTGTTGAGATGTGGAGTGGTGTGTCTCAACTCTAACACAATAAAGAACGCAAAGATTCTGGCTCCTGCTCCTGGTCTCAGTTGTAACGTGCACAAATTAAATTGAGGGACATCAGACAGTACATTGTTCTGTATTTTTGAGATAGTGTCAAAGGTATCTAAGGTAAAGGGTTGAATTTCATATTTTACTTAAACAGACTGGCTTCTTGAGTCAGTTAAATCGAGCCAGTGAGCTGTGATCCTGAAAAACTGTTACAAACTTCTCATACAAACTCAGGCAATTTACTTGACCTTCCCGTTCCATCATTCTTCAGAGGTAAAATGAGATTAAAATGACCTTTCACCCATCTTTTAATCATCTGATGTGTTTAGATTGAAGATGTGAAGGGAAAGGAGTAGGGCCATTGACTACGTGACTTTCTCTACTGTTTTAAGTGTCACTATTTTCATTCAGAAATTACTTACGATGAGCCTTCCTGAGACATTCTTCTGCTGTGTAGTGGTACTAAAGATGGAGTTAGCAGAGCTGCTGCAACTAGATGTCCATCAGCCTGAGAAATAGAGGGAGGGAGTTATTGATGGTAGGGCTGTGCTGCTTCAGAAAGGCCTGTAATAGCAATGTTCCCTCTGAAACTGAAGTAGCATTTGGTCAGTTATAACATAGTGCTATTATTATTAGACTGCTTGTAAAGTCAGGGATAAAACTAATCCAGTGTAATTAGGACTGTCAAAAGAACTCCATCAATTCTTTAAGTCAACAAAGCCATTTTATAAAATGTGGTCCTCATTCTGTGTCACATTTAAAACTGATAACCTTGTTTTTCTTTTCAAGTTTTATGCAAAACTAATCACACTTGAAGGGGCTGTCTTTACCCACATTGTGCTGTGACAAGTTCCTTAGGAAACATCACCAAGAAATGTTAATTTCATTTGTGACTTCTTAGTTAGTTGGACGTAAGGCATTTTCCTACTAGAAAAACTCAAAGGAAAAGGTCTGAAATAAAATTATCCTCCATAGAGCCTTTTCTGGGGACATGAAACAGATTGGCAAAATCCAGCACAGGAAAAGAACTGCAGCAGTCTTATTTTTAAAGTGACTTTCCAACTTTCTGGAAAGAGGAGACATTTTTGTAGGTAGTTTTTAGATTGAAGTACACAAGGACTTATCAAAGAAAACATTCTCATTCTCTGGACAGACTTGAAGATATGTTTCATATTGCTCTCAGTATCAATAGATGCTGGGAAAAACACTAGCCTCTAGAGCCTGTGTTTCAGAAATGCAATAAGAGAAAAACATCTACGGAACAGTCAATTCTTAGGCTCATTTGCGAGCTGGTAAAGACATCAAAATGTAGAGAAACAGTGAGACACGATGTGGGATAATCTGGCATCACTGAGTGATATCTAGTATATAATATCTAATAGTTATTTAAAAACATATTAACAAAGTGGGAGGAAATTTGATTGCAAATAAGTAAAGCCAGACTGAATCCTATGCATATAAAGAATGTTCCAACTTCCAAAGCTGTTGGAGCAGATTGATGATACAATTACTGTTTGTCTCCAAAATTTCTTTGCCATGTTTTAGATTATAATCAGTTTCTAAAAAATCTGAAAAAAAAATCAAAAACTTTTTCCTTTGTGTGATTATATTGAGATGATTTTTTCAGAGGTATACATCCTCTGATTAAAAATCACAGAATCACAGAATATCTGGAGTTGGAAAGGACTCACTAGGATCACTGAAGTCCAACTCCTGACCCTGTACGGGACACCCCAAGAGTCACACCATGTGCCTGAGAGTGTTGTCCAGTGTCCAATCACCCTCTGGGTGAAAAACTTTTCCTAATATCTCACCTATAAGCTTATTAACAATAGCTCATTTAAAAAAAAAATCTATAAGAAAAGTTTTATTGATCAGAATTTGAAATATTATGAACTATGTTTTCAGCATATAAAACAGAGGTCTCATAGCATCATGGTCATGTACATGGATGTAATCAGAGAGCTGAGTAGTGTCAAGGGGTGTCAGGCTTGCATGGCATCTCATGTATAGTGATCAGAACTTGTAAGTTTGTTATAATTAAGGTGCGTGATTCTTTTGAATGGTAGAACTACATTAATAAATCCAATTGTGTTGCTATGACAAGAATTAAGTTCAAAGTCCACTGTAGACCAAAGGGAATTAAATGCAAAGCATGTCTGATACTAAGTGGCTAACAGGAACATAATTGCCATGGATAATGAGAAATAACAAGATTAGAAATTTAAAATTGCACATTGTAGTTCTGATTCTCAATTTATGCTGCATTAATTCAGTAGTGAATCCATGCACGGCAAATATCAGGGCTGTGAGTTAAATAGGATCAACTTGCATTGTCGCCTTTTGAGGAAGTGGGAAAATACAGGACTAGCTGGAACATACAAATTTACCCTCCTTCCAATGCTTAGACCAACACAGACTCACACTTTAGTATGGTCTAATTCACAGATATGTTTTTGCTGATAGCTGCAGCTGTGGGAAATCTTTTTATTGCTCTGTAGGATTCTCAGAGAGTGTTTTTGAGTGTATTTTGAAACTAATTCTGATACAAAACAAGGACTGGGTGAACAAAAACTAGTTGAAAAGGAAGCATAAAATATTTTTTAAGTTGAAATCAATATTTCATTAGACATGTACTTTCTTTTACTTCCCAATGTGAAATATGGTCCGATGTAAGTTAAATACCTAGATTTTTTCAGTTTGTAAATTAGCATTCTGATATAAAATGTCAGTTATTTTAGAAGACATCAAAATTTAGTAAAAATATCAGCTAAATCTATCATCTATGGAAAGTAAACTTGTAAATTATTTTATTGACCTGAATTTCTGACTTCTTTGTGTTACTGTTAGAATGAAAAATAATCTGGTTCCCTCCATTTTTTTTCCCATGACATGATCGTAAAATTATTTTTATTGGAGGTTGTCATGAATCTATTTCTTTTAAAGTTACTTAATTAAAATATTTACATGATACTATATGAAAGACTCACCAAATACTGTAATATTGACCAATAAAGTATAGATATTTACATTAGAAAAATGTTTGTGTGTTTTGTATCATACAAGGTAGTTTTTAATCACACAGCTAAGCATTTTCATTTTTGCCCATCTCTTTTTTTCCCATCTGCATATCCTCTCTTTGTCTTGAATCTGGTTTGGAGAAAAACACTGTAACCTGTACATAAGTGCTTGCCATATCTGATAAAAGATGGATCAAATGTCTTAGCTGAAGTCTCTGTATTCAGCTGCCCACAAGTAGTATAGGCCAGTTTTTGGGCCATATCAGTCCCTTTTCAGAAAAGAAAATATCAGAAAATTTCACCTTGCAATCCACTGGACCCGTCTTTCCTTCCTGCCTGTGGTTCATGTCTTTTGTGAACCCATGCTAGAACCACAGCGATGTTCGATTTTTTAATTTCATCTTGTCCTGTTTGTAAAACAGCTATCAGCTGTGTCTGAAAGCTTGCTGGCTTACAGGAGAACTAGGAGCACCATCCCCGGCATCAAGTGAATAAGGTTGCTGCCCTGAATTAGTGCCACTTCTTGTTATCTTGTTCTGCTTCTTTTTTTTTTTTTTTTTTAATGATACTGTCTGTACTTCAGGTCAGGATGTCTATTCTGATTTATTTCCAGATGTAACATGGTGAGTTTTTCCGACATTTTAAAGGAAGTGCTAGTGATTACTACTACCAGAAGCCTTATATCTGGGAAAGCTCTCTGAAATCTGTGTAATACACTTTTCCAACCCACAGTACTCCTTTGATAATGGAAGCTAAAAAAAAAAAAAAAAAAAGTAAAACCTGACTAGATGTCTAGAAATCTTTTTGGTTTGGCTTGGTTTTCTTTTTTATTTTTTTGTAATTGTTATTGGTGTTACAAAATTAGAGTGCATCATAGTGCTCCAACCATGTTGTAACCTCCAGGGCAGGCTGTTTGATGTCTCAAAAGCTGCCAAGCTCTTGCACAGTCCCACAAAAAAATACCAACAGACAAAGGTAGAAGTTGTCTGGTGGACCATAAGCTTAGGAAACACGGTTAAGGAGGTCCAACAAATGAGATATCTTACAGCCAGTGTGATCCCTGAGGGCATAAATGTTACTTTGCTCACATGTTTATGCAATACAATCCTGCTTTTATTACCAGGATCTGGATAAACACACCTGCCTAGTTATTATTTCATGTGCGTGCTCCAGAGAGCTGTGGCCGGTCATTTAAGCCTTGCCCTGTGTCATGCTGCTTTTATGTGTCTAGGCCAGTTTGGCGTTCTGAGAGTACTTAGGTATTCAGCTGAAATCTGAGTGAAGCCCTCTGGGACTGTTATTTACGGGTTTGCTCTGGTATTCTGTCCTTGTTCTGCACATGTTTGTTGAGTTGTATGAAATGCAAACCTTTGTTTACTTTCTGACAAGGGATTAGTTTCACCTAGAGTAAAATAATGCTTTGAATGAGCTTCTGCTGCTAACAGTGAGGAGGATCCTAAGCTCCAAGTCCTTAAACCTTTTATGTGAAGAGATCAGTGGGGATTGTTAAGTTGACTAAACTGATGGAGATTACTGTACCCAACAGCCCTCTCACAGCTGAAAAAGTTGGACATATGTTTCAGGCAAATGTACTTCAGCAGAGTAATTGGAAAGCAATGCAGTGTCAAAGAGTTACATAGTTTGATGAAGAACATGACAGCAAAAATCACTGGGGGCTTTTGCATAGAATTGACATAGAATTTAATGTGCTAAATATAATGTAGCTGTTATGTATAGTAAACAACATTTTTTTCCCTAATTTTTATGGAATATCTCTGTTTAGTTATAGATAGTATAAAGATGCTACCCATTAGATAATTGGATTAAGCTGTAATTGAAGAAAAATGCCCCTAAATTATCTAGATACCTTAACTAAATATCAAGAAAATGTTATGTGTTCATATAGTAAAACCAATCTTGGATTGATTTGAGAAAGATTATTATTATGGAATCCCAGTTTACCTCTTTTTGTAATATATTCATATGGAAATTACTGTGATCACTTCTGTACTATTGCAGGACTCAACCGACAGTGATAATTTACTCAGACTTTAAAGTGAAATGACCAGTGGAAATTCCCAATAATGAAAAAGATTACTTTTACCTCATTAAAGTTACTTAAAAGCCTGCAAAAAATGATGATCTACTCCTGTCCATACACTACAAATTTGCTCAAACCATACAATGCATATTTTTTTTTCCTCACAGAATGCAAAATATATACTGTAAAAATTTTTATTGTATTTTAAGAAGCTGAAATGTGTTTTGCTACATTCCATCAGAAATCCCAGGACTACTGGGACACACATGCTGGCCTATAGACTTCCACCCAGGGGAAACCCAAGGCTGCCCTCTAACGGCACCTTCTCCTGTAATCCACTGTAGCACAGCCCTCCAAAACTGCCCTTATAGAACAGCTGACCAAAACACCTGGTCATTACCCTGCTGTAGGTCACACAAAGCAGAGGCAGTAATTACAGCTCTTTATTCCTGCAGAACAGGTGTATGTGCTTTTCCTCAAATGAGGAAACGGTTGCAAATGTCTGGGGCAATTTCGGTGTTACAGAGTTCACACAGGGGAGAATGGTTTTCAGGCTTCATAAATCACTTCTGTATGAAAAATAAAAGAAAAAGACAATGTTGCCTATTTATTGAAGCAGTAGGCTCTGTTGTTTGCTGAAGTGAACTTCATTTTGTCAGAACACCACAATTTGAGATTATTAGGAGAATGATTATGACTGTGCTTTTTTGTGTGTCTTGATGTATGTTCAAGCTTCGCTTCTATCAGCTGGATATCGTCCCAAATGAAGGAAAAAGCATATCCTGCCAGGACTTCGGATGCACACTGCCAACTGGTGCACCTGTGTTCTGGTGTGAGCTTTACAAAGGGCCCAGAAAGCAAATGAGAACCTAATGCAGTGTAATTGCGGGGGGGGGTTTTGTTGGGGTTTTTTTATTTGTTTTTTTTGGTTATTTTTTTGAGTTTTATTTTGAGCCTTGTGAGAAACAAATTGCCTTTTGATGGGAAATGTACCTGTGATATGAAATAAGAGGGCTGGGTTCTACCAAAATGAGAAAAACAGCCTTTTTTTTTGCATTATTGCTCAAAATAAAAAGGGGAGGGGTTGATGAGAAGGGATTATAACGAGCATTCTCACTGCTTTTGAGTACTTAAATAATGTATTTTATACACACTTGGTTTTTTTTAGGTCCTGTTGTTCAACTCTGAAAAGTAATTTCTGCTCATACGCAAACATATTCCTATGCTTTTAAATAGCTATGTCTTTGCAGAGTACATTTATTTGATCAAATCTGACTTCTTAAAGAATCACACTGATGCTGAGCTATAACACAGGTTTTTTTACTTTGTAGACCTTTCAGTGTTAACTAAGAACATTTTCAAGTATATTACTCTCACCAAATCTGTCTGCTGGTCTGGGGGCAACCTGCCAGGTTGAGCCAAAGCTGAAACTCAGGAGCATCTGTAAAATGTCACATGCTTCCTCAGAGAATTGGCAGTATTTCTAATGAAAAGCTGCACTGGAATTTAGGTAATTCACTTTTTCGTTTTTCCAGGCAAACAAGGGGTGCACAGTAATGGAGTGGCAAGAGCTGTGTTTACACCTACGGCTACTGCAGAAGCAGTAAGATGACACAAAGTACATAGCTCGGAAATGCAGAGCCTCTCAGGAGTAACCCTATAATTTTGTAGGCTTAAGAGAACCTTTCCTATAAGCACTTAATCCTGCATGGTGTTTTCATGCTTTTTCTATGCAGCATCTGGAAGATTATAAACCTTGTAATTATTAGGAGAGTGAAAACTGCCAACTCCCTAAACTTAAAACCATGATTTGTGAGTAATTCTCAAAAATTTCCTTGTGTAAGCATATGACCTAAGTATTGAAAACAGGCAAGAGAACAGGTAGAAGGTAGGTAGATACATAGATAAGAAAATAAAGAGTGTTGATGTGTACCGAGATCATAGCAACTATCTTGGATCTCTCTGTTTTCCTGTATTTGCCTCCAGTTCATTTTAAAAGGCAAAATTATTTCAAAGGACGTTTCACTGTACAACTTTCTTTCAAATTAGTATTTCTTATAAAGTAAAGCTATGTAAGTGTCTAATTTGTGTTCCACCAGGTGGACACACAGGATAATAAAAGTTAAGAAACTTTCAATTATGTCTAAAAAAATTCTTATGTTAAAATAGAAGCAAAAAAGAATTTACTGAAATAAAGGCATAAAAGTGAGACCCTTGCAAGATCATAAGCTGAATGTATTTATCATTGGAAAAATAGTTTTACAAAAATATTGTCAGAATAGGGGTTAATTTTGAGTTCATGAAGGCATAGTCTGACCACTGGTCTGTCAAGGGCATTAGAGCTGAGAAGGGAAATTTTAGAACTCATTATGAATATTTAGGTCTGTGAAAATTAGGAACCAAGTTGATCCAAGTTTGATTTCTATAGATACTAGACAACTTGGAGCATCTCCAGTTTTGGTGGTGGAGGAATTTATGTTTGATTCACTCAATACTTCATGCTGATAGTATTTCAGTGCAATAGTGGGGAAGGTATTTACACTGCTTCTGCTGGGTGTTTAAAGTAGCTTTCTGGATCAGGGAGAGAGAGACTCTTCCACAAGATCATACTTACAGCTTCCCTACCCTCAGGCTGTGATTACAGACCCTTGATGTGATACCCCAACTGTCTGCTGTCCATGGGGCCCTCATGGATCTCTGTTCTTTCCTTCCACTACCAGGTTGTGGCTTCAAGGTTCTGCGCTCCCCTTGTGCATAGTGAGGACTTTTGCTGGATGATATAAATCACCTCCATGGCAAATGTGGGGGGTGGTTGGGGGTTTTTTTGTTGGTTGGTGTTTTTTGGTTTGTTTTTTTTTTTTTCCCATTAAAATTTCTAGTTTTATTAGGTTGAGTAATCTAACTGAGGAGTCAAGTAGGCTGCAGAGGTCAGCATATGGAAATGGGACCTATCCTTTCAGAACCTGTAAACTCCCGTGTCGACTTGTTACGTCTTCTGAAAGTGTAATCCAAATCACCGTGGTAGAACTCCCCCCTGCCTGCCATCTGCTGGGGACATTGCTGGGGCAGTTTGGCTTCCAATCTCCATGCCTTAGTTAGGCAGCATTAGTATTCCCACCCCTTCCCCAAAAAAATCAGCAAACAAGTTGCTTTGATTTTCTCTGACAGAATTGCACTCTGTCACTCTACGGAGTTGATGACCTCTTTCTAATCTATATAAAGTCTTGAACCACTAAACTTGTGTAATTTATCATGTCATTGCAGCTGCCCTCTGAGATGTTGTACAGGAATTTTGATTATATTAATTTGCTTTATGAATGATACTCTTTAAAAGTGAAAAATAATTACAGAGTGTAATTTACCTTTAGAAATAGCACATAGCTCATAATAGTGAATGAATAATACATTTACTTGACCTTAAGCTTCTCCAGTGAGGGTGCACTGATACTGACAGTTTCTAATATGTTTTATACTTTTAATTCTTAGAACAGTGGGTTCGAAGGGGTTTGGAATTTGTTTTGTTTTCAAATACCAAGGCTGCCTAGAAAATAAAGATTAAAAAAGAAACCTCTCTGAGGCATGTCTCTGTAAAATAATGAAACTATCTCTTTGCCCAATGCAGACCCTCAGGTCTGCAGTTAATATGGTAATATAACTCTTCTGTTGGTCTTTCCCGTATAGGAGTTAATTTATTTATTCTCATCCAGTTTTCAGTATTTTCTAGTACGAGATAGGCTGCTAAGACTTTTCTAGTTTGCGACTTTACTTGAATAGATGCGTTTAAGTGTCAAGCCGAATTATAAATTCTACCTCCTATATTAAAAATATAATTGGAAATTGCCAGTTGTAAGGAAAAAAAAATCTAAGAAAAGTTTCCTGTGAGTAAATACTATGCTTTTCTGTTGACGTCCCATATGTACCAAGACCAATGAAAATCAGTAACTTCTCTTCCCAAATCAAAACACCCTCAAATCTGCATCTGGTTATTGTACAATATAAAGCCTGGAGGCCCTGTATTCTCATTTTCAGTATTAAAATAGTAGAATATTGTTCTAATATTTACTTAGCCTGCTAGGAGTCACTTATATACCTATGTATAGAATCTAATCAATTATTCATAATTATGAATTCATTTTATGCCTAAAGTATTGTAAATACTGGTTATGGTGATACTTCAGGGACACAGGAAAATGTTCAATTTTTAATTCTAAATGTCAAAGTAACTAATTTTTTAATGTGATTTTTTTT